>CM042143.1:24951389-25068889 GCA_023376005.1 Doryteuthis pealeii
GTTTAGTAGGAAAGGAATGGTAACTTTTAGCAGAATTTTGTATATAGGAAGTTTTCTCCTACTAAGCTGGAAGTGTGTGGTGTAATGGTTAGAGTTGTAGGAATTGGACGTGTCGACCCGAGTTCAAATCCTGGACGAAGCTACAGTTCATGTACCTTGAGAATGGTATGAATACAACTACTCTGTCTCCAGCTATGGGTAAATAGTAGGGCGGACTGTGCTCTTTAACCTTGGTTAAGCAAACAAGTCTTAGAGAAGAAGAATTCTGAATTCAAACCAGTAAACTTCACTGGAGGTGTTCACTACTAGAATAGCTTAAGTGCTAATTAGTATTAGTGATCAATTACACTAATTTAATCTAATTTAAATTAAGCTTAGCTTACTTACCTGTCCCAGATGGGGGTCCAGTGTGCTTCAGCCAATGGATCAGGTTAAGTAATAAATAATAGCATCAATCCCAGGGGGCTATCCCCCCACGGCAATACCTGCTCCCTTGGGGGTGGGGCTGGGTTTATTGCCCAGTGCCTGAGGCACCCCCCTTGAAGGAGAATGCCGAAGGGATCGACGCAGTTTTTGTTTTTTCCCACCCATGAGTTTCGGCTTGTGGGTGGGCCCACGTTAAAACGAGGCCTTGTGCCCAGCCCATACAAGTGGGGTATGAGGCAAATACTCTTAGCTTAGTTTGGCACAAGATCTATATATATGGGGCACCCAATAAGAATTGAACTCACTAACAATGACCTATTAGCTTGTTTAGTATGAAAGGAATGGTAACTTTTAGTAGCATTTTCAACATTTGAAATTCTCCTTTATCAAACTTAGCTTAGTTTGGCTCAAGATCAATGAATATGGGGTACCCAGTAAAAACTGAACTCACTGGCAATGGTCTATTAATTCACTATTATATCACATGACTGGAAATAACGTCATCTCAGCCTAAGGATAAGAATTGTTAAATAGATGTTTTCTTTACCAAACGTAGTTTACAAAGGAACGCTTCTTGGTCTTGTCTTTCCTTTTATCACCCACTTTTTCTCAGGCCTGTACCTACTGTTAAATGATAGAAAACAAAATTCTACACAAAGATCTTTAGTTGTTTTTTTATTTTTTCATGTTTGCACAAAATGGTAAAAATGCAATAAATCCTTTTCATGGCTTTTTTTGGGGTGCTTCAAACATTCTTCAGAGATTAACTTGCTATTCAGCCATATTAGTTTAGTTGTTTGTGTGTGTTGTGGGGGGGGGTACTCTTTTTTTTTTTTTTTTCTTGCTTTTGTACATAAACCTCTTTTTCTAATTTCCGTGTGTTTTTTTTTTTTTTAACTGCTGTCGAATAATTTCATCCTCCCCAAGCTTACACTATAAATATTGTAATTAACAAAAGTTACAAAACAGTCAGAGATGGTACCAAGTGAAATATAATCAGTTTGACAGAACACTGATGTCGTAAAAATCTTTCAAAAGGCAGTGATATTCTTACTAACATGGTAGGACCGTTGAAATACAACTCACACTTTTGTTGTTGGGGCTGAAAGTTCTTTGCTTTATTAGATGTAAAAATGGAGAGAGAGAGAGAGAGAGAGAGAGAGGGAGGGAGAGGGAGAGAGAGAGAGAGAGAGAGAGAGGAATGATAAATTAAACAAGAGATGAAGTTTCTTCTTCAGTCAAACAAAGAACCCATTTTGTCTCACCACACTTGACTGCATGGAAGAACAGAAATTTTTTAACACCCTCCTTTTGCAGCTTCTTTTTATGTTCCTGCTCATATTGACCGCTGTGGATAGATGGTCGCTTTTTCAAATACCACTTCATGGTCCATGACACGTAATTATATTTTTATACATAAAATATCTGACCTGGTTATATGTTCTGCTCTCACTTGACAAGGTGTATAAACTTGAACAATTGTAGACAAGCCATGCTGTTGAATATATTATAATATATAGTATAAAAGCATTTTTAACTCATTCTGATTTTCATTCAGAAACTACAATATATTGCAAAATGGCTGTTAAGGTATTGCATGAAAGACATGTAAATCTAAATTATAACTACTGAATGAATGGAAAAGTATTTAATAGTGTAAATTAGGATTGGGTAACCTTTCTTGTAAAGTGGACTGCAAAAGACATAGTTCCTCATCAGGCAAGCTGTACTACAAAAATAATTCAAGTTAATTTTTCGTTGAAGGCATCTCAATAATTTTAACTACAGAATAACATATGCATATGCCTTAGAAATAGGAAAAAGTTGATTTTTACTCTTTGATAAAAATATTTTTTTCTATAAAAAAATAAGTAAGTCCATAGCCTAATGATGAAAAAAAAAAGTTCTTTCTACAGAAAACATTTATTTTTCAACATAATCTCCTTCAAATCTCTAAAGACTTCACCATTGATAACATTCATCAAACATTATACAGTGATAATTTCATATCAAATTTCAGCTAATGTATACACATATAAAGGGAAGTTGTATGTATGCCTGGAGAAAACTACAAAAATAAAACATTTAAAAACAAAGTAAATATATATATATATATATATATATATATATAGTTGAAGTTTTAGTACAATATCAGAGAAAAAAATAATTATAAACATCTGTAGTCTTTAAAACAAGAAATGCAAAAATCTGCCAATATCTTAAAATGCTGAGAATTAGAAAGGCCATTCAGAAAGTATATTACTGATTATATTATCTGCAGAGGGGTAGGATCCCACCCCAAAAAGGGGTGTCCTGGGTATGACACTAAACTATAGTCACATAGATATATTTAAAAAATATTTGTATTAGATAGGAATACTTGGTGCTATATAACAGCAAATTATTAGTATTAAAAATAATTACTTGAAGTTCTAATTGTTTACTTAGGATTATTATTAGTTACTTGAAATGATAACTAACCTGCTGAACTGTGACATTGTAGTAAGTAAGTAAGTTGAACTTTAGTCACACTATTACATTTACTTTAAAACTAATACCTTTGGGAAAGATATAAACACCATTTCCCCTTTGCTATTTGTTAAATTAATACTGTTTTTCTCCCATGATGTATCTGGCATTAAATATCCCACAGAGGTTTATAGGCCATTAAACAAAAAACTAAACCAAACCATAGACATACTTGATATCATATATACCTTGGGATCCTTGGGATAATTATCTATCCAACAGTTTTCCCTCCATCTGTGGGTAAAGAGTAAGGCAGAATGGGTTCTTTAACCTTGATATGACAACCAATCTAGGAGAAGGAAAACTCTGAATTCAAACCTGTTAAACTCCACTAATAAATTGACCTTAAGTCACATCCTGCTTATGAGGAGGAGTTGGTAAATAGATGTTTGATAATATAAACAAAAACTCTTAAGGGGCAATTATACAAAAAATGTAAATATGAATATATAAGGAACATGATTCTATAAACTCTGGGCATAAAATACCCTAGATGTGTGACATGCCATTAAAATTAATCAATCTGATATCAATTTAACTACTTGGGTAGTATATGATATATTTTCATTTTTTATTTTCAATTGTGACTAATTCTCTTTTTCTTTTTTTGCAGGTGAATGGAATACATGCAAGCATACATGGTGTGGCAGTGGAGGAACTAAATCACGGACTTTAAAATGTGTTGGAGAGTATGGACAGTCAGTGGATATAGAGAAGTGTGGATACCTGGTGAGACCAGAAACAGTCCGGGAGTGCTTTGCACCCTGTACCCACCACAGGAATAAGCTGGAGTGGGATGTGGGCCCATGGGGAAAGTGTATATCATTTACAAAGTCCAATGATTGTAAAAAGCAATCAGGCCTTCAAAACAGATCAGTTACTTGTATTTGGTTAGAGTCTAAGCATATGATGGAAGATGATGTTTGTCAGTTCTTTATGAAAAAGCCAATCACAGAACGTAAGTGCCATGTCTCTTGCCCACAGGATTGTATCACGACAGAGTTCTCAGAATGGAGTACATGCGATAAGTGTGCATTTCTCAACAGGACAAGAACTAGGACTGTTGTGGTTCCGCCCTCAAAGGGTGGTAGACAATGTCCGAATCTCTCAGAGATGGAACCTTGTCTGAAATGCCGAGGTTCTTACACATTTTCAGTTGGACCCTGGGGAAAGTGCAAAAAAATTTATAGCAAGGATGCACATCATATGGAAAAATTGCATCATTATATTGGATACCAAGAGAGAGAAATCACCTGTCTGGGAATTCATGGCAGAATTGTTCCTCCAAAGTAAGTCATTTCTCTATCAATTAATATGCTGTTAGATCAATAAGTCCGTAGCCTAATGATGAAAAAAAAAAGATCTTTCTACAGAAAACATTTATTTTTCAACATAATCTCGTTCAAATCACTAAAGACTTCACCATTGATAACATTCATCAAACATTATACAGTGATAATTTCATATCAAATTTCTGCTAATGTATACACATATAAAGGGAAGTTGTATGTATGCCAGGAGAAAACTACAAAAAAAAAACAATTAAAAACAAAGTAAATATATATATATCTAAATTATGAAAATTTGATTTATGTTTGAAGATATTTAAAAATCAAATTATACTTAGAAATAGAATTGAAGTTCTACTTAAAAATGTCCAGCATCTATAAATTTCAAAAGTAAACAAATCAACATACCAGGCCCCCTTCCCCCACCTCCTCTATTCAGACGATGCTGGGCAGCCACTTCTAGTAACTACATATAAGGCTATAGACTTATTGATCAGGACTTATTCATTTAAGCATCTATGAAGTATGTTTATTGCAAAAGAGTGTTTCAGAAAAAAAATTATAATCTAATTTGACCAATTCTTCTTCAAATGATCTCAAATTTTAAAAGTATGTGCAGAACCATCTCAGAATTCTATAGATATTTTTTTCTTTTCATCTATAGAAATGCCAAGCATTAAACATAATCACATGAAAATAAACCAATTAATGACAAAGTAAATATATATACACATTCACTATTACCAGATCTTGCTTTTTAAGCAAAAATAACGAAGATTTGATTTATATTTGTGAAGATAATTAAAAATAAAATTAAAATGATTATAGTCAACGTTTCTCTCACTAGCAATGTTCCACCTTCGAATGAGGGCATGTATCCCTGCCCCATAAAATTCTACCGACTGCTCTTTGAGCCACTTCTTCATTACCTCGTCACTGGAATAATGCAATTTTTCTGAAACACCCTGTACATTTCAGATGATATAGATATTTTTGAAACACCCTGGATAACAAAAAATACTTTTATTAATAATGGAGTTTCAGTTTCTATTTGTCTGTAACCAAAAATGTGTCATTGCTTATGTCACATTACCCAAAATCATCAGTACATAGAATAAAGAACATCCTTGTAAATATCCACTCAAAATTTGAGTATGCAACTTTAAACCGTCCACACTGATTTTACATACCCAGTATTATACCTTTATATATCGTTTGTTTTATTCTAATATATATTTAAAGTTATCAGAGTTAAGTTTCCATTTCAAATTGTTTTAAATCTTTTTAAGCCTTTAATAAATTTGATGAGTTTACTTACTGATGGTACAAACTCTCTGACATTGAATTTTTAACTCCTACCCTCTCAGGCAATATCTTTCAAAATTATTTTTTACACTGCCCAGAGGGTTTTTTTTCTTTTAGCAAGTTCCAATAAAAAAAAATAATGGAATATTTCAGAATTTTTCAGGGTCCTTATATAAACTTAAAAGTTTTTCTTTTAATTTGATAATTTTTTTCTCATGATAAATTATTTTTTAGTATTAACCAAAAGAATATACTTTATAATTTTTTTTTTTTTTTTTGTAATTTAGAATTATTCACTGGGAATTTTTTGATTATCCATGAAGACTTTTGTCTATCCTAAGTGCGTGTATATTGATATATTAGGTAAAATTACACACACACACACACACACACACACACACACACACACACACACACACATATATATATATATATATATATATATATATATATATGAGGAAATAACAGGGTAAAATATAAGGGTAAAATTACACATATATATGTGTATGGAATATTTTAACATTTTTCTATTATTATTTCATTTCATTTGTTTATTTAATAATAATAATAATAGTTTGAATCGTGTACACATAGATAAACTGACCGAAACACATGTGTAAGTGATATTGATTAAATTCATCTTTTATTATCCATTCTGTACTTTCTTTTCTCTATTCATTCTTCCTCATATTGTCGGATTCAATTCCAATTCCATTTTTACATATATATGTATATATATTATATATATGCCTGTTTGTGTATATGAATATATATATTATATATCTACAACTACAATTTAACCACGAATTCACTGTGGTATATCCATTATGAGACCTTTATTAATATTCTGAGATGCTATAAGTTGTCCTTATCTAAGATTCTAAGAAGATTTTAATGATTTTATTGCCATTCAAAGATTCTATTTACTTAATTTCTATTGAACCGGTATGATTATCCATTGCAATTAGGATACTTTAGTAGAGATACAACATTGTGTCAGCACTGGAGCTAAGTGGAATGAACTAGGCAGGCACAGTCAAGCAGAACCTACTTCTGATTAACGAGTCCTGGGCTATCCTGCCATGACAAAGAAACTGAATGTACATAAAAGAGACTTGCAGTTTCATCCTAGTAGAGTATAAACAGATACCAAGGAGTTCACACTAGGCCAGGGTTACTGTTTAGACAATTCACCAGTGCGGAATTGTCAAAAGCAGGAACCCTGGGGGTAGAGGGGAACCTTGGGGTATAGAGGAGGTAGTGAATCACCATCTCCTCTCTACCCAGTGTCTGTGTAACTCAAAGTGCTGCTATGATGAAAATAAAACTGTATTTGATATAGTTTGTCATATGATCTTTTTTCACAATGTGTATCTTATCAATGATTTTGGCTATTCTATCTGATACAGTATCCAGCCACAAGTGATCATCTAAGAAGCTGCATCTGCAAGACAACCAGGTGCTGGTCTGAGCTATAATGCTACACTTTCATTAGCAATTGTAAATCCTGATTATCTGCTGTTGTTTATCTGCCAAGTTCTTATTTCTTATGAGTGTTGTCACCTCAGCTAAATAATGAACCATTCCATTTTTATTATAATGAAAGAAAAGGAAGAAAAGGACATGCTACACATAAGAATATAATAAGAAAGAAAGAGAGTAGGGGAAAGATAGAGAGAGGGGGTGAATGTATGGAAACGATAACGCTTATCTGTTTCAACATAATGAAAAGGAGGAAATAAAGAAAAAAAAAATGAGAGTTAAATCAAGATTATTATACTTTTTACATATTGAACTATTTCGCAATAGCTCTAAAGTAAACATATCAACCATTGTAATAAGATATTCTGAATTAAATTTTGGTGGCTTGTATATAGATATATATGCATATATATATCTTATTATAATGGAGATTGTGTGTTTTTCTGTCTGTAACCGAAACTATATTACTATTCAAGTCACAATTCCCTTAGTTATTAATGTCCCTTTCTCAATGATTTTATTTTTTATTTAAAACTCAATTATTAATAAATTGTCATACATTATTAATACTGTTAACTATGTCTACATACTGACAATATGCAATTATATTTATATATCAACAAAATAGCGGTTTACAGTGTGAACGGGAAGGCTAATTTGCAATCGAATTTAATAAATAATTTCTTTTGAATCTTAAATGAAATCCATTAACAAGATAAATAACTGTCATTTATTCTTTACTTCCTCTTATAACTAAATACTTAAATTAGATGTCATATATATCCATTAGCCTTTCTAATTTAATACAATATTTTATTACATTAAAACTTAAATACTTGCACACGGAGGGTGCACATATTTGCTAGTATATTTAATGGAAATTTGATGTATGTATTGTAGTAGCAATACATCACACCGTTGCAGTAGGATTCCAACTAGCGTCCAGTTGGTAGACAAGAGGAAAGTGGGCTGTAACTCAAATACAGACCCCAACAGTCCCAAGGACATGGTGCAGAATGGTGGACATCTATCTATCACCATGTCCACACTGAAGCCATCAGCCAATCAGAAGTCAGGGAATGAGATCACTCTGATGCAACTATGGACTAATCCAGAGTACTTTAAGTACCTATGGGTCTAAGCACAAATTGGTACTTATGGTACCAATTTTGCTTCAATGTTAACTTTTAAAGCATAGTTTAATGTAGATATGTCAGCTGGGACAAGTGTCACAGAGAATGGTCAGCTAAGAATTAATTTTATAACCTGGTTCTCTAGCACATGGGTATCAGGGTGATTAGGTTTCATATATTCCAAGCCATCCTTTGGTGTGACACACA
This sequence comes from Doryteuthis pealeii, assembly GCA_023376005.1. Classification (NCBI taxonomy): domain Eukaryota; kingdom Metazoa; phylum Mollusca; class Cephalopoda; order Myopsida; family Loliginidae; genus Doryteuthis; species Doryteuthis pealeii. Next base: position 24,959,761 of record CM042143.1, read on the forward strand.
CCAAGTCCTGGAGATGGAGGTATGTATGTAATTACAATAGTATTATTATATAGACAAATGATGTAAGCTCTGAAGTAAGTTGAGTGCAATAGTCCAATGTTTTTGTTACGTTCTTTACTGAAGAATTTTAAAAAAATCTATTGTTATCTACTTTTTCTTTTTCTTTTAAGCATATTCACCTGCCATTATGGCAATTAGTAGTGCACTTCTTTTTCCATAATAATAAATGTAATTTTTTTTAAGCAAGGACTGGACCTCATAAAGATAACATTGCTGAAGGCAATCACATTTTTAAGATAAGATTAGCTGATAATTTTCCCCCCACTGTCTGTCTGAAAAAGAAAGAAAAATAACGCAGGGGAAGAAAAAAAAATTAATGGTGTTTATTCTTCAACCTAGTTTTATTATTGATTTTTTGTCTACATAAAATTAGCTTTTAGCTCAAAAGAAATATAAAAGTTTTTAGTATATATATATATATATATATATATATATATGCACAACTATTTTTATCTAGAAATCTTGCATTATTATTTTTTGTTGTTGTTGCTTTTTTTCTTCTTTTATGATTTATCTTCATTCTTTTTTTTTTTCTTTGCCAATTGTGGTCATGGCATTAAAAGATATTTAAAATTAATTAAACCGAAAATCAGAGATTGATTATGGAAATGTCTATAAAAAGTTATAATTGATTAGATAGAATTTAATTTACCCAAGATGGAATTGTTTTTTTAGTAATCTAGGATTTAAAAGACAGCTGCAGGAGACACTTTCATCTGAATTTAAGAAACAGGCATTTACTTCTTATGCTCTCCTTTATCTCTTTCATATCTATATATATATATATATATATATATATATATATATATATATATATATATATGTGTGTGTGTGTGTGCGTATGCATTGCATAGTAAATACGTATCTCACATATATATGTGTGTATGTAGTATATATACATTTCTCATATATATGTGTGTTTAGTATATATCCATATCTCGTATATATATGTGTGTGTAGCATATATATATGTGTGTGTGTGTATAGCATATATATATGTGTGTATGTGTATAGCATATATATATATATATATATATATATATATGATTATGCTTCATGCACATAAATAATGCCTTGTCAGATCCCGAGTACTTTTGGCACTTCGAAGTGCCATCACCAGGGGTGATGTGTTCCAGTTTTTAAAAAATTATATTAATGTGGAGGCTGGAAGGAGAAGAATTGGTGAGAAAGGTGTTATAGGCATTTTAAAATGTGTGTACTGCATTGGAAAGTATTGTTTGATGTATAAAGCTTCTAGTATTTGGAGTTTTTGTTTATTTTTTTCATTGTGCAGAATGTGTGTATTTTTCATTAGAATATTTCGGTAATTAGAGTGGGGGCATGAATGTAATTTTAGGTGTTGTGAAATAGAGCTATTATCAGTTAAATGGAGGGTTAGACGAACTTTGGTGGACTTATCCACGAATTCCACCCAATCATTATAAAGTTGGCCAGAAAACTCGAAAAGATCAAAACTAAAATTGTTAAACAGGAGATGTGTCTTTTGTTTAATTCCACATGTATAAATGAAAGAATGCTGCCCAAATACACACACACACACACACACACACACACACATATATATATATATATAAACACTCACCGATGCAAATGCTAACGCATGAAAATGCAAACATTCCTCCATCCTGCACACATGCACATATATATGCATCTGACTGATTATGCTTCATGCACATAAATAAAGCCTTGTCATTTCCGTGTAAAATCTCCTAAATAATTGAAGTCTTTCTGAATCTGGACAATAAAAGCAAATGCGGGTAAAATTGATCAGACAGAATGGCACCCTTTTCTGTTTTTCAACAGCGCCACAGAAGCAAGCTAGCTTCCCACAAGTTAGAACACTGGAGGTCGGAACTTCTTGGGTACCTGTCACTTACAGCTGGGATAGATTGAGAGTTGAGGGCAGTTCACATTCCTTGATTCATATCTGACCCTGCTAGCCTTACCCTATCCTTGTGACGCCTAAGACCTTTTTTTTAATGCTATTTTTGTTGGTGTCTCTTTTTCTGGCCAGAATCCCAAATGCTATAGTTCTTCCATTAGATTTCAATAGTTCCTTTTAACATGCAGGCAGGACACTGAGATAGGGCTTGATTGTTAGAATAGGAAGTATATGCCATATCAAATGAGGTTCATAAGAATCTAGTTATTGGATATTGACGAATCTTATTCATGACATAATTGGGGTACTTGGCGCCAGGCCCAAACTTCTGAATAGACTGTTTAACACCGTCAAAAAATATCTGGCCACTGCTGGAGTTGAAACTGATTATTGAGGATACAAGGAAATTCAACAAAATAATATATCGGCAGTGTGTAAAAAAAAAAAAAAGGAAAATGATTAAAAGAAATGTAATAAAGTAGAATAACATATGAGTAAATAGGACAATTTCAATGATTTATAGGTTTATATCGACTCACAAAGTAGATACAGAGAAGGTGCACTTGTGTAATGGTTATCATTTTAGGAAATGGAATCAGGGACCCGTGTTCAATTCCTAGTCATATGATGGTCTATCAAAAATAATAACATCCTAATATCTTTGAACTTGAAAAGAAAATTAACTTTTTATAAAAACAAATTGTTATAGTTGTATTTATTTATGACTGATCCTATGGATGTGTGTAATGAAATACAAATATTTAAAGCTATACTATTAGACATAAATATACCTACTCTTTGTGTGTGTGTGTGTGTGTGTGTGTGTGCATATATATATGGTATATTTACTCAAGACAAATGTGTTTTTATGTGATAATAAATGTTACATGACAATATCCATTTTAATTGAATAATAACTTCTTGATATCTTCAGTTTAGAAGAAAGTTTAATTTTTATAGAACAAATTGCTATGGGTGCACTTTATATATATATGTGTGTGTGTGTGTATACATATGTGCAATGATATATAAATCCTTATACTATTACACACAAATTTACCTACTGTGTGTATATATATATATATATATATATATATATATGAGGTTAAGTAAACAAACAAATGTGCTTATTTTTTATATGGCTTTAAGCCAACAATTTTTGGAAGATATGTGCTTAATTGAAGTCATATCTAATTTTTGAAAATTAATTAGTTAATAATTAATGAGAGTGTGTGCATGCATAATGGAATTAAAACATTTATATCTATATTAATTCAAATGAATATACTATTCTCTCAACCCCTCTCTCTCTCTCTCTGTAAATATATATATATATATATATATATATATATATATATATATATATGGGCCGGGTTAGCTCAGTTGGTAGAGCGTTCGGCTAGAAACCTCAAGGTTCCTAGTTCGATACCAGTCCTCGCCAACTCAGCGTATGAGTAGCACAGGGATCTGTGCGGTAAAGTAAGGAGCTGATGGTAGGTGTGGCGCTCCACCTCAGATGCCAGAACAATCTCCTTGGTCTAGCGCTATTGAAAAGGGGATAGATTCCCTCGATGAGTGGCTGATACCGACTGAAGGCCGCCCCGACAACTTTACTTATATATATATATATATATATATATATATATATATATATATCTCAACACAAAGGTGTTTAACTCCATTTATTATTATCAAGTCAAGGAATTAAAAGTTTACACTTTTTCTTTGTTATTGCTTAGTTCATCTTTAATTTTACACTTTCATTAATGTTTTTCTCATGTTGAATCTAGTAGATTTTCTTTTCATGTAAGGGTTAATGCAGAAGAAATATATATATGTATGTTTGTGTGTGTGTGTCTGTGTGTGTGTGTGTGTGTGTACCTTGTCTCCACACATCATTACCATTGTATTTATATATAATTATGTAAATATATGTAATACATGTATAATTGTTGGATTGGTTCGTTTGTATTTTGATATGTTTTCGTTTATGTTAATGGCATATGGAAAGGAGATGGTACAAGGGTGCACTGTTACGTTCACTCGCTCTGTTCAATGTTTACATTGTAAATTGAGCACCTTAAGAGCTCTATACCTTTTGGCACTTTTCCAACATTAAAAGACCTTACAGACTCCCCACTGATTCAATTAGCCTACCAATGAAGAACCCCATCCCAGCTGCTTCTACTGATGATGCTGGTGCCCCCAAAAGAAAGTTCTTTTTTTAATTTCTCATGCATGAGTGATAAAATCATTCAGTCTTATCAGACTCCACCAGAAGAGATTACATTCTTTGAAAGTTAAAAGCTTAAACGTTATGATTTTTAATTCTTTTATTTATGATAAATCGACAAAAAACTTTAAAATCAATTATTTTATTTAATTTTTAAAATATTTGCGTTTTTATTGAATCTTTTTATAGTTATTAAAGAAATAGAGAGTTAAACACACAAAATAGAGCCAGCTTAGCTCAGTCGGTAGAATGTTCAGCAGGGAACCTTGAGGTTCCTTGTTCGATTCCGGTCCTCGCCAACTCAGCATACGAGTAGCTATGGCTATGTGTGGTAATGTGAAGAGCTGATGGTAGGAATGGCGCTCTACCTCATACACCCAAACAGTTCCTTGGTCTACCGCTAGTGATGCAATATACTCCCTCGCTGTCTGGCTGATACCGACTTTAGGCCACCCGACGACGACTTTTATGTAATATACAATCCCAATACAGTTTTGTAGTGATTTTTTAACAATACATATTGTTTCTTTTGCTTTTGCTTTATACAGTTTTCCTACGGTCTCTTTGCGGTTACTTTTATTCAATTATATGATGTAATGATAAACTCTTCAAAAAATGACCCTCACAAAAATTAGCATATACATATATATATATATTTACCAACCCCTCCACATGAAGGGGTTGTGACACAAAGTCAATTTCTTAAGTGGAGTTTAACAGGTTTGGATTCAGAGTTTTCCTTCTCCTGGACTGGTTGCCAAAACCAAGGTTAAAGAGCCCAGTCAGTCCTACTACTACATAGTAAGGAGAATATAGATAGATAGTGGTTAAAATTCAGTCCCTGTGAATTTGGATCAACTTACTTTACTAATGTAGAATGATAACGAGGATTGACTGTATTCTGCTGCTGTAATAGTTTGGAACAGCCTATGGCAGCATTCAGCACTTCCTCATTTGAAGCTATACTGTCCTTTAGTTTTCAAGGGTACTTAGCTCCCTCAGTCACTTTTCAGATTTTACGGTCCCTCATTTCTGCATTTTGGAGGTCCATTCACAGCTTACCAAGCAAGTTTGAGCAGTGGTGAAGAGTCTAGGAGAAGGAAACCTTTGAATTCAAACCAGCTTGAGTCTGCTTAAAAATTGACAGTGTCACATCCTGCTCATTATGGAGGGGTTTGGTAGATACCAACTCATCAGATTATCACATTTACTTTCACTTTGCTCTAATACTCTTGAAACCATTAGGCATGACATAACCCCAGACGGGTCGATATGCTGTTAAAATCAATCAACCAGCCAACTCTTGAGGAAGTCATGAATCTATATATCTTTCTATGCACTGTCCCATTGCCAGAAATTAAAGAAAAATTCCATTGTATTTCCTTGTCATTCATATTTCTTAAAACAATGTTTCAACCAGTGTAACCTTCAGTCTTCCTCAGGTATCTGTTGTATTTTGGAATGTCAAACCTTGATCTAAATAAGCATGCATATCCTCTCTCTTTTGCTCTCTCGTACACATTATAACCGTTTTTCTTCTTTTGAGTTCTTAGAAGTAGGTTGTTTGATGTTTGGGTCCTGGTCATAGCTTTACAACTGGTTGGTCTCTTATACTATCTGACTCAGGATCAAAGTACACAAGCTCACCAGTCTCTTACATCTGTTGGTAGAATGTTATAAATGAAAGAAGATAAAAAAAATAACCTTGTAGGTCAGACTCTCTTTTTTTTATTTTAGGATCTTCATTCCATATTGTTCTTTCTCAGTGACTGAAACAATGTAAGGAATGGAAAGTGTTTCCTCTTTTTTTATATTGAGTTAATGGAGCATGGTTGCAGCTGATGGCCATCTGAAGGCAATCTGACTCCTTGCAGTGTTCTTTCTACTTGAGTATCAAGTCTGTTCTATTTTTACATAAAATTGTCATGTGATCATGCTACTCTGTAATATGATCTGACCACTACATATCAGCGTCAAATGGTGTAGTTCCAAAATAGCTTGCCTATTCAAGACAAGATTTTAGAATTATTTAAAGGATTTATAGAATTATGGATAATTAAATTATTGGGTTGTGTCATAAAAATAATTTCATGTTAGTGAAATATAATTTATTCATGAATATTTAACAGGAAATTGATTTCTAGAAATAGTATATTTACTTTTTTGTATCACCTCTTGTTTATCATTTTATAGAATTGTATGCCTCTATCATTTTCCATAGAATTTGTATGCCGGCCTCTATCATTTTCCATAGAATTTGTATGCCTCACAATAAAGCATCTTTCAATCCATCTATTGCTTAATAGTCTTATCTTTTGTAAAGGTGTAAGAATTTACTGAACATCACTCCTATAGTTGAGAAAGTTCAAGAGTGCCATTCATTTTCCATAGAATTTGTATGCCTCACAATAAAGCATTTGTTGATTCCTCAGCTGGTTTAAAGTTATGAAGTTTTCCACGAATGTTTTCACCTGATCTCCTTGCAGAGGGTAAGACTCAACCCTTGAAAAAAATGAGGTGTCCTTGGTATGACATGAAAGTCTATCTGACAGTAATGTTCCAGTTTTGGACATCTGGGGAGTGTGAAGTACCTCTTCATTGCCATTACTCCCTGGTCTACTCTAACCCGGAGTTGTTGTACCTGTTAGGTATCTATTTGTCAAGTAGATCTGTTTAAAAATGATTTATATTTGATAAGACGATGTTCAAAAAAACCCTCTTAAGAAAAAATTACACAAAAAATGTAAGCATGAAAAAAAATGAGATTCTCATAAAATATACAATAGGCAGATTGACACGCCATTAAAATCAATCAATCATGAAATTCTATTTTTTTAAATACTATGTTTATTTTGATGAATATTTATCTACCTTGGATCAGTTACCCTAGGCAGGCAATAACTTACTTTATTCATACTGAATTTTTATACCAATTAATTTAACAGATAATTTTTATATTGGGAACCCATAATGAAATATAAAAAAAAAATGGTTTAAATATTCATACTCTTGTATACAGTGGTATAATGTTTTCTTTCTCTCTCCATTGTTGGCTGGTGTGTGATTCCAGTATAAAATGTGAGTGGTTAGTAGAGTTGTTGATAATCAAGAACGAGTTGCATCAACATTTTTGTTTTGTTAACATGATGGCCATCTAAATTCAAATTATCTCTAATTCAAAAGTAATAAATGCAATAGACAATTGACTGTAAAGCTTATGTTTCAATTCATAATATCATACACATTAAACAAATTAAGTCTTCATCTAGTATTTTAATTATTTCTATTGAAATTGTTACCTTCTGTTAGTTTTCACTTTTAGAAACTTTATTCTTTATGGCTAGCCAGGCACCAATTTTTTGTAGATAAATTGCATCAGGTGGAACATTGTCCACATAATTTTTTGTTATTATCCAGAGAAATCTTTATTAATCATGTCAGGTCTGAACGCTTATTAAAATATACATTGCTAGTATTGTCAGAAGATATTTTCAGCATTGGTATTAAGTTGTGTAGCCTAAAATGAATATAGACTTGTGCTAGTTTGGTTCCATATGAATTTGTTCAGCTAAATTACAAAGAACATCTCATGTGGCATTCATTCTGTAGAGGTGCAATCATACCAAATAAACTGCCTCACTCACCTTGTGAGGGTAATATTTTCCAAATTTGCAATTAGGTACACAACCCACCAGATAATTCTGTTCACTTGTACCATTAAAATTGGTATTATTATGAGTCATTCGATTCATGAAAGATCTTATGAGTTTGCAGGGAAATAAAAGCTCTGTGACAAAATATATTTTCTTTTATTCATTTATTGATATATAATTCCCACGATTTTATCTTTTTTTTTTAAAAAACTAAAGTGCTACAGTTTGAAGAAAGTAGAGATCCCTGGCATTGCCCAGGATTTAAAAAGTAAAAAATAAATCTCTTGTCTATATTTCTATGTTTTATCTTTTTTTATTATCTTATTTTTTTATTTGTTAATTTTTTATTATCTTCTTTTGTTTTATTTCTTCTTTATTATTATCTTATTATTATGTTTCATTATTTATTCATTTGATTTCTTTAATCATTTTTGAATTAATATTTTAATATTTATAGCCTTATTATGTTTCTATTTAGCTGTTTATGAAAAATGAGGGTAAAAAGTTTTCCCCTCTTGAACCAAACTAGGGTGTGAATTTTATTGAACTTTGTTCTTTGATGGTCTCCTCCAATTTTCCTTTATATAGGATGTGTGCTCAGTCATTTAACAAAGAAACATATAGAATCTTTCTGTTATATAAATAGATAAATGAACAGAAAAACAAGAGTGGATTTGAACTCTGTTCGACTAGTCTTCTTCTTACAACAATAAACATTACACTATATACCTCTATTTTTATATAAGTAGATAATTTCTAATTTAAACTGTTTTGAAATTTTTCTTGCTTAAAATATATTGGCAAATTCTTTCATTGATAAAATAGATGAAAATATTTAATGGATATGTATGTATTTATCTGACCAATTTATCCCAGTTAGAATGTGACACAAGGTTGCAAGCATGAATCGGAAAAATTATTGCTAAATTATCTGCCTCTGGCACTAAAGGGTGAACCACCAATATACAATATTGGTGCTGAAATTAAACTCCTTGACGAAAGTCATTTATTGAGTTAGGCAGTCAACTTGCAGGATATAATCTTAAAGCACCCCTTACCTTCACCTTCAACTTCTCTCAGCAAGATACGTCTGGCTGCAAAAGCCACAAGTGTTGCAACTTTTTTGCACCTTTTGAATATGTTTCTTTATCTTCAATTGTTGTTCTCGTCTTCTTTCATCCGAAATTACTTACTTACTACTAGGAAATTATAAGAGTCTTAAAATATCTCTTACATGGTGCATTCAGTGAGGATCGAACATGCTATTCAGTAGTAACGGATCTGTGAGACTAACTTACTAACCATTACACCAGGATATGGTGCCTTTTCTACACAACCCATTTGCCACTGATGGGAGGCCTAATGGATGATGAAGTATTCTTTGTGTTAATTTTGCAAATATCAGAATTCATTCTTAAACCCCATCAGTCTAATGGCAGGTTTACATTTTCTTTCTTTCCATCTTCTTTACTGATTCGGACCATATGAGATGAAATGGATTCATTAACTTCTTTAAAGCAAAGTGCCTCATGCACTGGCATCTGCAGTTGATGAATCTAATTTTTAGTCATCTAATTTAAGAGAAAATTGGAGCAACCTTTCTTTGCCTTGTTCAATATAGTTGTTTGCCTTGGCATCAGAAAAAAGTGGTCAAGATAACCTGATAATATCACAACAAACATTGCAAAGAATAACGTTTTTTTCAAAGCTTAATTTTGTAAGGCTTCTGATGACATGTTCAGTTTCCTTGTATTGATACAGGCTGACTGTCTACTCGATTCCTCTTAATCAATGAGAATGTTGGTCCCTTAAGATTTCTAAAAATCATTCATCTAAAAAAAAAAACATCACAAAGAGAAAAGTTGTTTTTTTTTAAAATTATGGCTGTGTAATATTGAGATATTGATCCACTGCTCAATATAGCAACTCATTATTATTTAATTTTAACACTCAAGCAAGACAAATTTCCGAATTTTAAATAATTTATGATGTACAAGAATGACCTGGGAACCTTTTGGGTTCCTGTTGTAACAGTGGTTTATTATTAGAAAGAAGTGAAGGATTCTAATTAGTATTTCATATTTATCTCCAATTATATACAGAATTTAGATGCTTAGTGCAAACAAAGGCCACCCCAAATTATCGTTCAGTTGCAGATTTATTTGTTATCAAAGAGAATTTTAACTGTATTGCTTAAATAAAAATATCACTATGATGTACTGTTTTGCTGGGTAACATATAAAATTACCAACTTCTCTAATAATAAATGCAAATGTCAGTGTGCCAGTGACACATTTTTTTTTACTTTACTCCTAGAGGTTGAATCCCAACATATCATACCATTTTGGAATCTGGCCAATTCCATGTGCAAATTAAAAACATTCTGAGCCAAATCTGGGCACAAACATCCTGAAATTTTGGATTACCAAATTATTAATTAGTATTAATTTAATTAATTTATTTAAATTTATATATAAATTTATATATATTTTTATTATATAATTTATTTAATTTATTAAATTTATTTATTGATATTAATTTAATTATTAATTAGTATTAATTAATTATATTAGTAATTGTTTTTGGTGATTTTTTTACATGAATTTTTACTATAAATATTTTTTGCATTAACAATTTCCATAACTTGGGATGAATTTCCCACCAAACTTCCTTTAGAGCTGTACTAAATTTTCTTGTTATTTTTTTACCTGTATGATGGGATATTTCAAAGTTCACTATCTATTCACCTCTGAACTCATTCTATTTAAATAAAGTCCTATATTATTGTAATAGGAGTCTTTCTGCTCAATTATAATGAACTAACCATGAGATTGTGTAATTTGGTGGGAGGGCTGCTGTGAGCGGCTTAACACTTTGCCTACCAAATTTTCCCCACAGCTCTACCACACACACGGCTGTACTAAATTTTCTTGTTATTTTTTTACTTGTATCGTGGGATATTTCAAAGTTTACTATCTATTCAAATAACGTCCTATTATTATTGTAATCAGAGTCCTTCTGCTCAATTGTAATAAACTAACCATCAATTTTTGTTTATTTCCATTCTCCTAACATGTCCCAGCCAGCAAAGGCACCTCTCACAGAGAATGGAGAACATGCTGTTCATGTCGGCACAATCCAGCACGACTGTGTTGGGCACTTTATCCTGCCAGCAAATGTGTAGATTACATCTTATATATATATATATATAATTAAATCGTTAAGCTTTCAATATTTCTTTTTCATATTTGTGGGTTCAATTTTATGACAAAGATTAACAAAGAAAGCAAAAAGCTCTTTCAGTTAATACCTGATCAGCTTAAACATATTAATTACCATTTAATATATATATGACTGTTAATAATGCCCTGTAGGGATTATATTCCTTACTTGCCACAGTTCTTCAGTTAGGCACTAGGTGGTGTTGTAGGCAGTTTATAAACGGCAGAAGTGCCAAAGTCAAATTCTCTTAAACCCTCTAACTTTCAGAGGTAACACACCAGTTGCGTTTCCTGTCTAAGGGAATTAATGTAAAATTAGTTTAAGCCATCTAAGCCATGATTCAAACTTTATTCTTTGATGAAGTTTGTTCAATTGTTAACCATTATGCCAACTCATAACACAATCAGCACATCAGTAAAACTTTGTAGTATTGTGGCTTTTAAACTAGTTTCAGTAATATGCAAGATAAATCTGAGGCAGGTTTATAGAATATAGAATATTGATTGTAATTTTGCCTTAAGATCAGAATTACTAAGGTAAAGGCTAGATATTTGATATGTGTATTTTATAAGAGAAATGTATGCTCTAGAAAAGAGATGCCAATAAACCATTAGAAACGGTGTACTCCATTTATGACTGGTTGACTTAAATAAAAACAAAATAATAAAGCATGTTACAACAGAGAATAAATCATTGTTATTTATGCAATAAGATGCAAGTTACAAGCCTTATTGATATTACACATTTAGATTACACAGCTGACAGTCTGATGTAATATACCAGTACATTATATATCCACATGTAAAAATTAAATTCAAGGTAAATATATACAAATACAGACAGAAAGATAGATAGCACTGTACAAAAACAAATAGATGGACAGAAAGTTTTTAAAAAATAAAAAATAAAAATTTAAAAAGTTAAATTTAAATCCAAGTCAAATATATAGATAAATACACAGAAAAATAGATACTACTATAATAAAATAGACAAATAGATGGACAGAAAGATTTAAAAAATAAAACTCACACATATACAACTAATGACAAATCCAGCTCCCAAAAACATATACACATACTTTTTCACATTTGACCCATCCCTCATCATCCAATCATTCTGACCAAACACCTGCATCTCCATATATTATACATTGTTATTTATGCAATAAGATGCAAGTTACAAGCCTTATTGATATTACACATTTAGATTACACAGCTGACAGTCTGATGTAATATACCAGTACATTATATATCCACATGTATATCAATAGCATAATCTTTACAGATCACTGCCGTCTCTCACAATCCTATAACACCACCACCAGAACCTTTCCTCTCATGAGCCCTCAAATGACTCATCAGACCCGCTGCAGATCCACAAAGTTTGATGCAAATATGACATAGAAGGACGTCCTTCCATTGTATCGGATTATAAAATTTGATGCTTATGCACCACCATAAGTCTTTTAAGACCAGAAGCTGACTTACACTTGCACAGACACACTTTGTGACAGATTGCACATGTATAGACACATCACACATACTTAGGGTCATTCTCAATACTATGAATCCCTTGAAGAGGGTAATACACCCCCAAGATTGATGAGTTTATTGCCCTTGTGGAGAAAATAGATTCATGAGCATTAATTAAAATATGTATTTTCCAATCTATTTTGATGTGTACAAGATATGTCACAAGGTCACTTTTTTTTACAGCTGGTTTGAATTCAGAGTTTTCTTTTGCATAATCTGGTTTCTTTACTAAGGATAAGAAGCCAAACAACCCTACTATCTATTCATAGCTGGAGGAAGAAGAAATGGATTCATCTAAAGTGAAACAAAGTAATGTAAAATAAATACACACTGTCCTATCTCTAGTTTGAACTCACTTTCCTGATTTCAGTTGTTCTCCCATTTACAGTCAAGCCACCAATAATCCTTTGTAATCAGTATACAAGGTATATAAAAAAAGTATCAAGATTGAAGCTGTATTTACCTAGATAAGAATGAACAATAAATGTAACTTTAATTTTTTTCAGAATACAAGGTATGTCAAAAAGTATTGAAAATCTTGATACTTTCTTGACACACCTTTATATATATATATATATATATATATATATATATATATATATATACCAACCCCTCCACACAAGCAGGATGTGACACTATCTATCAAGTAGAGTTTACTCGGTTTGAATTCAGAGTTTTCCTTCTCCAGACTGGTTGCCTAACAAAGGTTAAAGACCCCAGTTTGCCTAACAATTTACCCATATCTGGTTGGAGAATAATTGGATACACACCTTTCCCAAGGATATTAGCACTATGTGAAATTAAAACAGCCTTGTCAAGGATTGAAAATTGTATCGCTGAGTCTATTTCCTACAATAATAACTATTACACCACAAGCGCCTCCCTTTGTTATCAATATATGAAACTAAAACAAATTTGGAAAGAGTTTTATGCAGTACTGAAGGTGAAGAAAGTCTGAAAGTTTGAACTGATTATTAGAGAAATATTTTCAGCAAAGTTCTGTTGACTTTCACTTGAGTGTTCTTAATTTCGATTTGCTGAGTTGCTTAATCTAATAATAATAATAAAAAAAAGAAGAAGAAAAATGAATCCTTATTTCTCGTTATTAAGGTGGCAAAGTAAACCAGTTTTCTCCAAAAATCAAAATGGCTGACTTTATTATTCAATAGATATTGAGAATTATTTCCTTTCTGTTTGTCCAATGTAAACATTGATCTTATCAAGAATCTTTATAATATTTGCTAATGATTGCATCTAGTAACTGTAGATGCCACACAACACTCGCAGCACTGTATACATAATTTAATACATCTCATTGGGAATTTTTTGCAGCCTTGAATAATATTCAGGCATCCTTATTCATAAAGATGAAAGATAAAAGATAGAAGAGGAGGAAGATTTTTGCATTCTTATACAACGCATCAATATTTATTCATTTTTTAATCTAATCACATTAACATATATATATATACAGGATGTTTCAAAAGTCATAAAAAGGTTGAAATATCTGAGGGTGTTTATTCTGGATGTGCTAGGTGAGCATTGCACGCCCGACAAAAATGGTAAATTCATTATTAAGATCATTCAATAATATCATTATAGATAATAATGAGAAACTAATTTTTTTTCTCTATTGTTATTAAATATTTTGACAATTGTTCTGAGATCTTGTAGACACCTTTAATACTTTCATATTTCAGGCATTGCTGGGTGGTCTCCCTTTTCCGAATTGATTGTTGGTTCCCCTAATTCTACAGATCTTAGCTTACGTCTCCAAAAATAATTGTAAATAAATGTAAATATCAGTGTGTCACATACCAACCAATCATTTACCCATCCTTCGCACGAGCAGGATGTGACACATGGTCAATTTCTTAAGTGGAGTCCTACTCTTTTATTCATAGCTTTCAAAGAAGATATGAATGGATGTGGATGGATGGATGGATATATATATATATATATATATTAAGAAATATATATATTAAGAAATTTGAAAAAACAACTGTTCCAAACATAAGATGAATTTATTTATCAACACTTAAACATTTTGGTTTCTTTAAACCTTCATCAGGATGTATTATGGGGTGAAGAAATTCATGGATGTTTTATAGATGACAGATTTATTATAAATTTTTTATACAGATTTATTATAAATTTTTTATACAGATTTATTATAGATTTATTATAAATTCAAAACCAAGGGGTGTAGGGGTAGCAACTCCACCCAGAAAAAAACACACCCTATCAGTGGGGCTTAGAATATGCTGACTGTACCCCACCCCCCAAAAAAAAGGTTGTCTTGGATATGACACTAAACTACATCCAGTTCAAGAGTCTAAGAAGTGTGGAATACCCCTTCATTGCCATTAATTCCAGAACCAGTTTGACTTATAGTAGTACTACCTGTTATGTTGCTATCTCTGGTTAATATTGGTAAAAACGATTCATATAATAAACTGAACATTGGAAAACAGTTTACCAAAAATTTTCCGCCCTGTCGGTGGGGCGTTAGAATGCACCGACTGCACCTCTGCAGAGGGGTAAGACTCCCCCAATGGGGCCACCTGTTGGCCGTGGGTGGGACCCGTGATGCTTAAGGATAGAGCCCAGGTGGATGAGCAATTCATGACATGCAATACTCATCTTTGGCCCTATTCTGGGCTAGAGTTAGAGAGGCCCCCTCCGATCAATCGGCTGGTCACGTCAAGCCCTAGCACCTATATGATTTTCCCAACCCTATTGCCCTTATGGCAAGCCCCAACCCCTTTTTATCATATGGGTGCTAGAAAGCGGTGGCTGTGGGTCTACATGTCCTGGGAATGACGTTAAACTATATCTGATGGTGAGGTTCCAGTTTTGGAGGTTTGGGGAATGTGGAGCACCCCTTCATCACCTTTGCTCCCTGGTCCACTCTGACCCGGAGTGGTAGTACCTGTTAGGGTCCCATCTATGGGTTAAATAGAAAAATGTATTTATAAAAAAATTGTATTATCCATTAAGAATTGATTTATTTCAAAACTTTATTGGCATTAAATGACCCACTGTGGTTGATATGCCGTAAAACAAAACAAACCAAACCAAACCAAAAATTTTAATTGTACTATATTTTCTCTTCTAAGAAAAATATGATTTGCATTTCAGACTTGTTTAATTTTATATATATCATGCTATATTCTAAATTAAAGAATATGTTGAATAAAGCATGTTTGATAATTTTATGCCTATTTCTCATATCAGGAATAACTGCAAAAAATATGCTGATATGTGAATCTGAAAAGATTATTTAATGCACAAAAACATATATATTCCACAAAGGAATTATTCCAGTAATTTTGCCAATGTATAAATCTTATCATACATAGTTTTTTTCTCTCCTTTTCCCTCTCTCTTTATATGTATACACACACATAGATCATATATATTTTAATTGTAATATAGAGTTAATTAAACATATGGTTTTATATCCCGCTCTCTCTCACAATATATACATAGACATCATCTCTTCTTTGACAGCTATAAGTAAAAGAGTAGGGCAGTCTAAGATCTCTAGCCTTAATAGGACAATCAGTCTAGGAGAAGAAGAACTCAAGGAGTGTTGTGTGTTGTTCATAGAATCTTTGGCATATGTGTGTGCCTTTCATCTGATACCAGGTCAATGAGTGGCTAACTTGACACATGGCTCCACTTCTATAAAAAAATCATCTAGCAGTTCACATCTTTAACTGGAGTTGTTGGGTCAGTCATACTTGACAGGAGATTTCACACACACACACACGCACACACATATATATATCCGTAGATGGGTTACCAGGAAAGGTGGCAATTGGATGATTCTAAGCTGGTCCTTTCTTTCACCAACTGAATGTTAGATTATCTCAGGTCCAAATTGAGAGCTCAATGTTCAATGTAATTGGTTAAAAAAGGCTTAAAAATTTACGATTTTGCGGTTATAGATCTATTTCTGCCCACAGGTATCTGTGTATATCTATTGGTTTCATCAGACCGCTATGTTTATTATTGTTTCAATAAAGTTAGTGGTCTGATGAAACTCATAGGTATACACAGATACCTGTGGGCATAAATAGATCTATAACCACAAAATGGCCAATTTTAAGCCTTTTACTTTACCAATTATATATATATATATATATATATATATATATATATATATGAGGAAAAGGGGGTTGGAATGAATCCGACAGAATGAGGTAAAATATAAGGAATGAAAGAACAAAACTCAGACAAAAATGTATAGTATATTTCGCTGGAGTTTTGAACTCGGCTTCTTCAGCTTTTATTGAATTATTTGGACCCCCCTTCTATAAAACACTTGTATGATCCGAATAATTCAATAAAAGCTGAAGAAACCAAGTTCAATAGTCCAGCGAAATATACTACACATTTTTGTCTGAGTTTTGTTCTTTCATTCCTTATACATATTGTATTAAATAAAATTCATTATATTATCTATTTATCAAATGGATATCATTTTTATAAAGGTCTTGTGAGGATATTCCCATCTGATTTGAGAATTTGTTTACAGAGAAAATAAAACAGTAAAAGAAAAGGGAAGTGAGGTTATTATGACAGGAATATCAACTATCACTTGATTATGATGCTTTCCTTGGATGAAATGGAAAAGTGCCTTGAACAAAAAAAACATTTTCTTTCTTTTTTCAATACTTAAAAAAATACGAGAGGAAAGAATTTAAAAAAATGTCTAATACATTAAGAATTCAAGATACAATGTTCTGTTTATAAAACAAAATCACAAAGTTAATACATTAGGAATTCAAAATACTATGTTCCGTTTATACAAAAGGATATTCTACTCATCCTATGTAATGAAAAAGAATAGAAAAGAAAAGACAGTGATACAGTACTTTTTAAAGCCCCAACCAATAAGTTAATATCATGTTTTTTTTTTTATTTTGGTAATGGTACCATTAAATAAATAAGACATATTGCTATTATGTTTACAGCTTTCTATGGTAACCAACTTTCAAAGCAGAACATGTTTCTTATTATCTATTGTTATTTGAACTCGTATTGTTTTCACATTAGTCAATGGCTTTAATTCTAGACCAAGTGACAGCATCTCTTTTTAATACTCATGCACTCTCCTCAGTATTCTATCTGTATTCACTAATGCTATCTTAACATTATTTCCAATGCCCCTGTAGCAGTTGTCATCTTTTTTGTTGTTTCTTGAGTTTTTCGGTCTTCCTTTGAGATCAAGATGTGAGGAGGTGCTAAAAATTCTTAGCCTGACCAAAGAAGAAATAATCTATATCCAAGAAACCTACATGCTATTCCACATATTCAGTCCACAGTTCAATATACTTACCAAACGATCTGTGTGTGTGTGTGTGTGTGTGTGTGTGTGTGTGTGTGTAATGTGTCGAGATTTGTGTAAACTGATCAGTTTCTGAAAATCCAAATAGCAGCTTGGGATATTCTACTTTCTGGAATGGGCAAGTCTATTTTCAACATTTTGATTGACTGGTGGTTTTAGTGTGTATATTATAATTCATATATACTGAACACTTGACCATGTCCTCTCAGTTGCTACAGAGTATATTCAGTTAGTCTCTGTCTTTTTTTTTGTCTGGTGACTGGATGCTAGTCACAGCCTTCCTATGAAGGTGAGTATGATGTTCATTCTACATCTCATATCCCATTGGATATAAATAGATGTTCATTCTACATAATGGTTATCAGTTTATGAAATGGACATAACAACCCGAGTTTAAATTCTGGACAAAATTATTTATGTTTCACTTTGTGCTGAGACCCTTTGGAAAGGAATTAATCCATCTCCTCTCCACATTTAGACACATTTTTATGTGCATGTATTTTATTTCGTGGTTACAACTTTCATCTTACTGACAGGATTGGATGAAAAGACACATTCTCAAATGACCTTGAATTGTCACTCATTGATGGTTGGAATTCATTCAAACTAACCCACAAAGTGGTACTAAAGTCTTGTCACTTGCTACATATTTTTTAGAGGTAACATAAATATATGACACAACCCAGAATTCTAGAAATTAATTAAATTTTTAAAGATTTTTTTTAGAGATGAATAATTTCATAACTTATACATTATATTATTAAAACATAAAATAATGAAAGTTAAAATAATATGTAGGGGTGACAAGACTTCTGGGCCACCCTATACGCTATCTGTCAATAACAGACTTCTACAATCTATAAATATAACATCTATCTATACATATATAAAGGGTAGTTTGTGTGTATATATGTCCAGAGGAACCTATGAAAATAAAAAAATTAATGACAAAGTAAATATATATACACATTCACTAAAAAAACAAACAATGGGTAAATAGAAAAGCAGACTGGGCTCTTTAGCTTTGGTATGGCAATTAGTTTTAAAAAAGAAAAGATTTAAATTTAAACAGCACTACTGTGCTTAACAATATTGACCTTGTGTCACATCCTGCCCGTGGTGGATGGGTTGGTTAAATACCTACACTTAGCATTTCTTAAACTTCTATAATCCAACAAAAAGAGAATAAAGGCAAGTTGATAAAAAAATTTAAAGAAATGATCATTAGGTGTGCCAAGAAATTTTCAGCGCCCACCATATTTGTTGAGGTTTTCCTTTGCATTCAGTTTTACCTTTTGATTTAATGGAATGGTATCATCATTCTCAAAGACATTTTCTATTGTTTATCATTGCTAGATCTCATTTGTCTTGGACAGTTTGATCTGTTTGAATTTCAAAGTCTCAGAGAATTTCATGTTTTTATTCTGTAAGACAGGTCTTGGTTTGTGTATATAGCATTGGTTTCTTTATATTATTATGAATTGTAGTTGTTGTATTAGCCACAGTAGTAACACACACACACACACACACACACACACATATATATATATATATATACACATGAGTGTGGGTATACATATATATATATACATGAGTGTGGGTGTATGTGTGTATATATATATATATATATATATATATATAGCTGAAGTATATATGCAGTTTTGCTCTTTACAGATTCTCTATCAGATAATGATGCTGGGTTCAGGCATTGTTTATGTAGTTCTTTGAAACATAGTCCAAACATTTATGCATTGAGAAAGTTCCAATATTACATTACACATATACACAACCGAAGTAGTAGTGTACTTATTATAAATTGAGCATTAAGTTTACCTAACATTCAAAGGAATTACCTTTTCCATTGCTTTTCAAAGTGATAAGAATAACTTAGTAGTAACCAATGAAATAGAGATTAGTACTTTATTGGCTACTGTCTTGATAGTGCACAGAATTGTATTTTTTTAACATAAAAGAATTACATTGGAAGCACTTATGGTGTAATTGGAAATGGACACAGCAATCCGAGTTCAAATCCTGGATGAAGCTGTATGTATTTCACCAAGCACTAATACCCTTGAGAGAGATATGAATCTAACTATTCTCATTCCAGCTATGGGTAGATAGTAGACTAGTCTCTTTAACCTTTCTATATCAAAGAGTCTAGGTAAAAGAAAACTAATTTAAACCTGTTAAACTCTGCTTAAAAAAAATGTCTTTGTTTTGCATCCCACACATGTGGAGGGGTTAGGTAAATATATAGATATAAAGAATTCCATTGTTCATGACAATTTTGAACATTGAACAGCAACAAAAAAACGTTGGTTCATGCCTTTTATAGCTTACCATCTGGAGTACCCAGTTTTGATTATGAAAGAATAGTTGAAACTTAATGGTTATTGAGCAATAAATTCTAATATGGGTAATTCCATGTCAAATCATCCAGGCCATGTCACCCATCCACTTCAATTTTTCTGAAATTTTGTACAGGTGTGGACTATGTTAAAGTTAGACAATTCCCCAAAATTGAGCTTCCAATTCCAAGAATTGGTGGAGTCAATTTTTAGCTCTCCATATTTAAGGTGGAGGGGGGCAAAAATAGTGACATTTTGTAATCTATTTTTGTCTGTAAAATGAGCTCTAGAGCTTCCCTACTCCTAAAAATTGGTTTATAAAAGCATTTTCGCCCATGGAATCCAAAAATGCTATCATAAAAGTTTTAAACGTAACCAATTTTAAGTTATTAATGATTTTTTTTCATAGCAAGATCAATATCCCAATGTGGCATTGCATCTATGACAAAGATTTTTCCATTATTATTTCACATATATTGAACATTATTTGTACCAAAATAATAGTTTTGCGGACTAAATTTTTTACCTTCTCACTACATCAGGCAACGCTGACTAGCCGCTTCTAGTAAATAGTAAAAAAATAAAATGGAAAGAAATAAGTCAATCATTAAAGGAAAATGACTTGGTATTTTACTTAGAAAAATGCACCTACAAATTTGTTACTGTAAATAAGTCACATAAAAAATATATCTGAAAATAAGAAACTGTGTTATTTTCAAGTAGAAACTTTCCTTTATCACATTTTACATGTCTGCAATGGTTGGTCAGCAAAATCAAGTTGTCAGGGAGAAAAAAAACATAAAACAATTACATTTAGCCAAAAAATATTATCACCCATAAAAAGAAAGACACAAAAAATCAGGAAAGAACAATGGTTTGCAGAATAAAACAAAACAGAAGCCAAAATATAACACTCAAAACCATCAAGAGTAAAAAAAAAAACACAATGGTATAGACATTTGTCATAATCAAACAAAAAGAAAAAGATCTTGTTCTAAACATTGGACATTTGCCAGCAGTGCTAAGGTTTTATACTCTTTATCTCTTCTTTTCTTCTCTTTCACTAAGTGAACAATTGTGCAGTAGCAATATTAGTAACAAGAGTTTTCAGCTCCAAGTGCTTAGTACATATTTACATCTGCATCAGGTGAGACATTTAGATTTGATGTGTCTGCTTGGGATATTAATAAAAACACTGATGCCTCAGATCCCCTAAAACAAACATTATTACTGACACACTTGATACTGTCCAGGGCCCTGACTCTCTATTCTTACTCTCTAACCTAAAAAAAAAAAAAAAAAAAAATAAAAATAATAATAAAAAAACGGGGAAAAATTCAATATCCTGTAGAAAAATGGACAAATTTCCTTTCAAGATTTTCATTAACATAATCATCAGATTCCTGTTTCTTCATCTTTGTCGTTATTGTTATTGTCTTTCCCTTGTTTTTAATATCCTTTAAAAAGAGAGAGAGATTTCCTTTTGGCTATCAATTATATTTTGGCTTATTTTCAAAGAGTTCTCTTCATATTGAAGTGAATTAAGTATGCTTTCATTTAACACTCTTTATAATCTTTAACCAAGGTTGGACTTTTAAAATCTCTGTGTGTTTTTTTAAAGAGAAATACAATATTTTTATAGGGAATTTTTATTAAACTTTTTTCTCGTGAAATATTTGCTCTTTAACTCTGTCGTGTTGTGCCAGCTGTGTGTGTGTGTTTTTTCTTCTCCATGTATGAGAGAAAAAATCTTTGAATTATATCTAATGTTAATTTCCAGCGTTTGTGTTTAATCACTAATAATTTATGTTTTTCTCTGGTTGACCATCATATCCATGGTTAAATAGAAAAATGTGTTTATAAAAAAATTGAGTATCCATTAAGAACGAATTTATTACATATCTCTGTTGGCATTAAATGACCCACTGAGGTTGATATGCCATAAAACAAACCAAACTTGTTGACCACCTTAAATTCAGAGTACATGCTGTTTGTTGGTGAGCTAAATCATTTTGTTTTCTTAAATTGCAAGTAGTATGTAAGTGAAACAATGCTGTACGAAGATGAAAAGTCTGAATAATTAAATCAAAAATTTTATAGAAAGCTTTGGAGGTCCCTACTGTTGTAAAACAAAACAAATATCTCAGTGGAGTGAATATGATGCTTTTTAAGTAATTATATATTTTTAATATTAAACGTTTTATCTTATCTATTTAATTCCCCCCCCCAGCAATATCTTTCAAAAATTATTTTTACACCGCCTGGAGGTCGTTCTTTTTGCTAGTAATAATAATAATGAAACATTGACTTCCTCCTCTTACTCCTCATCCTAATAATAATAATAATGATAATATCAAATTGATATCAAGTATTTTTTGTTTGTACCATTCTGAAAATCACTATTAGGGGGAATCCATGTGGCGTAGTGGTTACAATATCATAGTAAGCGAGTCATGCTATTACATTTAACTTTGGACAAATACCCTTTGAAAAGGAATAAACTCCTCATTACATATATGGCTTAAATAGTATCACTACTATTCTTCTACAAGGATGGCTTAGGCATTAAATAATCCACAGGTTTGAGAAATCAAATCAATTCTGTGTAATCTGAAAAATGAAAAGGTAATTAATGAGCTCACGATTCTGTTACAATTTAGTAGTTGAATCTGTGTTCCTTTTTTACAATACTTATTGGGGATGAGTCCCTGTGGCATAGTGGCTAATAAGCTGGACTGTGATATCATAGTTAAGGAGTTTGAACTCCAGTCATGATATTACATTTACATTTGGACAAATAGCTATGGGTTAAAATAGTACCACTACTCTTCTACAAGGATGGTTTTGGCATTAAATAATCAATGAAGGTTGATTTGCATTGAAACAAAGAAATAAACAAACAATCCATTTTGTCATTGGTAACAGTAGTCTTTTTTGTTTTCAACTTAAAAAGGGAAGAATTTTTTAGTTGATGAAACAAATCCTAGTACTCTGTTGATGAAAAGCATATTTGTCACTGTCATTAATTTTTTTTCTGTTTCTCTCTGGCAAGGTCTGGGTATTTTTATGTTTCTATTGCCATAAGCTTTTTTTATCATCTGGTTTGTTGTCACTGCTAATTTATTTTATAGCATTACTGATAATAATAATAATGTTGAGTTTAGTGAAAAAATAAGAATAATGGAAAGATACAAAGGAAGACCAAAGTGCAAGAAAAAGAAATGTATGGTTGAAATTTATCTTTTTTGTTATGTCAAACGAAAGGGAAGTATCTTACAAGAAAAGCAATTCTTTCATACTGGCCTCTGAGTCAGAATTTCCAGTCTTATTCAGGTTCATTAAAAAAAAAAGTTGTCGGGTTGGCCTAAAGTCAGTATAAGCCAATCAGTGAGGGATTCTATTCCCTTTTCACTAATCGCTAGGCCAAAGAGATTGTTTTTGTGTCTGAGTGGAGCGCCACACCTACTATCAACTCCTTACTTTACTGCCAGATCCCTGTGCTACTCATATGCTGAGTTGGCGAGGGCCGGTATTGAACAAGGAACCTCGTGGTTTCTAGCCGAACGCTCTACCGACTGAGCTAACCAGTGTCATAACAGACATCAAAAGTAATTGTTTTTGTTTTTTTCTTACAATAAACACCTTAATTCTCTCTTGGGATAAAAATCATTCAGTAGTTTTTTTTTTTTCACAGGAATATTTCTTGCACAATCTTTAGCATTTTTTTTTTTTTTTTTTTTGAGAGTTTATGACTAGAACCCTATACTTGATGTTAGTTTCAAGTGATGACTGCAATAATCAGTTTCTTCAGCCACAAAAAGTATTCTGCCGAGAAACAAAGACGGCATCTTGATACATTGTTTCAAAGCCTACGGTCTGGAATCTTCGACCAACAACAAAGTTGGGTTTTTTTTTTTTGGGGGGGGGTTAAGTGAGTGAAAATTGATAGGGTCCAAAGAAGAAAATGGATAAAATGATATATTCGAACAAAATAGTCTTTCTTTAATTCAGAAAGTTTTTTTTTTTTTTTTTTTTTTTTTTCTTTGTTAGTAAACGTTTCTGTAACTCTAAAACAGCAAAGTAGTTCAAAGAATACACACACACACACACACTCTCTCTCTCTCTCTCTCTCTCTCTCTCTCTCTCTCTCTCTCTCTCTCTCTCTCTCTCTCTCTCTCTCTTTTTACACAATCAGTCAAAGTTCACTTCACTTTAAAATTGAAAAACGACACACCGTTCTCTCCACTGAAAAAAAAAAAAACGATTGTTAGAAAATTCATACGGCCATTTATTTCTCTCAGTGGCCGAACCACTTCACCTAACAGGGGTGACAGCAATTCCACCACTCATGATCAGAAGGTTGCGAGTTCAATCTCGAATTATTCGCCATTCTCCCCCCCCGGTGCAGGCCAAACATATACGCTTAGTCCTTGGGGTAGGGAATTCTCAATTCCACGGTCCCCATTTCTGCCACTCGCCTTGTGTTCTCTGTCACGTATATATAACAAAACACCCACCGATAAAAACCTTATTAAAACCATAAACAAGGTAATAATTAGCATAATTGATATCATCATAGTAAATGGTATCAGTGAACCAAGTTCAAATCCTGGACGAGGCTGTTTGTGTTTCAATTAGCACTAACACCTTTGGGAAAGGCATGAATTACACAAGGATGCGGCATGATGTTTTGAACTAATCCTGAAAGCAGCATGCTACAAAACAACAGCTGTACAACCACTTACCTCCCATCTCACAAACCATCCATATAAGATGCTGGGTACTTAGGGAGAAGTAAGGATGAAATCATACAATATACTCTTATGGACTCCTACCCATGGACACATTAGTGTTAGCTACCCAGCAAAAACTTACATTTTTCAACACTGTGTGGATACTGGATACCGTTGAGATGACTTACCAAGAGCGTTGGCTAATAGGGACAGATGATGAGAGAATCCAAGAGAATCTCTGCTAGTTAGCATGTCTTGATGATGATGATCGATATATATTTGGATGCTAGAAATATCTACTTTCAAGATATGTTTCTGGGATATTTTTAATGATACTTATGTTAGCACAGTAGAGAACTGGTAAAAATAATGAAAACATGAAGTCTTTTTTATTATCATAGAATGCTAACATCCCACAGGGAAGGGAGATAATTAGGATTCATTATTATTGGAAAAAAAAAACTTGACATTTGTTTGAGATAGGGTCATTTTGACTCTGATTCATTGTTCCTCTTCCCTTGGCTACATGCAATTATTAAAATCAAAGTCTTAATGAAAATTCCTGCTAATGTCTCTGCTTTTAAATAGAATGAATTCAGGGTTGTTTAGTGCAGGTTTGCTAGATGGAATTGAGCTACTTTTACAAGTGAAGCACAACAAAATTTTTATCATATGGGTGCTAGAAGGCGGTGGCTGTGGGTCTACATGTCCTGGGAATGACGTTAAACTCTATCTGATGGTGAGGTTCCAGTTTTGGAGGTTTGGGGAATGTGGAGCACCCCTTCATCACCATTGCTCCCTGGTCCACTCTGGCCCAGAGTGCTAGTACCTGTTAGGGTCCCATCTATGGATTAAATAGAAAAATGTATTTATAAAAAAATGTATTATCCATTAAGAATTGATTTATTTCAAAACTTTATCGGCATTAAATAACCCACTGAGGTTGATATGCCATAAAACAAAACAAAAAACAACAAAATTTTAATTTCGCTACTCGACATTTTTTAGCTATGTTTAAGATAAGAGAAAAAAAAATCAATGATTGATTATTTATAATGTAATATAATTATGACTAAGTTTGAGGATACATTAAGACATCAATGTTTTTTATTATATAAATTCAGTGATATATTAATCTTTCTTCTAACTGATTTTACAAGAAAATCCCTGCAAGAAGATAGTGATACTTTAAGTTTTTGTCCTTTCAATTGTAATCATCTGCTGGCCTGCTAAACTTCCGCGATATCTTTGAATTCAAAGTTTTGCGTCTAGACTGGTTGTCCATCTCTAAAGCTAAAGAAACATGTCTCTTCTACTATTTACTCATATGGAGAGAAGAGATGGGTCCTATGGGTTAATAAAAGATATTAAAATTGTATAGTGTTCTCTATGTATTACTCTAAAAAGCATATCACTCAGTAATATATATATAATATATATATATATTTATTTTATTTGTTGAATTTTTTAAATATAAAAGTTTTTCATAAGCAACTACCCAGGTTTCAGGTTATTTCACCATCGTCATGTAACAGCAAGAAATGTCTTCAAATAAACACCAGAAGATTTAGCAACCTGATGATGGTGAAATAACCTGAAACCTGGGTAGTTGCTTATGAAAAACTTTTATATTTAAAAAATTCAACAAATAAATAAATAAAGCTCCTACAAATTTGTGGTTGAGCACTGTGATTTCTTTGTTTCATCCCAAAACAAATTTAAAATATCTATCTAAATATATATATATATATATATATATAGGTTATGATTTACATTTCAATCAGCTTATATATATATATATATATATATATATATATATATATATATATAGTGTACAGTACTCAATATCGTGGATAGAGCATGTATATCTTGGTTAGGGTAGCATGTTTAGTCAATGGCACTTTGTTACTTAGTTTCTTGCCTTTGCAACTCTCAAACCAACATTGCTTGAGAATCTCATAAGTGAAAAACTGCCCATGCTTCCTTAACCCATATGTATATGTAGCCATTATTCCCAATTCCACACTGACTTGAAGGGTAGTACCTGTTAGAGTCCTATCTAAGGCTCAAATAGATTTGTTTAAAAATGATCTGTATTAGATAGGGATACTTGATACCATATAACAACCAGCGCCATGTTGGATTTTGTGTCAAGTATTCAACTCTGTTACAAGATGAATGCACGACTCAAACTAGAGTTTGGTAGGTGGCTTATATGGAGCTTTGGATTGTTCCATTATGAACTCAGGCAAGTTCATTTCCTGAGTTCTGATTGGCTGTTGGATTTCAGGGTTAGTAAGAACAGGGATAAGTACCCACTCTTCAGCCACCACTTTGCATTATGCCAGCAGCATGCAAGGACTGTATTAAGTTACAGCTTGCTTGCCTGTTGTTCTCGTCTACTAACTCGACGGTAGTTAGAACCCCACTGCAATGGTGAGTATCATATTGTTTCTATATCTGGAGGATAACTTCTACATAAACATGTACATATAAATGTACAATATACACAATTCCCTAACGTTCAAGCATAAAATACCCCCAGTCAGGTTGACATACAGTTAAAATCAATAAATAAAAGAAAAGAAGGAAATATTAGATTCATAGATTTATTATCAATAAAAATATTTTGGATAAATTTATTATGTTTGCACAAATTCATATTCTAATCATGGCCAACATTGTCTATAGGCAAAACCAAGTTTTTTTTTTTGTCTTTTCTCTTCAAAAATCACTGAACACCAACCTACATCTTTAACTGGAGGGGTTTAACAGCCTTCACTGAATACAGATGAGAAAGTCCTCACCATCATAAAACAGGTGAAGCATGCAAACATATATATAAGCATAAAGTTATATTGGTGATGATGCTGTTGAAACATTAAGAAACCATTGAATAAAAGAGATTTCCAATTATTTCTATTGTTTCTAGCCTCTTCAGAGCATCATTGGAACTATTTTATGTACCATTTTCCAATTCTGGTACATTTTTGGTGATGCCAAATTAAGCAGCCGGTGGCTGAGAAATTCTTTTATTGTTTCTATTTCCTCTACTTATCATTGCACCTCCAATGTGCTAAATATGTTGGATGTATTGACTCTCATTGTGGCTTTTATTTATATGCCGAAGAATTCACTGTGAATCTGACAGATATGTGCTTTTCTTGGCTTTTTATAAATATTAGTGATAAGGAAAGTTATTTTTATCGCAGTGCACGCAATTATTTTTTTGCAAGAAGTTATCTGTGTATCAAAATAAGATACTGAAACATTCTTGCAAGTGATTTTAAAAATAATATTATTTGTAGGTACATTAATAAGTCTGTAGCTTAATGATGAGAAAAACATATATATTTTATACGAGAGGCATCAATTTTTCAACATAATCTCCTTTGTTATCAATGCACGTAATGTAACACTTCTCCAAGAAACATGTATATAAAATTTGATACCAAGAATATTTGGTTAAATCGAACTTAACAGACCTAAATTCCGCTATTGTATTTCACCCCGCCGAAAGAAAAAAATACCAAAAATCAGGGAATAAACCGAATTTAATGAAATTTTCACTGTTGATATATTAATGAATAAAATATATAATACATCAATTATTTTATTATTATGAAAATTAGTATTATTTTATTAAAAAACTTTTACATTTTTTTCAAGTCAGTTAACTTTGAGCGATATATTTTTAAGGCATAACAGATTCGCAAACATATGTGGTTCAAATTCGGTTAATTCCCTGATTTTTGGTATTTTTTTTTTTTCAGCAGGGTGACATATGATGGTGGAATTTAGGTCCATTAAATTCGATTTAACCGAGTATTTGATTATTTTTTTAAAATCATATGATATTTTCTTTCTCTTTTTAAGAATATTTTTATTCACCCAAATGTGTAATTCTTTTTTGTTTGGATGTATCTTTTTAAATCTACAGTGTTCCTTTTTTCTTCGCCAGATAAACAATTTAGTTATTCAGCGGAGTTTTTTAAAAAAATTACTCATTAACATTTAGATTTTTTACTTGCAGTAGATTCATTTCATGATAATTCTTTATTAATATTTCAATTCAACATAAACATCTCTCTTTTCGTTTTTTTCTTCTTTAAATCTTGCTTGATATCATTCGGTTCATAAAGTTTCTGAATCAATATTAAAGAATTCAGTAAATAGTTTTGACTCACCTTCAAAAGAAAAAAAAAAATTAAGATATATAAGGTGTGACAAATAGTATTGAAACAATCTTGACATCTAAAAATCTAAATTTTAAATGAAACTTTGTTTACAGCTGAACAACATATACAATGTGTGACAGAAATACCTCCCACATTTTAAACTGTCACCAGTGTGATGCAAAGAAACTTAGGCAAGCGGTAAAGGTAAAAGCTAATGTAATTGTTACACAGAGAGCTTATTGTGCATATTTCATCTTACGTTGTATGGTATACTGTTCTGGATAAAAATTTTCAATCCATAGCAGGTATTGTTTTTTTTTATCCAGACCAGTATCATTCCAACATGAGATTAAATGAGCACAAAAGAGTTCTCAGTATAGTAATAAGAGATTCACCAGTCTTAAACATTTCAACAGAAAACACAGTATAAGCCATGATCATAATAGATTGTATCAGAAATAAATAGTGAGATATTAGCTAAATTGAGCTACTATTACCACTTGCCTAAGTTCACATGCACCTCATACATGAGAGTTCAAAATGTGGTAAATATTTCTGCTGCACCCAGTATGATAAAGTCATAATGTTTGGATATAGTTAAATTAGCACTCTCATGTCCATTCTGATCAGTATTCAGTTAATGTTATATAGATACACAATATATAGACTTATCATCCAACAGCTTCTGGCTTTAAACAGGTTTCTGATGCCTTCCTTTTTAAATGGCTATTTTTTTCTTCTTCTGAGAACACTTCCATTTTACATATATCAGTAAAAATTTTAAAAAAACAAAAAAAAACAATGCATTAATATGAATCTTGTTGCATTAATAAAGTGCTTCCATGTTTTACAACCAGAAGTGCAACTCAAAATGATATTTTTTTTATTGAAGTGCACTTGACCCAAGAGTCATGATATAATCTTGTGCTGGAGGAGTGGGGAGAGGTAGTATACTTGAGATTTCTTTTAAATTTTCATGCTGAATTAAATATATTTTAGCATGCAGTTTAATAGCTTACTAATCATGAGTCAAATTCACATATTTAAAAAAAAAAAACAAAGAAGAGATTACATCCGTTCTGGTTTATTAAGGTTAGTTAAATTCCCACAAAGACTTTTACAGGTATCCAAAGGTATAAATGTTTTTGAATTCTTGTGTACTCATGTTAAATGGTGTCAAAAAGCATTGATTTAATACACTTGGGAAAGGTAGGAAACCTCATCCCAGCAGCTTTGTGTTATATAATACTAGAACTGTTCTTCTACAAGGATGGCTCTGGTATTTAATAACCAACAAAGGTTGATATGCCATTAAACAAAGAAACCAAACCAAGCAGTCTTACTTGTGTATATATATATATATATACACATATATATATACACATGTATGTATATATATATATATATATATATATATATATATATATATATATATATATATATATATACACATACACATATGTATATATATATACACATATATATATATACACATATATATATATATATATATATATACACATACACATACATATACATGTATTTATATATTATATATATCTATATAAATATATATATACATGTATATGAATATAAAGTGCATATTTTTCTTTTTGTGAAGTATGTGGTGTAATGATTATTGTTGTAGAAAATGGACTCAGCCACCCAAATTCAAATCCTGGAATAGACCATCGTCTCTAGAGAAATTCTAGGGCTGTCTGGGCTCTTTAATCTTGGTTAGGAAACCACTCTAGGAGAAGGAAAACTCTGAATTCAAACCTAGTAAACTCCACTTCAGACATTGACCTTGTGTCACATTCTACTCGTGCGAAGCGGTTCGTAGATATAAATATATTTCCTTTTTGCGTCTGATTGGATGTACGCAGAGAGAATTAAACAAGAATTTTCAGTGCATGTAAACAGGTGTGGTTTTGCTGTATGATGATGAATTTGAAACAAGAGATGAAAAATCTATTCCCTCAGAGGTTAGAACATGGGAATGATGGTAGGGATGAGCAGAGAAATCTTGTTAGCAGTTAATACTCTGTAGAAAAGCAGATGCTCAACGTATATTTTGCACTACATCTTAGTTAAGGGTTTATTATTAATCATACAACTGATATTTCTTTCATCTCTATTTCCTTTGTTTTTCATTTTATCTCAGCTCCGAGATCATTATTCTATAAACATTAGTATCAATCTTATATTTTTTGGGGAAAAAAAAAGACTTGCATCCCTTTACTTTGTTTTCTATCTTAATGATTAGGCTAGGTCAGCCAACCGGCAGGAATCATTCAAAGTTAGCTTTTATCATGTGCAGACAGTAGCTGTGTATCTGGCAAGATTTGAAGCAATAATATATATTGAATGTTAACTTGTTCCAGTTTAGATGTATTTATCTAACCCCTGCACATGAGCAGGATGTGACACAAGGTCAATTTTTAAGCAGAGTGAAGAATAATCAAACTAAGATCCAATTACCGTCGAATTGGTAAGACACGGCAACAACTGGTTGTAACTTAATACAAACCCGTCTTGTTGCAATTCTACTGCAGAATGACAGGGTATTTATAAAATTCCACAATATCATTGAAACCAAGCAGCCAATCAGAACTGAAGGAATGGAATCACCCAAGTGCATGAATGGATCCTTCTTGATTTCTATAAATACCAACTGTCTTGGACACTTGTGCTTAGCTAGTTACTGTTATT
Organism: Doryteuthis pealeii; assembly: GCA_023376005.1. Taxonomy (NCBI): domain Eukaryota; kingdom Metazoa; phylum Mollusca; class Cephalopoda; order Myopsida; family Loliginidae; genus Doryteuthis; species Doryteuthis pealeii. Next base: position 24,991,694 of record CM042143.1, read on the forward strand.
CAAACCAACAGTAGATTAACTGACTTCAATACAGAGTTTAACATATTTTAATTCCAACTTTTCTTTTTCCCAGCCTGGTTGCCATACCAAGCTTAAAGAACCCTGTTTGCTCTACTATTTACACATAGCTGGAGGAAGAATAAGTGGATTCATACCTTTACCAAGGGTATTAGTGCTATATGAAATTTAAACAGCTTCATCCAGGATTTGAACTCAGGTGGCCGTGTTCATTTCTTAAGATGATGACCATTAAACCACAAGTACCCCCCACAAGTTTTAGATGCATGAAATACTACTTAAAAGAATTCAGAAATTTGTGTTTCTTAAAACATTTTAAAGAGTGATACATTTTTTACAACTAAAATGTAAAAGCTGACATTTACAATATTTTAAGAATTGCTATACATCTTACATTCTAGAAAAGACATCTGTGAAAATGGGATGTAAAAATGTATGTTTTTTTTATTGAGAGAGAATTCACTTCAGTGGGATTTTCAAAGGAAAATACTACAAAAACATTATAATCTTAATATGTGCCCTGTCAGCAGATTCACATATATAAACTGACTGTATCCTGCAGAAATTTATGACATCACCGAAAAAAGGGTGTTCTGGAGCAGGACAGAAGCCTGTATCTGATGGTGAGACTCCAGTTATGGAGGTTTTTGGAAGTGTTGTATACCCTTTCATTGCCATTACTCCCAGATCCACTCTGACCCAGAAATGTAGTACCTATTAGGGTCCCATCTATGGGTCAAATTAAAAGCTCTTAAGAAACAACTACATAAAAATAAAGAATCAATATGTTAACAGAAAAGACAGAAAACAGAAGTTCAATTGTATTCTTTTCTTCTACAATCATGGAAATTGTAAAAATCGTTTCTTGAACAGTTTTATGGTTGATAATTTTCCTTGCTATGAGTAGGGGTTTTGATTTTGATCCAAGAATAAATGGTATTATGGAATACTTAGTGAACTGAAGAATAATTAAAGTTCCAATTACCGTCGAACTGGGAAGACAAGGCAACAAACGGTTGTAACTCAAATACAAACCCGAATGCTACAAAGTCCACTCCAAAATGACAAAGTATATATAAGACTCCACAATGTCATTCAAATCAAGCAGTCAAGCAACCAATCAGAACTCAAGGAATGGAATCACCCAAATCACCCAGATTCATGGATGGATCATTCTTGATTCCTATTTATTCCAACTGTCTTGGACACTGCTTGAGTTGAATGACATTGTGGAGTCTTATATATACTTTGTCATTTTGCAGTGGACATTGTAGCATTCGGGTTTGTATTTGAGTTACAACCGTTGCCTTGTCTTCCCAGTTCGACGGTAATTGGATCTTTAATTATTCTTCATGAACAAGCATAATGAATGCTAAGGTTCAACTTTTCAATGGCTGAAGGGTCAGAGAGCTGAAGCAGAATTCCTCAGCTGTAATTTTCCTTTTGCTACTGTACTATTTGGGTTTCTTTAGAATACTCATGGTCAGATTGTATTATTAGATTATTTCTGCTCTTTATTTATAAAAAATATTTTGGATTCTCCATTTAGCTTCATGTCCTTTTCTACATAGCAATACAAGATAAGGGTTAACATTAATTTTTGCCTAATATTTTATTTCATATTTATAATTGTTTATATCAAATTAGTACTATTCACTCATGGTTGGATATCAGTAGTCTGAGTTTTTGTGTTGAAAATTAACAAATAAATAAGAAGTACTAGAAAAAATGGCAGTTAATGCTTCATGTAACAAAAGAAAATTCAAAATAATATTACTACTAATAATAGTGCATGTTTTGTGAACAAAAAGATATGATAAAATAAAATATCTTATATTTTATTTTATCATATCTATTTTTGTTATCAATATTCACCAAACATTCTTGTCCTTGCTTATTGGAACTCTCTAGTGATATTTATATTTTCCAAAAATGTTATTAAAAGACATTTGAAAAGACTGGTCACAGAAGGCAACACAAAATAAATTTCAATATTTGTTACCAAGTAAACACCAACATGTAAGCAAAGCAATTCTAGGAATTACATTCTTTACTTGCCACATTTTGTCTATTTGATGCTAGGTGACAAAAGAGGTAATTACCTACTGTGGCTGCCAGTAGGCATCAGGTGGCATAGTGAGCAGCTTTATAAAAAGAAGTGGCAAAGTCAAAACTCTGGTTTTTTTTACCTTCAAGCATCGAGAGAAGTAACAACACTTTGCATTTCCTTTCTATAGTTAGGATCTTTGCATCCTCAGCAACCTCATGTCACATAGCACGAGATTATATGCTTAACATGTAACTCTTTACACTTTCCTTTGCTATCAGTTATATATCAAGGACTCAAGACTTTCCTTATGAAAAGACTTCTTTTGTCTATAAGGACATTGTGCTCATACAACTCTTTATAAGCTCTTCCTTGTATCTTATGTCATGTTTGTATTATCTTCTTATATATATATCTACCAACCCCTCCGCATGAGCAGGATGTGACACAAGGTCAATTTATTAAGCGGAGTTCAACAGGTCTGAATTCAGAGTTTTCCTTCTCTTATACTGGTTGCCTAACATGGAGGCATGTGGACTAATGGTTAAGAGTCAAAAGAAATGGACTCGTCAACCAGAGTTCAATTCCTGATGAAGCTGTTGGCATTTCACATGACGCTAATACCCTTGGTAAAGGTATGAATCCAATTCTCCTCCAGGTATGGGTAAATAGCAGGGCAGACTGGACTCTTTAACCATGGCTAGGTAACCGGTCTAGGAGAAGGAAAACTCTGAATTCAAACCTGTTAAACTCCGCTTAAGAAATTGACCTTGTGTTGCATCCTGTTCGAGTGGAGGGGTTGGTAAATATATATACTGGTTGCCTAACCAAGGTTAAAGAGCCCAGTCTGCCCTACTATTTATCTATAGCTGGAGGGAGAGTAGGATTCATACCTTTCCCAAGGGTATTAGCACAAAGTGAAATGCAATTACCTCATCCAGGATTTGAACTTGGGGTGACGAGTTCATTTCCCAAGACTTTAACCATTACACCACGTGCTTCCTTATCTCTATCTTCTAATAAGTTTGCTCAGGCAATAAAATATATTCTTTATCACTTTGTCATGGATTGTTTTAACACTTACTCTGTAAGAGGAAACAGTGTTCAACCAAGTATCATTCTTCTACATAATAGCAACAAATATAGTATCCCCCGAAGTACTAAGAACTAATCAGATATAACATATTATTAATATATATATATAACATATATTAGATTTGATCTGATGCAAACTGATAGCTCTTGGTAGTCGAGGAGTTGAAGCAGCTATTATGCTGATATAGGATTCCTTAGATAAAAAGGATGCGAATTTGAGTCTTGCTAAGAACTTTTCTTTATTTCTGATCCGTGCTATTTTGGAACGTTGAGTGGAAGAATATCTTCTAAGATAAGATCATGCTCCTCTTTAAGGCACTTAAATTTTATATTTCATTCATCATAGATAAGGATAATTTTCTTTTAGTTCTACTTACTTTTTCTTCCTCTTATGGCCATAGAATGATATTCTGAATAGTTGTCATAAAAATCAAATAAAATCCAGATGAAAGAAATACTCATGCATAATTGATATTGTTAACCACTGTTTTCTCTAGTAAAAATTCAGGATAAGATAATAACTATTAAAACAATTCTCAGATGAGAGTGATAGTCTTCTGCTGGCGACCATATTGGAATAAGTTAAATAATAAAGTCATTACTTGTCTCTTTGTAATATGCTCCACAAAAAAAGCAATGGAATACTTTTTTCTTTTTTTTTTTCGTATATTCTTTTATTTATCAGTGTCTACTTTAACATGATCAAACTGTTAGTTATAGAAGACAAGTATTTCAAGATAGATAAAAAGCAATTCAGAAATGGCTCTGTCTATTGGTAGCTGTCAAAAATGGCTTACAAGATCTCCTAGTGACATTATTGATATGAGAAGCTGTTTAATATGATTCTGTGCCTTTTTAACAAATTTTATTTTCGTTTCATTATGGAGAATTCTGGTTTGAATTCAGTGTTTTCCTTCTTTAGCAGAAAGAAAACTCTGAATTCAAACCAGTCAAAACCTTGCTCAGGAGATTGACCTTGTCACATCCTACTCATATGGAGGGGTTGGTAAATATGTTTTAATCTATATCAACTTGGCCTTTGTCCTGTAATACAATCCACTGGTCAAAACTTAGAATTTTAAACCTAATGTTGCTGAGCCCAGTGAGCTGGGACTTTAGAATATCTGTGATGCTTAAGGATGGAACCCTGGTGGCTAAGCAGTCCATGACATGCAACACTCCCCTTTGGCCCTTATGTAGGCTAGACGGCCAGTCAGAGAGGCCTCCTCCAATCATTTGGCTGGTCACATCAAGCTCTAACACTATATGATTGTCTTGATCCTATTGCCCTTATGGAAAGCCCTAACCCATTTTTTCATATATGTGCTTGATCCTAGTGTCATTTGTATAGTGTTGAACTCTGTCTGATGGTGAAGTTCTAATTCTGGAGCTCTGGGGAATGTGGAGTACCCTTTCATCACCATTACTCCCAGGTCAACTCTGATCTGGAATAGTAGTACCTGTTAGGGTCCCATGTATGCTTTAAATAGAAAAAATGTGTTAACATTTGAGTTCCGTCAAGAATGAATAAAACAAAATGCCTTCAGCATAAAATAACCCAACAAGGATTGACAGGCCATGAAATCCAAACAATCAACCAACCTAATGTTGACGTTCTACTTCTAATTCCCCAGAGTTGCCAGGTCATTTGACTCAGAAAGTCTCACTCCAGATGACCCTGGGTTCAAGACCTGTCAATTTAAGTCCACTGTAATTTTTCACAATGTTACTGATAATTTCAAAATCTGCAGTACACTTCATTACAAAAATGATAAGCTATGCCAATTTATTATATAACACAAATAAATCAGTGTATAACAGCATCAGATATTCTTAACTGCATTTGGCAATGGCTAATGACCTTTGTGAAAGTTTTTTATCTCTTAAGTTTGTCATTTTAATTTTTCATATTCATTTTGATTCTCCATTTTTCCCCTTCGTTTTTTTTCTTTCACTCATCTTTAAATTTGTTTTCTTCTTTCTTCAACTCCTCCTCCTTCTCTCCCTCCTCCTCCTCCTTCTACTACTACAGCCACATTTCATAATTTTTTCTTTTATCTTTTTATACAGATAGCCATACTCACACACATTTAATATAGAAAGAGAAAAAAACTATTTGATATCTATAAAAGTTCAAAAACAACAAGGTCATTAAAAGAAAAAAAGAAAGATATATGTGTTCACTTACAGAGTATAAAAAGAATAAATCTTTTATTTTTATCTTGTACATTGATTTTGAAATTACAGTTCAAAATGATCCCACACATGTTTTATTGAACTAAAAATAATAGTTACTAAACTTTGATTTCAAGGAAAACATCTGGAAATAGAAATTTTAGACTGCATCATTAATGAACACAAACAAATAGATCTCTATTTCTTCCAACATATTAATTATAAATTTCTTTTAATATTTTGCATAAGAAAGTTTTTCCCATTCATACCATTTTGGACATAACAACCAAATACCACTGACTTTTTGTTTTTATGCTCACTTCAGATCAGGCAAAAATAATTATTATTTCAGTTATCTCTCCGCAAAAGAATGAAAAATGAATGTGTTTTTCTTAAAGATATACCAATTTTTATATTTTTCCATTTCTAATATTGAAGAATGTTTTACTTTTTTAATCAACTGAGGGTGAAGCACTTGATTGTTTGGTTTGATGCAAGAAATGGTAAGAAAAAAAACAATAGAATCTACATGTTTTATATATAGAGATCTACAAGATGTTTATTTTTCCTTATGATACTACAGAGAGCTTACAAAACTAAGTTGTTGAATGAATGTCCTATGTTAGTTGAGTTCTCTAAGAGAAAAACAAAATCTCCAGTGGTTAGAAAATAGGGACCAGCAAACAGAAAGAGTATGAAATCCAACTGTATTTGTGTTGAATTTAACCATAGTCACACATCTATATATATAAAAGGAAGTTTGGTATGTACGTGTCAATGTATAACTCCAAAACGGGAGGTCACTCAGATTCGAAATCTTGCACACACCTTAATGTCCTTCTAACTAAGAAACTCGCCAAATTTGGTTATTTATTTTTACTGATGAAGGGATATAATTATTTAATTAAACCAAAATCAACCGATTTGCGAAACAGTCTTTATACCAGCTGCTGCTGATAATAAAATATTGTTCGCTGCTTGCTTTCTGTTATAGCTATACCAGCAGTTTAGTTTAATTTTAGTGAACAAAGCCATTCAGCTCAGAATCTCTCGCCTATCTATGGTCCACTCTTTATATATAGTCCGGTTATGGACTGGGTACTTTTGCTAGTATTGATATATGATAAGGCAGACTGGGTTCTTTAACCTTGCTATAGCAATATGTTGAGGAGAGGAAAAACTCTTAATTCAAACCAGCTGTGCTTCACTTGAAAATTGGCCATCTTTTACACTCAGTCCATGTTGAATAAGTGGAGTAAACACACACAAGGCATGGCTTTCAGAAGTAGTCGCACATAGTTCTGAACGTATTAAACCAGTTTTGGACAGTATTATTTCATTTTCTCTGACTTCCTAAATTATGTGAGCAGCTTCAGTAGGTTTGAGCTATAGTTTAAAGTTAATACTTATATCTAAAATTATATCATCTAAAACAGAATGCATTGGTTAATAATATTGATAATGTTATGGTATAGTATTTATATGTGTACATAAGGAGGCGTGTGTTGTTTAATGTTTATTGTTGTAGGAATTGGATAGAGTAAACTGAGTTCAAATTCTGCATGAGTCTGTTTGCATTTCATGGGAAAGGTATGAATCAAATCATTTTCCTTCCAGCTATGGGTAAATCTTAGGGTGGAATAGGCTCTTAAACCTTGGTATGGCAACTGGTCTAGGAGAAAGAAAACTCTGAATTCAAACCTGTTTAACTGCTTAAAATATTGATCATGTGTCACATCCTGCTTGTGTGGAGGTGTTTGTGTGTGTGTGTGTGTGTGTATATATATATATATATATATATGATAAAATAAATATATAAAGGTTTTACATATCTATTTATTAGGTGACAAAGGAACATTCACGACCATATTGGTTTCATGCGAGGCAATCATCAGGCAATAATATATATATATATATATATATTATATATATATATATATATATACGCATACTCACAAACACTTTGTTCTTATATTCCTAGCTGTGAAAACACATTATAACATTGCATTCAGGTTCAGCTGTCAATAACAAAAAACTGACTTTGTGTCACATCCTGCTTGTGTGGAGGTGTGTGTGTGTATTATATACATACATATATATATATATATATATATATATATATATATATATATATATACACTCACAAACACTTTGTTCTTATATTCCAACTAGCTGTGAAAACACATTATAACATTGCATTCAGGTTCAGCTGTCAATGACAAAAAACTGACTTTGTGTCACATCCTGCTTGTGTGGAGATGTTTGGTAAAGACCAATGTGTACATGGAATAGCCCTCAGAGTAACACTCTGTAAAAAGTGAAAATACTTTTGATACATCTTGATAGTTTTAATTGTAAAACTAAACTGAAAAGATAACAGGCCATGAAATATTTCATGCTTAAAATTCCAAAGTCTGTCAGATTGAAAGAAGAAGAAAAGAGTGATTTGCCAGTACTTATTAATATTCCTAATCTGGATGTAATTTGTATGCCTCACTTAAGCCAGACATCTTTTCAGTGTTGTTTTCACTCCTTTCCAAAAGAAGAAATAACAAACATCTTTTTTTTAACAATGGGGCAATAGACTCACCAACCAAAACCATAAATCAGAATAAAGATGAAGAGACAGAACATAAAGAAGAAAGATGGTAAGGGTTCAAGTGTTGGCAGTTAATTTGACTTGTAGATTCAATGCTTCTTCAAGGCTGATTTCATGAATAAAACATATTTTAAGCAGGCAATGTATCTAAATGGAGACCATATTGGATTTCAGCTATCTTTTTTTTCTTTCCATTTTTTCCTTATTAAAAGAAAAAAAAGAAAAAGAAAGGGATCTTACCATTGTATTTCTGAGGAGAAACGGTTATTTTCAAACATTGACTGTTAACTTGATTCTTTAAGATGCATAATTTCTCAAAAAACTTTCTTTTTTCTTATATCCCTAGATAGATAGATACTCATATGAAACAGTAAAATATAACAATTATAATTTTATATATATATTCATATATTCAAGAGTGTAGATTATCAATATTATTTGAACCTTATTGTTACCTTGTTTTCCATTTTTATTCATTTTTAAATATTTAAAAAAAAATGTAGACAGGTTTTGTTTCGTTTTGGCATCAAAATATAAATTTGAGAAAACAAAGACAGATACATATAATCTGTGAGATAGAATTTAGCTTGGGATTCAAATTCAATGTTTGATGTTCTTTCAAAATATACAAAATGCATTCAGTTTTCAAATCTCATTTTTTTTAAGCATAGTTCTATAATGATACCCGGAGTAAAACCTTTGAATATAAATTGACTGATAAAGCCATGAATTCATGCACTGGACATTTAAATGCAAATAGGGTTCTTGGGACAAAGATAAATAAACTTGTTCTTTTATTGTTTTCAAGAAAAAATGGCCAGTTACGATATTTTATCATTACCATACTGAAATAGGCTATTTGGCATTTGATTATTGTCAGCTATTTTTTTTTTCAAAAAATGTATACTATTTATTTAAAAAAATACCATATAACCTCTATGTTACGCATTTGGATAATGGAACTCTCCTTATTTGGCTAATGGAACTCTCCCCATTTGGCAAATAGAACATTTATCTAATGCTTATGTCGTAAGTAAGTGTATGTACTTTTTTTTGCATAAACTCTTTTCTGCTTTGGGACCACCCTGTCATCAGGGCTTTTAAAATGCTGAATGTATCCTCTGCCTAGGAGTAAGGCACCCCCAAAAGGAAGTATCCTGGGTCTGACGGTAAGGCTCTAGTTCTGAAATGTATGGAGTACCCCTTCATGGCCATTACTCCCAGATTCTCTCTGATTTAGAGTGGTAGATTTGGAGATGTTACCTGTTAGGGTAACATCTTTGGGTCAAATAGATCTATTTAGAAATTATTTGTATTTGATAAAAGAGTATGTAAAAAAACAAAACACAAAAAAACTCTTAATCAGCTACACAAAAAAATTAAATATAAACATGATTCCCTAAACTCTGGGCATAAAATAACCCATGCTCTTAAAGTTTAAAAAAAAACTTTATATTACTAAAATATTGAGTGAACTCAACAGAATGAATTTACTGTTTGTTATCTTGCATGTAATAATGAATATTGTGAGTTTTGTTTGTATGTTTCTATTTGTCCTGCAAAAGTAAATAGATATATAGAATCTTGACCTGAACTGAACATCGAAACCTGAAGGAAAGCAATAGAGTACTATATCAGCATTTTTGCATAGCAAGACAAAGTTATCTTGGGAATATTAAGTTAGGCAAAGATGCTACACTAATCCAAGGCAGAGGATTGAAAAATGCTCCTTTTATCAGAAGCAATACTGATCTTTGGTAGAGTGCAGATGCTCTACTTAATCTTAAGAAGAGGGCCACAGAGTAACACTGTGATCTTGGACAGAGTACACAGACACACTCATCCTTGACAAAAGTGCCAGTCTATTCATGAATAATCCTATGGTTCTATTTGGTATCAAAGCAACAGAGACAGACCAAAGATGCTGTACCCTCAGGTCATGTAGCAGCTATCAGCAAATTTTATCTTTCATTTATGTCTGTGTACTCTACGAGTGTGCAATGAACGCTAGAGAATTTCTTCTTCTCATCTTTTTTTTCTCTCCTTATATTACTAACCATGAAGTAGTCATGTCACAAAAACTGTAAGGATTCATTGACTTTTCTTTAAAACCTCTATTGACATATTTCTCAATGTCTTCAAGTGATTTAAAAATAACCTTTTCACTTTCTCTCTCTACTGTTTGCATATTTTCAGTCGTAAAGGGGAAGATATTTTTGTCTGACCTTTGAAATCCAGCAATTCTTATAAAAAGCATTTTCTGTCAGGGGTACCAAGTTTCTAAAGTTCAGGGGAACAAAGACATAAGAAAGACACCAGGACATGTACGAAATAGTTATGAATTGATTCTGTATTTTTGTTTTGCTTTTAAAATCAAAACACAATGAAGATAGATTTAAAGGAATTATTGGAAGAAGTGACATATCAAATGGTGATACAAAACATATTTTGTGAAAAGAGGTTAGTTGCAGTTAGTTCACAAATATTGGTATCCAGTTCTGATCCAATAAAATTATATAATCCAGTTTGATATTTGATCCAGAAAGGGTATATTTCTAAATAAATAAATCCAACATTGGCAAGATGTTCTTTTCCTTGTAGATGTTGCCTAAAATGGTTTACTTGAGTATAGAAGGGGGGGGGAATATATGTTCGTATCAACAAGCTCCCGCCGAGAGGGGGGCCAAAAACAAGCAAATCCACAGTCTTCCAGCAAGCCAAACCTTCCCCTGGTCAACATGTTCCTCGTCCTTGCCTAGCAGCTACAAAATCCATCACCGTAGTCGAAATAATCTCTAGCAGTTCAAAATCACATTTCTTTACTCGGTCGTTCATGTCAGTCAACCTGCTACTGCAGACTCCTCACTGCCCAGCGTTTGACTCACATGCCATTTATGTATGTATTTACCGAAACATCCTGGCACTTCGTGTCCGTCCAGTGCCTAAATTGCATCTGCTTTCACATGCGGGAGGACGTGGGTTCGATCCCAGCAGGCAAGACAGTGTCTTGCTCTTTTTCGTTCTCCATCATATTGAGTTAATTTTTTTTTATAGTAATTGGAAGGTTAATTTTGTATAGAATTCAATGTCAATGGTTATTTATTTCAGACAGGAAGTTATTTATGATTTATGCCTAACAGGATTTAAAAATCAAAACACAATAAAAAGAGTTTTTTCAGCTGGCACATAACTCTATATTGTATTTAAAATAAAGACATAAAAACATGTATTAGTTAATTATTTTACATTAAAAACACTAGGTTCTTAGGTAGGCTTGCAACAAGGTAAGATCCGTATTGAGTTACGGCTTCCTTTTTCCTTGTCAAACCAATTCAGTGGTAATTAGGATTCTTCTCCCAGTATGATGTTTATTCTACAATGATATTTTATATATTTTGTTTTTACTTGTGCTCAATTCTCTAAAAAAGACTGTGAGAGGGTGCGAGTGCATGGAAGCGATAACACTAATCTGTTTCAATCGAACATCAGGAAAAGATGAAATGAAGGAGCGAGAGAGAGAGAGGGGTCAGAGACAGACAGACAGTTAAATCAAGATTTTTATACTTTTTACACATTGAAGTAATCGTAATAGCTCTTAAGTAAACATTTCAGACGTTGTGATATTTAAATTATCATACTGTGGTATATCCACAGGTCCTGCTAGTATATACATATTAAAAAAATTCTCATTTTAAATATGGATTATATTAGATAAAAACTACAATAAAATTTTGTAAATTCCCGTATAATCTCGCTATCCCTATTACTAGAATATAAACTTTGTTTTAAAATATTTCGAAATAAACCAACTAAATTACAATACATTGGTGACTTGACTTACCAATTTAATTAATTTCGATCACAAACTCGGTTTCCAACAAGAGAATTACAGATTTTAATTCTTTGCATTTTCTTGAATCGATCCAGTCTGGAAGTAATAGAAGACAAAGAACTCTCACCTTTGAAATTTCTATTCATGATTTTCTTCTGTATTGTTAGATTACACGGCAGAACATACAGATATGTTCATAAGTGTTTCTCCAAAGTTACCCCCTCCAGGTAAATAAAAGAATAAAATAGTTTGTATATTATTCTCTTTGTTAAAATTCCTATTTTTCTTTTGAAATTATCATATATTTTATGTTTTTGGAAAAAAAAAGGATTTTATACTTTTTGCTATTATTTCTTTCTTTTTATTTCAAGAAAAAGTAGAATGAATAAACTGTGTTTTACTTATTTATTTATTGTAAACAAAATACTTTAATATGATGGTTAGAGCAAAGTAAAGTGTTTTCTCGCTTTGCAGGAAATCCTTGGAGTTAGTATTATTGATTATTATTGTATGCATTTCAAGAATACAAACATTATTCTAAATACAATGAGGATTATTCATACATATGCATGGGCATATCTATTTATTACTGCATATATATATATAAACCTAGGAATATGTATATATCTACATATGCATGCACATGCACAGAGTGGTATATTGCGATATGAATAAAAAGTAAAGTCGTCAGGGTGGCTAAATATACTTCTAAGCAAAGTAACAGATGTAGGAGTAATAGTTAACAATATAAAAACCAATAAAATATTAGCCTAGATTATGAGGTGAAGATTTTTAATTAATATTTTGCTATTAGTCAATTTCCAGGCTATTAACGCGCAGTAAACACAAAACCTTGTCACATAGACAATTAACAGAGCAGCACGATAATTTCAAATCTTAGTTTGGATAATACTAAATTCTATGCATGGGCATATCTATTTATTACTTAAAATATGAACAAAATAATATTTATATTTTTCTAGAGTTGTAAGAAATGGACTTATCAACCCAAGTTTAAATACGTGACTAGACTGTTTGCATTTCACATAGTGCCAATACTCTTGGAAAAGGTATGCATCCAACTACTCTCCCTCTAGCTATGGGCAAATAGTAGGGTAGACCCGCCTATTTAACCATTGTTAGGTAACCAGTCTAGGAGAAGGAAAACTGAATTCAAACCTGTTAAACTCCACTTAAAAATTGATATCCTGCTTGTGTGGAGGGGTTTATATATATATATATATATATATATATATATATATATATATATGAGAAGTAAATACACAAATGATGTGTTTTGATATGGCTTTTTTAGCCGACAATTTTTTGGGAGAATACGTGCTTAATTGAAGTCGTACCTAATTTTGAAAGTTAATTAATAATTAATTAATTTGGCGGGAATACCTATTCAAATGTAAAATATACATACATATATATATATATATATATATATATATATATATATATATATATATATGGGCAGCATTCTTTCATTTATACATGTAGAATTAAACAAAAGGCACATCTCCTGTCTAACAATTTTATTATTGAACTTTTCCAATTTTCTGGCCAACTTTTTAATGTCTGGGTGGAATTGATGGATAAGTCCACCAAAGTTCATATATATATATATATATATATCATTAACTAAAAAAAGAATAAGTTTCATAAAAGATAGAACCATTCAGGGAGCTATTTTTACAAAATATACAAGTCATTATCATTTGATCACAACACAGTTTGAAACATTGTAGTATATTTTGAACACAATCTTTCTCTTTGCAACTGAGATTATATTAACCTGTATCATGGTCTTGTAATTTAGTCAGTTACTTTCAAGAACAGAATGATGTCATTTGAATTAATGGTTCCTTTAAAGGAAAATATCTTCTGGGCACATCATTGTAAGCTGGAAAAGAACAATGATTTTCTAGAGCTATACATAAGAAATGGGTGAATGAACAATGTATTTACTATTGAGATTTGTTGCCAAGGTTTTATTGCCAACTTAATCTTGGCATACCTGACTAAACTCACACTGTCATCAACAGAAAAGAGGAAATATATTAAGAGATTCACAAAATTAGGCATGATGTGACAGAAAATTAGCTCAGCTTGATGGTATCATAAGGTACTTCTGGTGTGTCCTGAATTTGTCTTATTGATGCTTTGGTATTACAACTGTCTCTGATAAAGGTTTTTAAAGCAGTAATTCTATGATTTCCATATATATATATATATATATATATATATATATATATATATAATGGGCCGAATTAGCTCAGTCGGTAGAGCGTTCGGCTAGAAACCACAAGGTTCCTAGTTCGATACGGGTCCTCGGCAACTCAGCATGAGTAGCACAGGTATCTGTGTGGTAAAGTAAGGAGCTGGTGGTAGGTGTGGCGCTCCACCTCAGATGCTAAAACAATCTCCTTGGTCTAGCGCTATTGAAAAGGGGATAGACTCCCTCACTGATTGGCAGATACCGACTTTAGGCCACCCTGTCGACTTTACTTTTACTTATATATATATATTCCGCTATCGAACCAGGAACATTGTGTTACCTAGGCGGACACTCTACAGAATGAACTCAGCATATGAGTAACACAGGGATCTGTGTGGTAAAGTAAGGAGCTGATGGTAGGTGTGTCATGCCAAAACCATCTTGTGACACATCCTGCTTGTGCACAGGTGTTAGTAAATAAGTATACATAATTATATACAAAAATATAGTCTATATAAGGTTTTAAAGCAGTAATTCTATGAATTCCATATATTATATATATATATATATATATATATATATATAATGGGCCGGGTTAGCTCAGTCGGTAGAGCGTTCGGCTAGAAACCACAAGGTTCCTAGTTCGATACCGGTCCCCGCCAACTCAGCGTATGAGTAGCACAGGATTCTGTGCTAAATGCTAAAACAATCTCCTTGGTCTAGCGCTATTGAAAAGGGGATAGACTCCCTCGCTGATTGGCTGATACCGACTTTAGGCCGCCATGTCAACTTTACTTTTACTTATATATATATATGTATATATATATATATTTTCCGCTTTGAACCAGGAACATTGTGATACCGAGGCGGACACTCTACAGACTGAACTCAATGTATGAGTAACACAGTAAAAGTAAGGAGCTGATGGTAGGTGTGGCATTCCAAAACAATCTTGTGTCACATCCTGCTTGTGCACAGGTGTTAGTAAATAAGTATACCCAAATATATACAAAAATATAGTCTATATAAGTATGTGCTAAACTTCTGAACATAAAGAGGAATGAAGAAAATATTGAAGAAGATCAAGAAAAGATTAATAGTCATGTGACTGATGAGTCCTTAATATTCTGTACTAGTTATAAAGTGATGGTGTCAAAGCCGAATAAATATCTGTATTTGTATGGATTTCAATGTAATTACTTTGCCAAATACATCATCACCAGTTCTTGTCAATCATATTCATTGCAGCATTCTCAATCTTCTCTGATTTTGTGAATCCTAGATATGTGTCCTTTGTTAATCTATTTAATTTCTAACTTTCTTGTCCATCTTTATATTAACATTTTTTTCTGAAGGAACTATTGGCAGACAGTCATATTGGTTCTTCATTGTTCAGTTATCTATATCTTGTCTCTTACAAATATATGTCCATATCTACCGGCTTGAAAATCTTTAAAAGACTATTTCTCTGAATTTTTGAGATGAGGCTTGATGATTAGTATTACTTGGATTATTCGGACTCTCGATTACAACAAGAAGGTTCCTGAGTTTGAAAAGAAGATTTCTGAGTTCGACAAGAAATATCTGAAATAGGCTGGAGGGCACATCGGCAATAACGTTGTACTGATAACTGTTGACTTTTTTGGGATATAAGGTGTATGCTAGATATTCACTACTATTTATAGACTCGCCGAGAACCATGTGATCAACCTCTTGGCCAATCACTGGCAGTACTCTGCTGCTGATATAATATTTTTACCGGCTGTTCTGGTCACACTACGCATAACTGCTAGATATTCACTTCTATTTATAGACTCACCGAATATATAATTCGCGAATGTAGGCAGAACTATTTTATTATCTTAGTTTTTCATATTTTCCATATTTACACACACAGATACACATATTTGTATATTTTTTTCCATATTATCCATACTTTATATATATATATATATATATATATATATATATAATTAGTTAATATGTATATATAAGGAAAATGGAAATGAATCTGATGGTATGTAAGTATGGAAAATATGAAAAAAGAATCCATTGGATATGTTTATTAATGAATAAATAATTCTGCCTACATTCAAACATTTCCGATTTTATATATATTGTGTATATTAAACACTTCAATATTAGGGAGTGATGTTATGAAGCTCCTTCAAAATGTTGTTTTATAGTAAGATGAAATGAAAATAAGAAAAATTTATATGGTTATCAGTAACAGCATTCCTTTCTTTTCAAACGGAATTCTTAAATGAAGGCAGAACTATTTTATTATCTTATTGTTTCATATTTTCAATACTTACAAACACACAGATACACTTATCTATTTATTTTATTTTTCCATATTTTATATATATATAGATATATATAGAGATATATGTATACATAATTAGTTAAAATCTTAGCATTCGAATAGAATGGAGTATGTAGCATCCTAGAAAATAACATCCACATTTCATTTGTGTTGTTAATAATTGGAAGAGAACAGTTTGAAGTCCTTGAGCCCAGAGGAAAAGATTATAGAGAGTTCTTACACTCCTTTAATCCTTATATACATTCCCTTGTAAGGAAACAAGAACAGTTGAATAAAATCCTAATAAGATATTATTTGTCCTCACATTCAATATGATTTGCTTTATATATATATACATACATACATATATATATATATATATATATATATATATATATATGATTTAAGAAAATAAGTAAAGAAATGTGGGAGTAAGTATGCATTCTATTTTTTCAAGGACATTTTGTGTGTTTGTGTCTATATATATATATATATATATATATATATATATATACTCTTTGGTGTGGTACCAAGTTTCTTGGTACAAGGTGATTCTAGGTGGGTCCTAATTCTCTACCCGTAGTTTGTTGTAGAGTTCAGGTTCCGTGTGAGAGCTCAATGTTTAATTATTGTAAACAGAGCAAAGTTATTTGGGAATAAAAAGGCCTTAAATACCATGGGTATCGTGATTATGGACCATCTCCGCTCTCGAGTGGAAATGGTCCATAATCACGATACCCATGGTATTTAAGGCCTTTTTATTCCCAAATATATATATATATATATATTAAAGTAGAGGTCTTGGAAATCTGAAGTTGGAGTTATAATTGTTTATGCTTTGGAAAATTGTAACCCCAACATCAGGTTTTCAAGTCCATTTTTAACTGTCATATTCAATACCTTTATATATATATATATATATACATATATATATATATATATATATATAAATTTATATATATATATATATATTATGGACTCTCTTGTCGATTTTCGATGCATGAGGGTTCACACACACAATGAACACCCACACAGGGATTTGTTTATAGTGGTGAAGGCTTGTGTTGGACCATCCACACTTTTTGGCACAGTCGATAGGAAAGAATTGGTGCATCAAGGGTTGCCACAAACCCAATCAACGACCGACCTCAGGAATTTTGAATTCAGAGTTATCCCTCTCCTAGACTGGTTACCTACCCAAGGCTGAAGTGCCCAGTCTGCTCTACTATTTAACCCATAGCTGGAGGGAGAATATATGGATTCATACCTTTCCCAAGGGTATTAGCGCTATGTGAAATGCCAACAGCCTCGTCTAGGAATTGAACTCAAATCGCCAAGTATATATATATATATAATATACCAAGCGTGTTGGTAGATCCTTGTGGAGAGAAAAAACCCGGCAGAGAGTTTGATTGTAAAAATATACTACCAAACATCAACCAGGAAGAAAAAATTTTTGAAAAAAGAAAAGACCAAGATATTCGTACCAACAAAAAATAATCTATTGGTATATATTTGGCCAAAAGAAAAACAATTTATATGTATATATGTATATAAGATATATATATTCATATACCGCTTTTGTAAAAAGTGCTCGATACCTAAGTAGAGCCAAGTAATAAAGATAATCTACTGAGTCAGACGAACCTACTATTAGTTTCGCAATAAAGCTCTTCAGGGCTAAAATCTGAGAGTCAGATTTTAGCCCTGAAGAGCTTTATTGCGAAACTAATAGTAGGTTCGTCTGACTCAGTAGATTATCTTTATATATATATATATATATAAGTGTGTGTGTGGTCTGTATGTTTGTGATCAGAAGTTTATTAGAAAGTTTGTTTGTAAGATTTGGTCATCAACTTTCCCCTATTTTTAATGATATGTAAAAAAAAGAAGAAATTTTATGATTTTATTCATTGCTTTCTTGACCAATTTCTTCACAATTTAATTTTCTAAGGTTTGTTATTTATTATATCTATTAATAATGGAGATTCACTTCCGGTTTTTGTCTGTAACAAAAATTACGTCACTACTTACGTCACATTACCCAAAACCGTCATAACAGAATAAATACATTCAAAATTTGAACATCATTAGACAGTCCTCATTGTTTTTTAAAACAAGTTTTAATAAATACATGACTGGTATTATATATCTATATATAGTTTGTTTTATTCTAATACATGTTTAAAGTTTACATTTCAAATTGTTTTATTTTTTAATCCTTTAATGAATTTGATGATTTTACTTACTTAGGGTACAAATTTGCTGACATTGAATTTTTACTCCCACCCCTCAGGCAATATGTTTCAAAAATCTATTTTTACATCGCCCAGAGGGTGTTTTTTTTATTTTGCACTAGTATACATAAAGAGCAAATCATTATAAAAAACGTTTTTTCTTAAATCAAGAAAGTCATCAAATACTGGCCAGTAGAACATGATACGCCTATGATAAATTGTTGTAAAATACCAGCTTCATAATTATAAGTTTCATGTATTTAAAAGAAAAAAAAACAACTATTTTCCTATGAACTATGATTGATATATATATATTATATATATATATATAGTATAGACCAATGAGATCAAATGCTGACATGTAATTATTATCTGACTTTTATCTGTTATATATGCTTGATATTCACTACTGGATTAAGTGCATTAACAAGGAAAGAAATTATGTTGAAAACCACAATTTATAAATGCTAATCTTCCCATACAAACAAATAGGTGAGAAACTACTTTTCTGTATCATTTGAGGCTGAACACTAATGTTTATCATTAACTATTGTGATCCTACATTTCATATACATAATCACTAAGCCTGAAGCCTGAAATATGTCAATCTCCAAGTTGATAGATAACCCAATTTAAATGTAAGAAATTCAAACAAGGCTTGAAAGATTTTGTAAAGCAAAGAAAATGAGATTGATCTTGGTTGAAATCCTTTTCACAACTCTACTGGCAAGATCAACGGAGTAAGATTAACAAAGCTGGCAAAGCTGGATTGATGCCTTTGATCTCAGCCTACAGATAAGCCAGCAAATCTCAGCTCCGTGATATCAGAACAGCAAACTTCATTTAGTTCTTGGAATGTTATCAAGTGTATCACCTGAGCTCATAGTGATGATGATCTGCTGGAAGATGGTGGCCTGAAAGCTTAAAGGCCTCCCAGAAATAGCATCAGATCTGTGGACATCTGCCTTTGATGCTTGTTCAATAGGGTATGAATTGGGTGGGTGGAGCCTGGAAGTAGAGGGCAAGGTCATTTGAATCCTGTTGAGTTTTTCAGAAAGATTTAACCGTATATCAATTTAGTCAGTGAATAGTCATAAAACTCTGGCTCAGATTTCCACCTTTATTAAATTTCATATTTCTTCTCAGCCCAGGTGAACTGGCAATAAAACCTTAAACTTCTTAGGATTCATTTTATATTGGGCAAATATCTAATAATGTAAGGAACCACACACACAGACACACACACACACACACACACACTCATATATATATATATACATATATGTATAATGTATATATACATATAATCAATATTATTCTGAAGTTTTGAGATTGCACAAAATCTGAGGAATTATTTTTCAAAAATAGTTGATGCCCTTATTAATTAGATCTGAGTTAAAATCTATATATATATATATATATATATATATATATATATATATACACTCACATATATATGATTATTATCATATAATATTCTTATATATAGTGCTTGTGTTATTACATAATGTTTTAACATAGTAGACCATAACAGGCTCACATGCTTATGCAATATCAGCAAAACACTGCCTTTTCTTTGGTAAACCTCACAGTGTTCAGTCATGGATAAAATAAATTTAAAAAATGATGTATGTCTCTCTCTCTCTCTCTCTCTCTCTCTCTCTCTCTCTCTCTATATATATATATATATATATATATATATATATATATATAAGAGAGAGAGAGAGAGAGATAAAGAGATAGTAGCAGATAAATTATTTCTTGAATGAAATAAATTATTCATAAATAACTGTATATGTATATATAATTCATTATATATTAGTATTATATATATATATTACATAATTCAATATATATATATATATATATATATATATATATATATATAATTCATTATAAATAAGTACTTATAATTTAAAAAAATAAATAATATATATATATATAATTAATTTATAACATTTCAGTAGTAAAATTACCTATTGATTCAGACTTTCTTTCTGGCTTAGTGACAGTATATGTTTTCATAATACCCTTCACCATCCCTTTTGAAATTTTACTTTGGGAACGAGTAAAACTTCATATTCACAGGCAATGAACCAAATGGCTGAATACTTGTAGTGGTGCCAATTTTGCAAACATATTTTTCTAATTCTTGAAAGTTTAAAGAAATATACTATTCAATGTCACTGACTAGCACAGATAGAATGGTTCTCTCCAAATTTAGATATTCTTAGAATCATACAGGTAAGTAAGGGTACCTTGCTATAGATTGATGGTAAGGAGGGTAGTCTTACAGATCAGTGAGGAGTCCCCATGGTATAGTGACTAACATGCTGGACAGCGACATCGTAGTAAGCAAGTTCAAACTCCAGTTACATTGTCTTTCAAACTATAATAATAGAAGAGGTTGCACATAAAAAGACTTGGAAATGGTTAAGAAAAGGAAACCTCAAAAGAGAAACTGAATCACTTATAATTGCTGCACAAAATAATGCCATAAGGACAAACTATATGAAAGCGAAAATTGATAAGACCCAACAAAATAGTAAATGTAGACTTTGCAGTAATAGAGATGAGACTGTAAACCATATACTCTGCGAATGTAGCAAACTAGCACAACGAGAATACAAAACTAGACACGACTGGGTTGGGAAGGTGATCCACTGGGAGTTATGCAAAAAATTAAATTTTAACCATACAACAAAATGGTATATGCATAAACCAGAATCTGTTCTTGAGAACGAAACGCATAAAATTCTCTGGGACTTTGAAATAAAAACGGAAAGGTCTAGAACCCCTCACCTTCAACTATGGGTTAAATAGTACCACTACTACTTCTTCTACAAAGTGTAGTTTTGGCATTAGATAATTCATGAAGGTTGATATGCCATTAAACAAAGAAATCTTAATGAGTTTAATTCTCACTGGTTGCTTGACACTTTCATCTTTATTTCAGATTAATTTGTAATTTGTTGAATTGGTAAGACATGGCAACAAGCGGTTGTAACTTAATACAAACCCGTCTTGTTGCAATTCTACTGCAAAGTGACAGGGTATTTATAAAACTCCACAATATCATAGAGCAGCCAATCAGAACTCAGGGAATGGAATCACCCAAATGCATGAATGGATCATTCTTGATTTCTATAAATACCAACTGTCTTGGATACTGCTTCAGTTGTGCTTAGCTAGTTGCTGTTATTCAAACCAACAGTAGACTAACTGACTTCGATAAGAACTAGTATCATGAGGTGTGAATGGAAAGATTTTGTATGGAGAAGTTCATGAATGGTCCAATATATGCAAGTATATCAATTCATTTCTAGTGGTAGAGAGCAAAGCTAAAAACTGAGTGTTTTTTGTTTGTTTTTTTGTTTGTGTTTTTTTTTATCCAGGGAGTCAAGTTGGTGAGATTCTTATAGGATCATTGAACAGACAGAAAACTATAATTTGAAACTTGTACATTGATTTCTCTCTGTGCCACTTGATAAACATATTTGAACACTGTGATCTTTCATAGAGAAGTGAATGAACGAATATGTGAGCACTTAGCTAGACCACTATTTAATAACTGTATTACATGCTCAGAAACTGTTAACAAAGAACTGTTTCATGCAGTGGTGCATTTGTCAGACGGAATGTCTGACAAATGTGCCCCTGCATAAAACCCAGGGTTACAGAAATTCCCATGTAAAATATCTATACTTCTCTCTCTCTTCTTCTCTCTCTCTCTCTCTCTCTCTCTCTCTATATATATATATATATATGGAGGTGTGTGGTGTAATGGTTAGAGGTATAGGAAATGAACTCATCAACCCAAGTTCAAATCCTGGACAAGTCTGTTTGTATTTCACATAGTACTAATACTTTTGGGAAAGGTATGAATTTATATTTTCTACCTATATGGTAATTAGTAAGGCAGACTGGGTTCTTTAACCATGGCTAGGTAACCAATCTAGGAGAAGGAAAACTCTGAATTCAAATTGTTTAAACTCTGCTTAAGAAATTAAACTTGTATTGCATCTTGCTCATGTAGAGGGGTTGATAAATATATACTTATATATAAATAATCTTAAAAATTGGATTACTGCAGGGAATAGGTTTTGTTAAATTTCCTGTTTAATAAAAGTTCTCCTCATGACAAATTTTTATATGACTTGCAACAAAGACAAAACCTCAGAACTCGGGTCCCGAATATGACAAGAAAGTTCCCGAGTTCGAAAAGAAGGTTCCCGAGTCCGACAAGAAATACCTGAAGAAGGCCGGAGGGCATATCAGCCGAAACGTTGTACAAATAACCATGAAGATGGGGACAATAGTTCGAATAACACAGATAATACTAAACTTTAAGCCTCATCTCAAACATTCAGAGAAATAGTATCTTGATTTTTCATTTTATATTTTAACAGTTTTCGATATCAGCATGATATATGGTATTTCTTAAGATAGTGATTTATTTCAATTTGAAAAAAAAATTTTTTTTACATAGTTTTCTTTCTTTCATTTAATTTTTTCCTTCTCTTACTCATCTTAGTAATTATTTTCTATTCTTTCTTTTTATTTCACCTGTCATTCTTTAAGGGATTGGTTGAGTTCCAATTTTAAGGAACATCTAGCCTCAAATGAAATAAAATAAAAAAATAGATAAATAAATGCTTCTTTTTTTTTTTTCAATTGTTATTTTTTAAAATTGTTGCTTCATTTTGCAACTAAGATTGAAATCAATTTTTTTTTTAAATTCTTGTCAACTTTAGAAATTTCTGACTGTTCCTTACAATTTACAGATTATTTTTTCTGCTTGTTTACTTCTGTCTGGTTTTGAATGGTTTAAAAGTGAATACCTCTAAAATGAAAAATAGAATCTTATACTTACTGAAAGCAAGTCGCTCCCACTTTTTTAAGCAATGAATGAATGAATATATATATATATATATATATATATATATATATATATTTGAGAAAAATGGAAATAGATCAGATGGTATGTAAATATAAAAATAAAAAAATAATATTCAGAGGATGTATTCATTTATAAATGACATTTTTATATTTACACACACACACACACACACACACACACACACATATATATATATATATATATATATATATATATATAATAAATAAATATATAAAGGTTTTACATATCTATTTATTTGGTGACAAAGGAACAGTCACAACCATTTTCGTTGTCACCAAATAAATAGATATATAAAACCTTTATATATTTATTCATTATATCATATAACAGGTCTATTTTATATTGAGCACTCTACCAATAATACTGTGTTTGGCACATCGTTCCAGTAAAAGTTGAAACAGTAACAATCCCACACTATAGCTATATATATATATATATATATATGCACACACATACATTTATATGTATACATATATGGTCATATACACAACTCCCAAGAACCCTCCCTCACATATATAAGAGCATTTAAAAAATAACCCACCTCAAAGTGGTTTTTCACGGAACAGATGAACTTGCTACTACTAACACACTTTTCTACCCGGATTTTAATAGCATGTCAAACCCTCAAAAATACTCCAATTTTTATAGTTCTTCCATAATGCTCCCTTTCAAAAAATCTAAAAACAATTTCTTCAAATAAGAAATTTTCTCCTGATGATGACTTAAGGTCGAAACTAGTTGAGAATAAATAACATAAGAAATATTCCTGTTTGTGTTATTACTTTTTGTTCATACTATATATATATATATATATATATATAATTAATGATTTTGAATCGTATTACCATGACCAGACAACTCGGCAGACACCATTTGCGACATCCAGAGCACTGGACAGCTGTTTCGACCTCCTTTAGTCTCATCAGCAGTGCATACCACAATCTCCGCCACTAGAGATTGAACTCGTGGACCACAGCGTGAAGAGCGGGGACTTAACACACTGGGCCACCAGCCCATGCCACAAACGGAGAATGCCAAATCATCTAGTCAATGGTAATATTAATTCAAATGCGCAGTCACCTAACCTATATATATATATATATAAGAAATAAAAATAAGACTTGTTTAAAAAATCCAGGTTATATTTTAACTCTTATTTTTACTTCATTTATCTTTTGATTATCTGATATAATTAAAAAGAACCTTATAATTTATTACTAGCAAGGCCTGTGGACATACCACATTATGATAATTTAATTATTACAAAGTTTAGTAGCTATTACAATATACTTCAATATGTAAAACGTATAATAATCAGGATTTAACTCTCTCACTCTTTTTTCTCTCTTTTGTACATTTGATTTTTTCCTTATGTTCGATTGAAACAGATTAGCGTTATCGCTTCCGCATGCTAATCCCCTTGTTTTTCCTACTTTATTTCTTTCTTCTTTATCATTTAGCATGTCCATTTCCTTCCCCTTCATGTTATTGAAGTCAGTTAGTCTACTGTTGGTTTAATAACAGCAGCTAAGTACAACTCAAGCAGTGTCCAAGACAGCTGGTATAAATAGGAATCAAGAATGATCCATCCACGAATCTGGGTGATTTGGGTGATTCCATTCCTTGAGTTCTAATTGGCTGCTTGACTGCTTGATTTGAATGACATTGTGGAGTCTTATATATACTTTGTCATTTTGCAGTGGACTTTGTAGCATTTGGGTTTGTATTTGAGCTACAATTATTTGTTGCCTTGTCTAATCAGTTCGACGGTAATTGGAACTTTAATTATTCTTCACATGTCTTTATAATAAAAACAGAATAGTCCATTATTTAGCTGAGGTGATGACACTCATAAGAATTCTGCGGATAAGCAGCACCAGATAATCAGAATTTACAATTTTGCATTTCATCTTGAACGATTTGAAGGGGTGTTGCAAGATGATAACGGTCATACTTTTAACAATGGTGTCACTTATTCTACAATTACTAATATCTTCTGTTGCTAAACTTGCTTCTTTGTATATACCTGAATATATTCAAAGATACTTCATATTTATATCATATGTAGAATGTATTTTCTATGCATTATATATGAGTCCTTGTAATATTGAAATTTCAGAGAACATCTACTTTCTTGTATTTTTGGGGATAATATTTGATATTATAATTCTAATTTCATGTAACTTCATCTATTGATATCAGCTGAATAGAAGAAAAAAGACTCCATTGAATTGAAAGTATTTTATTACTTTTGTTTTTCGAATATATCAGATTAAAAAATGAGAAAACATAGTCTGTCTTGTATCTGCAAAAGGATAAGATTTATATAAATATTTGGTTTCATTTTACACAAAACTTTCTGAAATTATTTCCTTGAGCACCTTCCACCACCAACAGAATGTGACACACGGTCAATTTTTTAGCAGAGTATTGAAGTCAGTCAGTCAACAATTGGTTTGAGCAATGTGACTGGCCAAGCACAACTGAACCAGTGTCAAGACAACTGGTACTTATGGGAATTCAGAACAGTCCACTCATGCATTTGGGTGATTCCATTCCCTGAGTCCTGATTGGCTGCTTGGTTAGTATGAACCTCTGAGGCCCCATAAATCCTGCCACTTTGCAGTGGTCTTTACAGCCTGTCAGAATCGTATTGAGTAATGATTGTTTGCTGTCTTGTCTTGCCAATTCGACGGTAATTGGACTTAGTATTCTATACAGAGTAAAGCTAATTTGAATTCAGGGTTTTCCTTGTAGACTGCTTACCTAACTAATGCTAATGAACACAGCCTGCTCTATGATTTACCCATAGCTAGAGGAAGAAGAGTTAGAGCTTATTGTGCTCCTAGTATTTATTACAGTTTCTGTTGAAATAGATATAGGATACTTATTTGGAGTTCATTTTGTGCATATATATACCGAGAAATGCATAGCGGATGTGCTAATGACGAATAATCGCATGACTTGTATGCTTTTTGGAACGTCAATGTTTTCGTTTTGAATTCAAATTATTTTCAGCTTCTCTCTTGATGAGTCCGGAATAAAAAAACAAGCTCTGAAGTTGATTTTTATAAATCGAAATATTGTTCAATATTAGCTATGAATATGATATAAAATATTTATATATTATGTTAAAATACTACAGCAATTCTAGAATTGCAGCTGGGAATACCAGCGCAGAGGGCAGATATTCTTAGCTTTTGTGGGTGCTGTTATAGAATGTGGCCTACCTTTTTGAGTCTGTTATAGTATGTGCCCTACCCGGTTTGAATGTGTCCTAAGAGTATATTTATAGATATAAGTAGTTGGAAATTTATTGAAACTAATTATTTTTCACATATATTCAATTTCATGATATGCAATTCAGTCATAAGCTGTATATATAAGCTGTATGTATAAGCTTAAGTTGAAATACTACAGCAATTCTAGAATTGCAGCTGGGAATACCAGCACAGAGGGCAGATATTCTCAGCTCTTAAACATAATTAACACTGGTCAACATTGAGATTTTCCTCATATATTTATTATTGTATTTTTGGTAGCTTGAACAACATGGATTAATTCTAGTTGTATCATTATTGATGTTTTAATTATTGATAATTGATAGTAATATAATAACATCAGATATTGCAAAAGAGTAAAGGAAATATGAAAAATAAAAAAAAGATATGACAGAATTCCAAATCTGACTCTGTGGAAAACTAATACCAAGAAAATTAGTTTAATTGGTGGCAAAATAGACATTTTTTAACCAAAACATTACTGAAGAATATTAATGCAAAAGAAATACACATGACTCATAATTAGTGATCAAAGCTATATAATATCATTATCATCATCTCAGACATATTTGTGCACTCTCTCTCTCTCTCTCTCTCTCTCTCTCTCTCTCTCTATATATATATATATATATATATATATATATATATATATATATATATATATATATATATATATGATGGACTCTCTCATTACACACACACACACACACACACATATATATATATATATATACATATGATGGACTCTCTCATTACACACACACACACACACATATATATATATATATATCTACATATGATGGACTCTCTCATTGCACACACACACACATATATATATATATATATCTACACATACACACACACATATATATATATATACATATGATGGACTCTCTCTCAACACACACACACACACACACACACACATATATATATATATATATATATATATATATATATATGATCAACTCTCATTAATACTGATGTGATGAGGGCCCAATTTATGTAAAGATGTGAATCATTGGACTACCGCATAGATGAGTTGTTTATATGCTTGTGTAGGACGGCAACACTTTTGGTTTTGAGGAAAATAATATTTGTTTAAAAATATTGGTAGAGTTGCATCTATGTGCGATTGTGTGTGAATGTATATATATATATATATATATATATGTTCCATGATATTATGAAACCAGTTTAGGAGAAGGAAAACCCTGGATTCAAACTAGCATTACTCCACTTAAAAATTGACATTGTCTCATTCTTCCCATGACACAGAGGTTGGGTAAACACACACAATTAAAATTAGCAAAATAGCATATTGTTGGTATCAGCCAAACAGTGAAGGAGTCAATCCCCTAGATAGACCAGGGAGATGTTTTTCTTAATTTGAGGTGGAGCGCCACACTTACCATCAGCTCCCAACTTTACTAGTTATAAGCTGTTCTACTCATACAAAGAGTTGGCGAGGGATGGTATTGTACCTGGAACATTGTGGTTCTGTTGCAGATGCTGTATTGACTGAACCAAACCAGCCCTATATATATATATATATATATATATATGTATGTATGTATATATATTCATATATACCAACCCCTCCGCATGAGCAGGATGCAACACAAGGTCAATTTCTTAAGTGGAGTTCAACAGGTTTGAATTCAGAGTTTTCCTTCTCCTAGACCGGTAGCCAAGGTTAAAGAGCCCAGTGTGCCCTACTATTTACCCATAGCTGGAGGGAGAGTAGGATTCATACCTTTCCCAAGCGCTAAGTGAAATGCAATTAGCACGTCCAGGATTTGAACTCGGGGCGAAGAGTCCATTTCCCATGACTTTAACCATTACACCACACGCTTCCTATATATATATATATATATATATAAGGAAATTCACAGCAATATTTCTGTTGTTTTCTAATTAAAAACAAAAACAAAGTCAATGTGTATTGATGTTTCCCTTTTAAACTAAAGCAATGAGATTTCATTCTTCAGTCTTTAGCATCCAGCACATCTCTGCAGCTCACAAACTAAAAGCTCTACTCACTGATCATTAAGTGAAACTGTGCACGTGGGGAAAATTCCTAACTGCCTGTATCCATGATCATCTTATCTACAGTATCCAAGACTGTAATCTTAATGCATCCCAGCTGTCTAAGTTGACGTCTGTCTGGATGGGTTTCTGCAGAAAAATCATACAAAATGGATTTAAATGGGTGAATATATCACCATCAACTGCAGCTGTATATACCCCACAACTGAAGACATGAACTGATAATTTTGCCACACAGATCCCTGTGCTACTCATATGCTGAGTTGGTGAGGGCCGGTATCTGTAGAAACAATGATACTCACCATCGCAGTGGGGTTCTAACTACTGTCGAGTTAGCAGACGAGAACAACAGGCAAGCTGTAACTTAATACAGTCATTGCATGCTGCTGGCATAATGCAAAGTGGTGGCTGAAGAGTGGGTACTTATCCCTGTTCTTACTAACCCTGAAATCCAACAGCCAATCAGAACTCAGGAAATGAGCTTGCCTGAGTTCATAATGGAACAATCCAAAGCTCCATATAAGCCACCTACCAAACTCTAGTTTTAGTCTTGCATTCATCTTGTAACAGAGTTGAATACTTGACACAAAATCCAACAGTATCAAACCTTGTAGGTTTCTAGCTGAACGCTCTTTAATCAGTGTAAATGTTTTGAATTGGTGTAAGAACAATTAAACAGACACTTTCTGCATAAAATCAGATGGTTCTTATTTTTTCAACATCTTTTTTGTATAATTACGGTTAATAATTCTTAATGGGTTTGGAAAGCAAAACTCCAGATTTATATGTTTTTTATTTCCTATTTCGATGGAAAAATAGATAATTATTTTATTCCATTAAATATGTCGGAGATGTATGATATAAACTTTATTTTCTAAAGAAATGACTTCCTAAATCAAGTTAAAATATTGGATGAGGCTGTTAGCATTTCACTTTCACACTAATGCCTTGGAGATGGGAATCCCTGTGGCTAATAAGCTGGTCTGTAAAAAATTCAATGTCAGCGATTTTGTACCCTAAGTAAAATTATCAAATTCATTAAAGGATTAAAAAAAAAACAATTTTAAATGTAAACTTTAAATATGTATTAAAATAAAACAAACTATATATAGATATATAATACCAGTCATGTATTTATTAAAACTTGTTTCAATTCTATGTTATGACGATTTTGGGTAATGTGACGTAAGCAGTGACGTAGTTTTTGTTACAGACAAAAACCGGAAGCGAATCTCCATTATTAATAGATTAATACGCAAAATTTTCCACATACAAATAAGGGCACCTGTATGATTCTTAGTTTCTTTTTATTATTGCATTTTTAGGGGTAAAAAGAAAAATAGATTAGGTATACCCAATTTATAAGCTAGTTTGAACTCAGTCACACTATTACATTCATTTTTGGACAAATACCCTTGAGAAAGGCATGAACCCCCTACTCCCCCAACTTTGACTACTACTATGATCACATTTACTCAGTATAGCTTAGTTTTGGCACAAAGCCAACATTTGAAAAAAACACTCAGTGATAATTGATCTTGATAGTCTCCCAGTATAATTATCAATCAAGGCTTCCTTGTTCATTTACTTGTGTGAGTCAAAAGTTTTGCAAGATTTTGATAATGTGAGACACATTTCATCAGCTCTTGATGTTTTAGCTGAGGTCATAAAGGTGATGAACCACAGAATCCACAGTTTTAGGCTTACCTGACATTTTGTGATTCTTGTAATCAAAGCAAAATGTTACATAATCTATGCATAGATTATTGTCAACCCCATGTATTTCTGAAGGGATGGCCCCTTTTCATATCACGGGTGGGACTTTCCATGGAATATTACAGAAAGCCCACGAAATATGTGAAGTCACGTGGGACCTGGTTGGCTCTCAGTTTCAGCTTGGACATCAGGCAGATAAGATGTGTCTGCTTTAGCTGGAGCTCACTTGCACACGTGTGTTGTGTTTAGTTAAGTAAATGAAGGTTTAAATAAATAATATGGTTTTCTGGTTGATGAATGTCTTGGCAACAAGACTGACCTAGAAGAAGAAATGAATCAAGGACGACCAACCAACAAGAACAGAGACGTTAGAAGAGACGCTAGAAGAAGAACGTAAGATACCAAAGATGAGCAGAAGAATAATAGAAGTAAAGAAAGGGTATACAACAAAAATTTCTTGAGCCATCAGGTTACTGTATTATGATCAACTGCATCATTACATTTTGAACAGCATTTATTTTGTTCCTTCTGGCATAGTTTGAATATGTAAAGCATAAGTTTATGCACCCTATCGACTGGGCGTTAGAATACACTACTCCTCTGCAGAGGGGTAAGACTCCCCCAATGGGGCCACCTGTTGGTCATGTGTGGCGATCCATGATGCTTAAGGATAGAACTCTGGTGGCATAGCAGTCCATGACATGCAACACTCCACTTGGCCCTTACTTGTGCTAGACAGGCGGTCAGAGAAGCCCCCTCCGATCAATCGGCTAGTCACGTCAAGCCCTAATACCAATATGATTGCCACAACCCTATTTCCCTTATGGCACACCCCAGCCCTTTTTTATCATAGAAGGCAGTGGCTGAGCATCTTCCTGTCCTGGGAATCACATTAAACTCTAACTAATGGTGAGGTTCCATTTTTGGAGGCCTGGGGAATGTGGGGCACCCGTTTATCACCATTGCTCTCTGGTCCACTCTGACCTGGAGTGGTATACCTGTTAGGGTCCCATCTATGGGTTAAATAGAAAAAATGTGTTTATAAAAAATTGAGTATCCAGTTAAGAATGAATTTATTTCAAAACTTTGCTGGCATTAAATGACCCACTGAGGTTGATATGCCGTAAAACCAAACCAAAAGTTTATGAAATAGAATATATTGCATGTTCATCTGTACAGCCTTCAAATGACACACAGAGTAAAGCAATGCACAACAGGTCAGTGCACCACCTACCACAATACTACCTACCACAGCAGGTACCTTCCACGGATTGATCTCCTTTGGTTGTGTGATATAATGCATGTAGCAAAATATCACAAAACTTTTGATTCACCCTAGTACATGAATCTATAAATATCTATATCATGTCCATTTCATTCTTTTTTAGTAGCTGCAACTATTTTTGATTCAAATGCTAGATCCATTGTTATGAAAATTCTGTTATATATATATATATATATATATATATATATATATATGTATTTTTCGTTTCTCTGAAATATATTCTGTGAATTCATATTTTATTGCTTATTTCTTCCTCACCAGTTATTTTGAAAGGATAAGCATTGTGTTGTTTTTCCTTTTAAATTTAAAGAATGAATAATTTAAATGGTTCTTAGAAATTCCTTTATGTATTCTTTAAGCGTTGCTGCCATTAAATGCTTCTAGGATTTGGAACTGAAGTGCCAACAATAATTGAAAATCGTCAATTGAAATATATCATTAAGTCCGCAGAAAATGAAAAAATGGAAAGAACCGAAAAAAAGAAAAAGACTTTATAAATCTACTCTTCAAAAATCAGTCGAACTTGACTGACAAATTTTTTTCTTTTTTTTTTTCTACTATTTTATCTCTGATTCCTTTGCATATCTGCTTTAATATTTATTAGTGTTCTTATTTGTGTGGCAATTACAGAATTGTCAATTGTGATGGAAGCTTCTCCAGTGCCAAAAGCTATCTATTGAGTTCCTCCTCTATCTACTTTCCTAATGCCTTTGGATTCCGGCAAATAATGTGGAAACATTAGAATATCTGAATACAATATAAACTCAGAAATCCATTTTTCATGATAATCTTTTTTTTCAAAATCAAAATCTATATATATATATATTATATATATATATATAATCCAAAAGTCCAGAGAAGAAATCTTCCTTACGACATAGGAGTATTTTTAAACAACCTGTCGCAGTTTGAGAGCTCAATGTTTGCTCTTATTGTTAGAGTCACAGAGCAAATTTATATGTAAAGAAATAACAAAAGACTTAGAGATTTTGCATCATAGCCTATTTCGGGGAGAAATAGGCTATGATGCAAAATCTCTAAGTCTTTTGTTATTTCTTTACTTATATATATATATGCAAAGATTCCTGCAAAACCTATTAAAAAACCATACTATATACAGTAAATCTGCTAGTTAATAATAATAATGATAAACACATGGAATAAATAATGCTAATTCTTCAGTTTAGAAAAAAGTGAAAAGTAGCTTTGAACTTGTATCCTGCTAATAGTTCTTATTGTTTTATTTTTTATTTTTTTATTTTGTAATTATCATCTTTTATCAGTTTCCAGAAATGTCAGTTTTATTAAATATGTTTTTATCAGTTTCGGTCGATATAAAACTTTTATGGGATTTTCTTGTTTCAGTTTTCTTCCAGTGGAATTGTCAATTTAAATAGCATATCAGTCAAGAAATGAAGGCATTTCTAATCACAGTCAAACACCGAGATAAAATATTGCGAATATTAAAAGACAGGTGTTTCGAATTATCTTCCATTTTTTTTCTCTTTCTTTTTCTGTATTCTCGTTTCAGTTACTCTCATCTTATTTTCAATTCATAAACGTATGTATGTATATGACCACATCAATCTACACATGCACACACATAGATGAGTATAAGTGAAATTTGCAATTATATATATATATATATATATATATATATATATATATATATTATATATACATGCACACACATACATGAGTATAAGTGAATTTGCAATTATATATATATATATATATATATAATATATATATTATATGTATGTGTGTGTGTGTGTGTGTGTATATACATGCACACACATAAATGAGTATAAAGGAAGTTTGCAGTTATATATATATATATATATATATATATATATATAAGTAAGTAAAGTCGACGGGGCGGCCTAAAGTCGGTATCAGCCAGTCAGCGAGGAAGTCTATCCCCTTTTCAATAGTACTAGACCAAGGAGATTGTTTTTAGCATCTGAGGTGGAGTGCCACACCTACCATTGGCTCCTTACTTTACTACACAGATCCCTGTGCTACTCATACGCCGGTATCGAACTAGGAACCTTGTGGTTTCTAGCTGAACGCTCTACCGACTGAGCTAACCCGGTGAGAAACTCACAATAACCAAATGTGAACACAGCATTTTGCTAGCCTGGCTTTGAGGATTAATAGTGTACCTTACTATTCCTTGTCTGTCTTATTGTATCTCTCTGCAATAAAACACTCAATATTAAATCTACAGACATCTTGATGGGTCCTTTCACTTGACTACAACCTTGGTTGATTGTATCCCTTTTAAGGACACAACACTTTTATGGAAAAAAAAAGAAAAAATGTATTTTGCTTTTCCACCATTTTAAATATCAAAATAAATATTTCAGTGAGATTAAAATAATTTTGTCAATAAAACAATTCCCAGAAATATAAAGTTTAATTTTATGGAAAAAAAAAGAAAAATGTATTTTGATTTTTTTTATCAAACATTAAGTCGTTAGCTATTTTGTATACATTGAATCTGACTGAATTCCAGTATAAAAAGTTTGTGAATGAATTCTACGAGCCAAACTGTATCATTCCCCTATTTATTGCTAGTGAAGATGAATAGATTTTTTTTTCCCAAACGATGATCTCAGTCACTTTTCACTCTAATTGGTACTGACACATTGGCCAAGGAATTCTAAAAAGCCCACAACTAATGTAACTCGATATTTTAATGGGTCAGATTTGTGTGATAATTTTTCAATATAATTAAATAAATATCAGAGATTGGAAATGAAAATTCAGCCACTTAGAAAATGTAATTTCTGTTATTGATTATTAGCAATATATCCATAAAAAATGATGGCATTATTTATATATGCTGTGGCATTTCTGCTTAAGATCAGTATTTTGAGTTTCTGTTCATGATCAAAATGTCACAACTCATAAAAATGCATTGGAAATTATTTTTGCTATAAAAATACATAACAAATAATTTTTACTGCGACAAACATTGTGGCTGGAAAATGTAAGTATTTACACAAAAGAACTAATTATTTTTTTTTAAGTGATTGGGCTTTGGTTTTCTTGAAGAACCAGTTTTCCCTAAACATCTCCCATTTCCGTTTTTGTTGGGCATCTTTTGCTGGTTACATTTATCACCAAAGAAAGAAATAACAATAAAACAAAAAAAAAAAAAAAAACAAGGTATATATTTATTTTCATATCATGAATTTTATTTGGTATGTACAATAAATATGGACTTTTTATCGAGGAAAAAAATCTAATAATTCGTATTTTAAAAACAAACAAAGAAAAAAAATGTGATCAGTGTATTATCTCAGCATTCTGACTAAATCTATGTTTCCATAGTAATTTTACTGTATTAGTTCAAACAGCAGAATGCTGGTATGGCGGATAGATCACTCGCCTCTCTACCTCCAGTTTGGATGTTTGAATGATTTTGTTAATTCTATACCAGGTGAGCCCTAAAACACTCCTCAATTTTGATGTTATGAGTAATTGCAATCAAGGAGTGTTTTGGGGCTCACCCTATTTGCTTTAGTTATACTAGCAACAGAAAACACCCTCTGGGCGTCGTAAAAATTAATTTTTGAAAGACATTGCCTTATCTTTATTATTTACTCTACTTAGGTATTGAGCACTTTTTACTTATTAGCTTTAGTTTCCTATGAATATATATATCTTATATATATATATATATATATATATATATACCTATAAATTGTTTTTTCTTTTGGCCAAATATTGTACCAATAGATTATTTTTGGTTGGTATGATTATCTTGGTCTTTTCTTTTTTGCCAAATTTTTTTTTCTCCCCAGGTGATGTTTGGTAGTATATTTTTTACTAGCAAACTATTTGCTGTTTTTTTTCTCACCGCGAGGATTTACCAACAAGTTTGGTATATTAAATATATGTATATATATATATATATGTATATAAGTTAAATATATATATATATATATATATATATATATATGAAAAATTTTTGCTAAATTAAGGTTTTTTGTTTTTGTTTTTGAACTGATTTAACATTTATCTCCGACCCAAACACCACGGAGTAAATGAGCTCTGATGATGATTTTTTAAAATCGAAATATTGATCAATATCAGCTATGATTATATTATAAATTGTTTTCTCTTTAACAGCATTGTATGATGTTTTCATTCCACCTTTTCATACTCATATATATATATATATATATACTGCAAGTTCTCGTTCAAAGACACATCATTGTTGGCTGACTAGCACAAACTAATGTTCATAAACTCTGTGTAGACACTGGTTTTTACATTGTGGAATTGCCAATAATGATGGATGACAAGTGAGAGAGAGAGAGAGAGTGAGAGAGAGAGAGAGAGAGAGAGAGAGAGAGAGAGAGAGATAGTCAAGGGAATCCGTGCTATCAGCATTATTTGGTGATGATATTTATATCTAAGTGTCAATTAAATAGAGAGATGAGTCCATTATTATTCTAGCCTAGATAATTTGATGTATGACACTAATCTCTCAAGGTAAAATTCAACATGAAAATTGAATAGTTTTATTGCATGATTGATCTCTGTATTTGCTTCTTGAGACAAAATTCACAATTCCCTACAGTGATTCGTTGTAATTGATAATTTCTCATTACTGAAGAAATTAAAATTTAAGTATTGATAATGAAAAGAAATTGGGTCATTGACACATGTATTTCAATGGGGCCAAGCAAGGATAACATGAATTATGCATTTCATAAAATATTCAAAATTCTATTCACTTTCTAAAACCAAGGTTTAGAAATTCTATCGGCAATTGTGGATGCAACTAAATAGACTAAGACTAACTATTTGGAATTTCTTTCATTATGAGAAGTCATTAATAAATTGTAACAGGAGAAAATAATCAGTGATGTAGAGGTGATATTGTTACAGGCCGTGCTACTATGTGTAACCTATTCATCATCATCATGTCGGGCGTGCAGCACGGATATCCATGACAATCTTTCACCAACCTTCCCTATTACTCATGGCCCCTGGGAGGTCCTCTTTGCAGCATCCAGAGTCTTTGCATAGTTGGTCAATGTAGGTCCTTAGCGGGCATCCTACGTTAACATGTCCATGTGTTGGCTTCCACAGCTCATCCCCGCTTCTCCAGCAGTGTCCTGCATGTCTAGTTTGTCTCACCCGGATGGTTTGTGAGATGGGTGGCAGGTGACCATATAGTTGCTTCTTTGTGGGGTGCTGCTTCCATGACTTGTTCAGGACTATTCGCAGCATTCTTGTGCAGGTACCATTTAGCTTATTCTCGAGGCGCTTTGTCAGGGTCCAGGTGGTGCAGCCATACAGCAGCACTGATATAACCACAGCCTGGAAGAATTGTTGCTTTAGTTTGTCAGTGAGATCGGATCTCCATAGTACTTGAACACACGCCTTTCCAAAATATTCTTATAGTAAAACTATTTCCCATTCATTCCAATAGAATTAACCTTTTCCAATGCATTGTTATGGTATCCCCTTTCCAAAGTTTCCCAATAGCATTCCTATGGTAAGTTCCTTTCAATACATTCTTATAGAATTAACCCTTTCCAATACATTGTTGTAGTATACCCTTTCAAAGCATTCTTACCAATGGATTTCTATAGTAAAACATTTCCATTGCATTCTCATTGTAAAATTATTTGTAATGCATCCTAATAATATTATCCCTTTCCAATACATTCCTATAGTATACCCATTCGAAAGAATTCCAATAGAGTTCATTATTTCCAATGCATTCCTACGGTAAAGCATTTCCAATGCATTCTCATTGTAAAATTGTTTCTAATCCATCATAATGATATTCTCATTGTACACCCTTTCCCAACCATTCAATTGCGAATTAAATATTTTCAGCTTAAAAAACAAGAAAAAGTTACATGGAGATAGAGGATGGTGCACTGGATCAATCTTGTGTTTCACCGAAAACCTCTC
This sequence comes from Doryteuthis pealeii, assembly GCA_023376005.1. Lineage (NCBI taxonomy): Eukaryota > Metazoa > Mollusca > Cephalopoda > Myopsida > Loliginidae > Doryteuthis > Doryteuthis pealeii. The sequence continues at coordinate 25,029,421 of CM042143.1, forward strand.
ATTCAAAAACGTAATAAGGCTAGCTTCATAGTTTTTCAAACTGACACTAACTTCTCTAGATGAAGTCGAGATGTCTAGACCTCATCATTTTATCATAATAGTTGCTCAGCTGTACACACATCTTCATTTAAATTTATGATTCACGATTCAATATGTTTTGATTACACTTCATATGTATTATCAAATGAATGTTATGAATGTTTCATTCAAAATGTACAAAGGCCATGTTCTCATTCTTCTTTCTGTCTTTAAATTAGTACTGGCTTGTCTGAAAGTCTAGACATCATCATTCTATTATTATAGTTGCTCAGTTATGCACACGTCTTATTTAAATTTAAGATTTTAAGAATTTAAAGATTCGCTTTCAATATGTTTTAATTACACTTCATACATATTGTCAAATGAATTTTATGAATGTCCTATTTAAAAAAAAAACCCTCATATTTCTACTATTTACTATTTTAAGATCTTCATATACAGATTCATCATTACTCTTTAAAGTCCATCAATAAATCAAGGCAGGTGAAAAACATAACCTCTTTCAACTTAGTTCAAAGAAATAAAAAAAGTCTGAACTTGGCATTTTTAACATTTCTTTTTAATTGTAAGGACACTTGAACTAAAAAGAAGAGTTTAATTAATCTCTTTTTGCCCAAATATTTTTTCTCTATTTTCTAAAAAGGAAAATAAGCAAAGAAAAAAGAAAGAAGTAAAACAAATAGATTGTAAAATAGAAGTTTGTTTAGAGGAAATTACTGAAACATCCAAATTCATTTTGATTGTAGTTTGATGCAAGATAAGAGAGAGATAAAAGAACACATACACACAAATATCTAATACAGATGGGAAGGTAATAATTAATTGATTTGAAAATTAAAAAAACAAGCAAACAAGAATAATGAGAGTTCAGGAGGTCAATAAATTCAGGGAAAAGATAATTTAAAAAGATTTTAGTCAGGATTTTGTTTATAACTTTGAGAAGAATCATTAACATACCATAAATTGTTCAGACAATTTTATCTCTTTATCATAAGTGCGTGCTTTTGAGAAAAATGTAAAGATTTTATGCTTACCCGCCAAAATCTAAAGAGTGGATTTGGCTAAAGCATTGTTAACATCAAGAATACAGAGATTCTGTTATTTGTCTGAATTTTTAGAGGATTCTTGATAATTTGTATCGTTTAGAACTTTGGACTATTGTCCAAATCTTTATTGTTATATACCAAATGTAATGTAATGGTTAGCAAGCTAGAAAGGGAGTTTTGATTCTTACTGGGTGCCCCATACTTCTGGCCTTGTGCCACATTTAAGCTAAAGCTTAGTAAATAACTATATACACAACATTTCGGCTGACATGCTCTCCAGTCTTCTTGAGGTGTTACTTGTTGGAATTGGGAATTTTCACTGAACTTAAAATCAAACCCGTTATTTAATCCATTGGAGTAGACTTTTCTCATTCTGTTAACTATGACTGATTACAAGTGTTCAGCTAAGTTAGAAATTCTACTAGAAAGATAAAAGGCTGGACCGTACATTTGCTGAAACATTTGGAATATAATAAAAAAGTTGAGGACAACAGCCTGGAAAATCTAAATAATACTAATGATTCAGTTGTTTGTGATGTAATGAAAATAACATACCTCAAAGCTCAAAGTGTGTGCGAATGAGTCTGTTTTGCAGGGTAATCGCTGGAAGGAAATATGGCTGCTATAAGCACTATATTTTAACGAAGGGCGATCTCGAACCAGCGAGAGTGGGATTGCACGTATGCAAATTCTCTCGAGATCAGGCGTGCATATAAGCATACGGCAATGGCTAGAGGGGAGTGACAATATTACATCCGATTTCGAGAAAATTGTAACAGCTAGCAGTAGTATTTTGGCTCTTGCGACGGGTGGACGACTCAGTTGGGAGAACGTTATTACAAAGTTCAAACAATTTTTAGGATATACAAGTGAATTTATATGGAATTTTACTCTGATTTTCTTTTAAACAGTTGCATAGGAACTCTCCAGTGTAAAGTGGTAGAAAAAAGCTAATAGTGGGATTCCAGGGGGCCTTCCCTCCAAACAGCACATGTTCCCTCACCTAAAAGGAGTAAAAGCTAGGTTTATTGCCTGCTATCTGAGGTGCTCTTCAAAGGGAGTGTGGACTGAATCTAAGCAATTTCAAGTTTGATGTTGGTCATGTACTTTTATAGCAAAGATGAGAAAAATCTTCATTAATCTCAAATAAATATCCACTCAATTTTTAATTGAATTAGAAGGGAATCGATATTTGGGATTGGTAACAAATGCTGAAATTAAAAATAGGTCAAGAAAGTTTTACAATAAAAATTACTAATCATTAATGATCAAAATGATAAATTGAGGAAAGGAAAAAGAAGAAAATTCTGATAATAGGTATTGTTTTGTTTTATTGGTTTTTTTTATTTTTTTTTATTTATTGGTTTATACCTTTCTTGGTTCAATTCCAATCGACTGGACCCTTAATCTTCAAATATTCACCCCTTTCACTTTTATAGATGAGAACTGTGAAATTTCTTGTACTGTGCTATGTACAAATTATAGTTACGTTCCTAGCCACATCTATCTATCTATCTATCTATCTATATATATTAGTCTGTTTATATCTATAATTTACAATTATAGTTGAGTTCCTAGTGCTATCTATCTATCTATCTATCTATCTATTTTTCTATCTATCAATCTCAGTCTGTTTATATCTATCTATCTATCTATATCTATAATGTACAATTATAGTTGAGTTCCTAGTGCTATCTATCTATCTATCTCTATATCTTAGTCTGTTTATATCTATAATGTACAATTATAGTTAAGTTTAAAGATTGACCAGTACGTCTGCAGCATGGCATTTTTATTAAAATGAATTAAATGTTTAATATCATTTTGCATTTTTTTATTTACTGATGCACATTATGTTACTACTTTTTGACATAGACAAAAAATTGACCATATAATCGATTTAATTCATTTTAATTTGTCAACATTTTGGAAGACTCTGGGCTAGGTCAAATTTAATTTGTAAAATATTTCATCTTTGGCAGTGCCTAATTAAATATAGATAGACTTTTGTCTTAAATCTGTGTTGTTATTTTTTAAAATATTTACACCGATAGTAAAATAAACATAAAAGAAGGTTTGCCTATTTTACGATGACCAAATAAATAAGCATTTATTAACTAAGTTTTGATCTGAAGATTTCACTATAATGTTTGATTTATCTGATTAATACTTATCCCTGAATTTAATTTCTTAGACAAAGAAAATTATAATGTTGAACAAAAAACAAAACAATTTTTTTCATTGATAGGCTAAGAATCTAGTGATGTGTCTTCATTGATTGAGCTAATCTAAATCGGCAGAAACGTTTGTATATAATAATAAAGATGAGGACAACAGTCTGAAAAATCCAAATCTTATTATAATGGAGATTGTGGGTTTGTCTGTCTGTAACCGAAACTATATCACTATTCAAGTCACAATTCCTTTTGATATTTACATCACAGTCTCCATGATTTTATTTTTAATTTAAACTTCAATTATTAATAAAATTATTTTACATCATTAAGACTGTTGACCACATCTACAACCTGTTAACATGCAATTGTATTTATATATACAACAAAATAGTGGTTTACAGTGTGAATGGGAAGGCTAATTTGCATATTGATCTTAAAAATTTGATTTTAATAAATATATGCTTAGTATTATTGATTTCTAATTGTTTGGTTTTATCTTATTGAATATGAGCAAAAATCTTGGGATAAATCTTAAAAGAAATCCATTAACAAGAAGAAATAACTGTAAATTTATTCCTTACTTCCTATTTTAACTAAATAGTTAAATTAGGAAAATTTACCAATGATAGACGGGAGTAATGGTAAATGATGGAAGAGTTAGTTTCGAAGTTGTTCTATTTTTCAATCATACCCCCTCTGTTCCAAATCTTTTTATCTGCATACTTATTCAGTTTCATTAGCCTTTCTAATTTAATATGATATTTTATTATATCAAAACTTAAATACTTGCACCCGGAGGGTGCATATATTTGCTAGGAATAATAAAGATGAGGACAACAGTCTAAAAAATTCAAATAATAATAATGTAAATTTATAGTATGAATTATGAGGGTATTATATTATGACAAATTATTTCTATATTTCTATATAAAGCATGGACACTGAATCTATAATAATACTGATAGGATATTAAAATAATATTCTACCATTAATACACTATTATGGACCTACTGCCACTACAAAAAATACTACTACTACTACTACTACTACTACTACTACTACTATTATTATTATTATTATTATAATTCACTTTTGAAGTGATATCATGAAAGAGGTTAATGCATCAATTACTGGGCTAATCCCCAAATTGGAAGAACCGAGAAGAGATCACAAGCAAAGGAGATGCTTTTTCTCAGAACAAGAGAGCGGAATCGATTTCTGCTATCACACTTTTCATTCTCATCAAATGGCATCACCAATGCGAAAGAGCAATGAAGGAAATGTATGTAAATGCACCTAGTTATTAATTGTAATCCTTTTTCATCTCAGTGTTGTCTTCTTTGGCAATGTTCCCAATCATTTTTGTGTATTGCACAGACATCAAGTCCTCTGATCCAGCAAATTGCAGGATAATTTCATGAACTTTTATCTCAGCAATCAAATGCATTTAATTCAACCAGGAAAACACCTGTAAGGTTTTAAGTAGAGAGAAAAGAAAAAATAGAAACTAGATTTACTTATTTTTGTCTTAAAATGAATGACATGGAAATGTGATTCACAGTTCCCTTTTGGATTACTATAGAAATTTTTTACCTTATTTTTAAAACTTGGAACTATTTTCACCACCTCTTTACTTTGGCAATCAGAGATCCAAAAACACTTACTCTCCTTATCTGTCAAGAAAAAAGCGCAAATAAATTAAAGGTTTTAAAAATATATTATTCCAAAAAATAAATCTTTCAAAAAGAATGAAATTTTAGATTGATTGATTTTATCAGTGTTATTCTTTTGCCTAGAGGTTAAGGAATTGTATTCATTGTACATTTGTATTTACATTTTTTGATTAGCTGTTTAAGAGTGTTTTGTTTTGCACACAGTTCTATTAAATACAAATGATATCTAAACAGATCCATTTGACCCATAACAGATACTACCACTTCAACTCTGAGTGGACATAGTAATAATGATAATAAAGGGGTACTCTACACTCTCTAGATCTCAAGAACTAGTGCTTTACAATCAGGGGCAGTTTAGTGTCATACACAGTACACTCCTTTTCAAGAGATACAGTCAGTGTATTCTAAGCCTCACCAACTGGGTTATTTTTAGAATATTTCTAACTATAATTTTGTCAGTTATATGTTCTTGTTACTTGCATTTGTTTTAGTTATATTCACATAATCAGTTCGCCGTGTTGCTGCCTCATTGCAGATAGGTAAGACCCCCTCCCATGGGACCCTCCTGTTGACTGTGGGTGGTGACCATAATTCTTGAGGATTGTGGTGGCTGAGCATGCAACACTCCACTTAGCCCCTTACTCTGATTAGACAGGCAATCAGAGAGGCCCCATCAAGTCACTCAGCTTATCATGTCAAACCCTATCAAGTACATGATTGTCCTAACTGTATTTTTCAAATTGATATCATGGCAAACACCTACCCCTTTTTATCATATATATATATATATATATATATATATATATATATATATTTACCAACCCCTCCACACGAGCAGAATGTGACACAAGGTCAATTTCTTAAGTAACACCGCCGAGACGACATAGCTGGGGACGTTATTTTAATAGTCACCGGGTAGCAATTTCTGAGGCAGGAGACCAGGATGCCCTTCCTCATAAATTACCACTTCTGTATATATTTAGCAACCCCTCTGCAAGAGCAGGATTTGACACAGGGTCAATTTTTTGGCATTGTTTAACAAATTTGAATTCAGAGTTTTCCTTTGCCTAGATCGGTTGTCAAACCTAGGTTACAGCCCAGTCTACCCTACTATTTACCCATAGATAGAGGAAGAATATTTGGATGTATACCTTTCCACAGGGTATAAGTGCTATATATAGAGGTGCATGGTGTAATGGTTAGAGTTGCAGGAAATGGACTCATAGACCCGAGTTCAAATCCTGGACAAGGCTGTTTGCATTTTCACATAACACTAATACTCTTGAGAAAGGTATGAATATATATATTCTCCCTTCATCTATGGGTAAATAGTAGGGGAGACTGGGCTCTTTAACCTTGGATAGGTAACCAGTCTAGTAGAAAGAAAACTCTGAATTCAAACTTGTTAAACTCTACTTAAGAAATTGACCTTGTGTCGCATGCTGCTCATGTGGAGGGGTTGGTAAATATATATAAGTGCTATTTGAAATGCATTTCAACAGCTTTTGTCCAAGATTTGCACTCTGGTTGCTGCGTACATTTCCAATGACAATAACCATTACAACACAGGTGGCTCCACAAATATTTCTATTATAGAATTAAGCTTAGTTTATTTTTATGTCTTGAGCCATCAAGTTCAGCTATAACTGTTCAGTAAAGACATATATTTTCATGATAATTCTGAGTCAGATTTTTATTTTCATCCGAACTTTGGTAGTACACTGTTCTTGTAGGTTTTCGAATATCTAAAAGAACATGGACTTTTTTTTTTAGCAGGCTCCATGTTGATAATGCTGCCAGGTCAAGCTTTAGATGCTAAGAAAGACATTGTAAATGTTGTAAGTGAGGCCAGAAAAATAAAAAAAGTATAATGGGATAAAAAAAAGGCCTAAAGTAAAAAACAGTAGTTGGTCTCTAAAAGAGAATAAATTTCTTTTTCTATTTTTTTCTTTTTTGGTCATGAGAACAATTTGTCAGCCTCCTGTTTCATTCAACCTATTAGTTTTACCAGTACAAATAAACAATGAATAACTTTTAATGTTTATTTTTCTAAATTAAGCCCTCCAATTGCAAATAGGATGTGGGATTCTCTTGTGGCTGTGTTCTTTATGATTAACAGTGAAATAGTTCTTACTGAATATAATTTTAGGTATTTTTCCTTTTAAATTGTAATTTATTAAGATTGAAGGAAAAATTATTGGCCCAACCAAAATGAGAATACTATGTTTTTGGAAGAGTTAAAGTATTCCAAAAAATGTCTTTAACTGCAGGATGAATATATGGAATAGCAGATATTTACCTATATATTAACCTGTTTGAAAATTATTTGTATTAGATTGGAATACTTGAAACCGTATAACTGTGAGCAAATTATTTGTATAGACTCATTCCTATTTAGTGATCTATTCCATTAAAAAAAAAACTTACAAGTTTTATTTAGTTTTGACAAGTAATAAACTAATAAGATGCTGACATTAGTATTGATAGCAACAGTAAGATAGCAAACCACTGATTCATCAATAAGAAAAATATCCTAACTTTCCAGTCTTCAAATCAAAGAATGTCTACTTTAAAAATAAACAAACTTTAAAATCTGATTTTAACTTCCAAAACAATAGATTGTTGAAAAAAGGTTAATAAAAAAATCTGGTGATATTTAAGAAAACTAGCATTTAGTGAATTGATTTCTATTTTGATGATTTTCAATTGAAATAAAAAAATGAAACAACTCTTTTATTGTAATTGCCTTTTAAATCTGCTTATGTTAGAAAGATATTTTTTGCTACAGCAAAATTTAGTTAACTATTTTTAAAAGATTATTTTTCATTTACAAAAGGTTACCGAGTAATTTTGGTCTATTCTTCAGTGGAGCATCTAGACTTTAACAAGATTATCTAATTCTATTTCCACGTAGCTGCCAGTACCTATATTCATTTTGATCAGTTTTACTATAAGATAAAAAAAAAATATGTCCTTTTAACTCCATGAGCAAAGACATGAACAAAAGAGAAAGTTTTAAGGGCTTTAATTATCATGTGACAAATGAACACAGGGCATTGGAACCAACTCATACAGTCTAATGGAAGACAATTAATTTTGTTTCCCTCTTAATTAGACAATGAGAATTTGTTATATATACATATAAAATGTGAAGAAAGGAAGTGAATCTGACGGTATGTAGTATATTAGGAAAAATGAAAAAACACAGGTTTAAATGTGTTAAGTGGCGAGTTTATTGGCTGACGCTGCAGTGTTTCGATTTATTAATTAGATCATCTTCAGGGCAATTTGTTGGTATATGGAAGGCGATAATAAATTATTTATCACAGAATAACGAGAAAAGCAAGTGGTAGTTATGTGTTATTCAGTTTAAAAATTTTTGAAGTTTGAAAGAAGAACGGTTTTGAAATGTGACGTCAAATGTTCTATTTTAAGGCGTTCGTATAGGATGGTGTATGTGTGTGTATCGAAAGGCAACATTGTGCATTTTTTATAATATACTAATATACTACATATAAAATATATCATTTTAGAAAGTTGGTTATTCTTTTTATGTTAATATATTATAAAAACTACTGAATCTTGTATAGTAAAAGTAAAGTCGACGGGGCGGCCTAAAGTCGGTATCAGCCAGTCAGCGAGGGAGTCTATCCCCTTTTCAATAGCGCTAGACCAAGGAGATTGTTTTTAGCATCTGAGGTGGAGCGCCACACCTACCATCAGCTCCTTACTTTACCGCACAGATCCCTGTGCTACTCATAACGCTGAGTTGGCGGGGACCGGTATCGAACTAGGAACATTGTGGTTTCTAGCCGAACGCTCTACCGACTGAGCTAACCCGGCCCCTATAACTTATTTTAATTCTTTAATCAGTAGAGATAAAGTTTAGAGAAAAATTATAATCATGAAGGACATTTTGCATAATATTTACATAAAAAAAGGTTGTACTACCTTACAGCTCTCAATATATGTAGTGCATTAAAAATCAGAAAAATAGGATTGTCAGAGGTCAGGAATTAAATGAAGAAGTATTGGCTCTTTTATATTTATATGTATTAAACAATATCATAGCTATAGAATACTAAGTCCAATTACCGTCGAATTGGCAAGACAAGACGGCAAACAGTCGTAACTGAATACGATTCTGAGATGCCTGTAAAGACCACTGAAAAGTGCCAGGATTTATGGAGCCTCAGAGGGCCCTACAAGCCAAGCAGCCAATCAGGACTCAGGGAATGGACTCACCCAAATGCATGGGTGGACTGTTCTAAATTCCCATAAATACCAGTTGTCTTGACACTGGGGCAGTTGTGCTTGGCCAGTCACATTGCTCAAACCAATTGTTGACTGTCTAACTAACTTACTTCAATAATAGCCAATTAATTGTTTTAATACATGAAAAAAGTTCAAAAAGTAAGGTACTAACATTTATTTATGCAACATGTTTACTACTGTGCAAATAAAACATTGTGCATATCTTACAAGCACTACTATGCTACTTTTCCACTTAGATGTCATTACCCCCTCCGATCAATCGGCTGGTCACGTCAAGCCCTAGCACCTATATGATTTTCCCAACCATATTGCCCTTATGGCAAGCCCTAACCCCTTTTTTTGTATTATCCATTAAGAATTGATTTATTTCAAAACTTTATCGGCATTAAATGACCCACTGAGGTTGATATGCCTTAAAACAAAACAAAAGAAAGAAAAAGATAGATGTCATTAAGAAAGATGCATTGTCTAATCAATGCATAAAATACCTTCAAAGTTTATTGCTTTATTGGCTGCAGGTGCTCCTCTTCAGAGGGGTAAGATCCACACAATGGAGCCTTTCATGGGTGGCTACCCATAATGCACAAGGACAGGATTGTGGTGGCTGAGCAGTCTGAGAACCAGATACTAAGTGGTCCTATGACATGTAGCACTCCACCTCAGCCCTACTTGGACTAGACAGGTGGTTGAAGAGGCCCCATCTGCTGTCCTAGTAACTATATGATTGTCCCAAGTGTATTCTTCAAATTGCTTTTATGACAAACACCCAACCCTTTTTATCATATTGGTGCAAGAAAGTGGTGGCTGAGGGTCAACCACCAGTATTTATGAAGTTATGAAAATCATTTCTACCAAATTATTAATACATGAATTTAATTAAACTTTTTACTTAAATAAATCAAATATAAAAAAAAAGTTTTGGCAACAAATATCCCACAAGGGTTCATATGCCATTAAAAATCATTTCTACCAATTTATTAATACACATGAATTTAATTAAACTTTTTACTTAAATCAAATATTAAAAAAAAAATTTTGGCAACAAATATCCCACAAGGGTTCATATGCCATTAAAAATCATTTCTACCAATTTATTAATACACATGAATTTAATTAAACTTTTTACTTAAATAAATCAAATATAAAAAAAAAGTTTTGGCAACAAATATCCCACAAGGGTTCATATGCCATTAAAAAATCATTTCTACCAATTTATTAATACATATGAATTTAATCAAACTTTTTACTTAAATAAATCAAATATAAAAAAAGTTTTGGCAACAAATATCCCACAATGGTTCATGTGCCATTAAACCAAATAACCAAATAACTTAAAGAATATTGAATCAATTTTCATTAAAAGCATTACCTATTAATTAGGTTGCATATTTCAGAAAGTTTGGGAACAGTTGCATAAAAAGATATGTGGAAGATTTTTTTTAAATTGAGAAAAACACTAGAGTACTTCAATTGTTGCTTCATATATTTTGGAATAATGAAATTAAAACAACTTTTCATCTAGTGCAGAAATTTTATTGAAATTCTTCCACATTTCATTACTAAAAAAAAAAAAAAAAGAACCAAAACTCTACACCTTTTATTGTTACTTAAGTAAATTAGAAAATCCAAAAGAAAAAGTATCATTTATTTCCCAGCATTGTGCAGAAAAAATGGGGGGGGGGACTTGGTCATGTGATCATCATCACTCAAAGTCAAAGTGAAATATTGCTTTGGGTATAAGAAAATCTTCAAAAAGTAGTAAATATAAAAGCATTCTGAAAATTTGAGAAATGTAGAATGGATAAAAATATTATCAAGCACCAAGAAAGTGAAAGGACTAAAAAGAAAACAAAAGAGATGAGATAAGGTTAAAATAAACATTGAGATAACAGATTAGATTTATTGACTGTAGAAATTCTTATATATCTTAAAGATTATTATTATTATCATCATCATTATTATTATAATATATATATTGACTATGGAAATTCTCACATACCTTATTTTGTTGTTACGTGAAGAAAAATACATTTTTTTTCACTTTACAAATCTTAAGGAATCCCACTTTAAAAGAAGCAATATTTGTATTTTCTTATAGTATGACAATGTAAACACAAGAGGATTCTTGAAATGTTCTTAACCTGATCAAGAAAGTAATGATTTTTTCAAAAGAATTATTCAATCTTTTGTATTAGGTTTGGTTCGTTTTGTTTTACGGCATATCAACCTCAGTGGGTCATTTAATGCCGATAAAGTTTTGAAATAAATCAATTCTTGGATAATACAATTTTTTTATAAATACATTTTTCTATTTAACCCATAGATGGGACCCTAACAGGTACTACCACTCCGAGTCAGAGTGGATCAGGGAGCAATGGTGATGAAGGGGTGCTCCACATTCCCCAGACCTCCAAATCTGGAATGTAATAATATATTGATATATTATATTAAATTAGAAAGGCTACTGAAACTAAATAAGAATGCAGATAAAAAGATTTGAAACAGAGTAATCGAAAATTAGAACAACTGAAACTTACTCTTCCATCACTCTCATCTTTCATTGTTATTTTTTCTAATTTAAGTATTTAGTTAAAAGAGGAAATAAAGAATAAAATTACAGTTATTTTTTCTTATTAATAGATTTCATTTAAGATCTATATATTCATTAAAATTAAGATCTTCATATTCATTAAAATAAAACCAAACAATTAGAAATCAATAATACTAAGCACATATTTATTAAAATCACATTTTTAATATCAATATGCAAATTAGCCTTCCCATTCACACTGTAAACCGCTATTTTGTTGAATATATAAATACAATTGCATGTTAATAGCATGTAGATATGGTTAATAGTATTAATAATGTAAAACAATTTTATTAATAATTGAGGTTTAAATAAAATAAAATCATTGAGCATGTGATGTCAATAACTAAGGGAATTATGACTTGAGTAGTGATATAGTTTCGGTTACAGACAGAAAAACACACAATCTCCATTATAATAAGATATTGCCAGTACAATTAATTTTCTGGAGATGTTATACAGTATGGTTATTTGAATATAAAGCTTTTTTTAGTTTAACTTGTCTCATATATTTACTTTATGAAACGTATATATGAACGTGGAGGCGCGTGGTCTAATGGTTAGAGTCGTAGGAAATGGACTCGTCAACGCGAGTTCAATTCCTGGACGAAGCTGTCTGAATTTCACATGGCGCTAATACCATTGGGAAAGATATGAATCCAATTCTCCCTCCAGCTATAGGTAAATAGCAGGGCAGATTGGTCTCTTTAACCATGGCTAGGTAACCTGTCTAGGAGAAGGAAAACTCTGAATTCAAACCTGTTAAACTCCGCTTAAGAAATTGACCTTGTGTCGCATCCTACTCGTGCAGAGGGGTTGGTAAATATATATATATGAATGTAACAATTATTATGGGACAGTGATAGTATTTTGTTGAGTTCAATTCCTGGACGAAGCTATCGGAATTTCACATGGCGCTAATACCATTGGGAAAGGTATGAATCCAATTCTCCCTCCAGCTATGGGTAAATAGCAGGGCAGACTGGACTCTTTAACCATGGCTAGGTAACCAGTCTAGGAGAAGGAAAACTGTTAAACTCCGCTTAAGAAATTGACCTTGTGTCGCATCCTGCTCGTGCGGAGGGGTTGGTAAATATATATATATATATATATATATATATATAAATATGAATGTAACAATTATTATGGGACAGTGATAGTATTTTGTTGAACTAATATGAAAGAGCTGAAGCATGATTGAATTTTTCTAATTAATCTCATTATCAGTTTATGAGGTGAATGAGTGCGTAAATTTTATTAATTTAGTGGACAACTTCCATATGGAAATAAGAATCCATTGAGCTGCTGTATCCTTCATCTTTTTAATTGGTTGGTGCCGGTTTTGATTTATTAAATCAATAAAAAAGGACTGAAAAAGTACCACACAATTTTACATGTAATCTTTACTAACATTACCATAATAATGCCATTTTATGCATAATATAACAATTGAATTCATCGCAACTTAGTAGTAATACAAAATTGTGAATATTTGTAAAAAGCTTTGCTTACTGTTTCCAAATTGACACTTTAGTGCAATACCAAACTATCTTTATTGTACATATAGTGTTCAATATATGTGAAATGATAATGGAAAAAATGGTGATTTATGAGGAAGTGCGTCCCGGTCTCCTGCCTCAAGAGTTGCTGCCCGGTGACTATTAAAATAACAACCCAGCTCAGTCTATTCAAAACTATCCATCTATCTATCTATCTCAATTTGTTCATATTTATCTATATTACTTTAAATACTAAGATTTTTTTATTCATGTTTGTTTAATGTCTTGTTTTTAGTTTAAATAAACAAGAATTACGACAAAAAAAGAAGCAACCACCCCCAAAATACATTTACTTTTCGAAAATATCTATCTATCTCCATTTGTTCATATCTATCTATATTATTTTGTTTGTTTATCTATCTATCTCAGTCTATTCAAAACTATATATCCATCTTCATATCTAAACATTTACAAGAATTACGACAAATTACGATAAATAAACAAGAATTACGACGAGCTGGGGTTGTTATTTTGATAGTCACCGGGTAGCGGTTTTTGAGGTGGGAGACCAGGATGCATTTCCTCATAAATTACCGAAAAAATCTTTGTCATAGATGCAGATGCAATGCCACATTGGGATATTGATCTTGTTATGAAAAAATCAAAAATCATTAATAACTTAAAATTGGTTAATTTAAAGACATTTGTGATAGCGTTTTTGAATTTTCCAGGCAAAATTGCCTTTATAAACCAATGTTTAGGAGTAGGGAAGCTCTAGAACTCATTTTATAGACAAAAATAGATTACAAAAAGTCAACATTTTTTGTGACTGCCCTCAAATTTGGATGGCTAAAAAATCGACATAACTCTATCAATTCTTGGAATTGGAAGCTCAAATTTTTGGGATTGTCTAACTTTAACATAGTCCACACCCGTACAAAATTTTAGAAAAATTGAAGTGGGTGGGTGACATGGCCTGGATGATTTGACATGGAATTACCCTATTGTATTAATGGTCTGTGAGATAGGCTTGTTAACCCCTGCTCCTTGAAAAGGCATGCTTATCAAGATTAGTCTGACAAAAGGCTACAAGTATAAGCTCCAGCAAGAATGAGACTCACTCCTGTAGTAATTGTTTGAGAACTTCTTTCTTTTTTTTTTTTTTCAACTTAAGAAATTACCACAGGAAAAAGAGAAAGAATAGTAAAACATAACAATGTGAAATAAATTAATTTGCAATTCATCTCTGCTTTCTGGTTCGGTTATTTTTTCTACATAAATCATAGAGAAAGGTGTAATGTCCACTGCCATATTTGGTTTGTCTCCTACCCATTGAAAGAATGTTTGCCTAGGAAGCAAGCACTCAGTAGACATTATTCGAGGATGGGAACAAATGTGATTGATTGGTGTCTTGATAATTTATTGGTCTCTCATGAAAAGAAAGAGGAAAGAGAGAGAGATGGTCGAACTGGACTTTGAAGAAAGTTTCTTTCCAAGTAAATTGATGGAGAGAAGAATAAAGGGAGGTGACATTTTCTGCTTAAAGGTTGAATGTCTTGTGGGAGAAAGAATTTATAGAATAAGGAGGAATCAAGCCCAAATGGAATTGATAGAGTAGATATTGGGTCTGGGTAATGGTTTCTTCATGCAGCATGAGGAAAAAGATCAAGGCACTGTTGATAAAATGGAATGGTCAGTACTTTTAAGTGCAATGTTTCAAGAGCCGGAATATCTAGTCATTCCTTTGAATGACCCTAATTTAACTGTAGACTGAATTATGTACAAATCACAAACACTGGTTCTTACAAAAAAAGTTAAGTAGCAATGCACGTGTTCATGGGTGGTCAGACCATGGGTGGTCAGTTTAGAACAGCAGGTACCAACCATAAGCAACCTGAACCATGGGTGGTCAGTTTAGAACAGCAGGTACCAACCATATGCAACCTGAACCATGGGTGGTCAGTTTAGAACAGCAGGTACTAACCATAAGCAACCTGAACCATGGTGGTCAGTTTAGACCAGCAGGTACCAACCATAAGCAACCTGAACCATGGGTGGTCAGTTTAGACCAGCAGGTACAAACCATAAGCAACCTGAACCATGGGTGGTCAGTTTAGAACAGCAGGTACCAACCATAAGCAACCTGAACCATGGGTGGTCAGTTTAGAACAGCAGGTACCAACCATAAGCAACCTGAACCATGGGTGGTCAGTTTAGAACAGCAGGTACAACCATAAGCAACCTGAACCATGGGTGGTCAGTTTAGAACAGCAGGTACCAACCATAAGCAACCTGAACCATGGGTGGTCAGTTTAGAACAGCATAGAACAGCAGGTACCAACCATAAGCAACCTGAACCATGGGTGGTCAGTTTAGAACAGCAGGTACCAACCATAAGCAACCTGAACCATGGGTGGTCAGTTTAGAACAGTAGGTACCAACCATAAGTAACCTGAACCATGGTGGTCAGTTTAGAACAGCAGGTACCAACCATAAGCAACCTGAACCATGGGTGGTCAGTTTAGAACAGCAGGTACCAACCATAAGCAACCTGAATCATGGGTGGTCAGTTTAGAACAGCAGGTACCAACCATAAGCAACCTGAATCATGGGTGGTCAGTTTAGAACAGCAGGTACCAACCATAAGCAACCTGAATCATGGGTGGTCAGTTTAGAACAGTAGGTACCAACCATAAGTAACCTGAACCATGGGTGGTCAGTTTAGAACAGCAGGTACCAACCATAAGCAACCTGAACCATGGGTGGTCAGTTTAGAACAGCAGGTACAAACCATATGCAACCTGAACCATTGGTGGTCAGTTTAGAACAGCAGGTACCAACTATAAGCAACCTGAACCATGGGTGGTCAGTTTAGAACAGCAGGTACCAACCATATGCAACCTGAATCCTGAATACTAAACTAAGCAATGCTTAGTAAATTCTATAATTTCTGTAACCTTTCTGTATCTGAGCCTGTTTCTTCTTTCAATTCTTGGTTTTCCAATTTAAGAAAACAAATCAAAATCAATGCTACTTAACCAAATCAACTCACAACAGCCTTGGTAGGCAATAAAGTTAGGAAAGTCTCATTATTCTCTAAATCCAAGATAAGAAAATTGATTAATTTTTTTTAGATTGTGTTTTCTAGATACAAACAATTCAAAATGATTTTTTCTTGAATAAATTTAAAAAAGTATGATTTATGAGATCTTTGCTTTTGATTATAACATATTTTAGATGGAATCTAACCAACTAAGATTAGTTTTAGTAACAGTTTCAGATGACTTTTTGGTAATTAATTTCATTTGCACCCAAAATGACCTTGCCTGATAATTTTACTTTAAATGAAACCATGATTCCTCTTGCTGCTTACAGAATAGAAATATATTTAAATTACCAATTTGAAACTGAAAATTATTGAACTTTTTCAAGGTTGACTATGGAGGTAACAGCTTTGAATAACTACTGTTTCAATGGTTCACTGATTCATTTTTCTGTTAAATATTTTGATATATTAGTAATGAGATTTCTTTGGATAAGAGACATTGGAATAAAGTATAGGGAAAAGTGGATTCATGTCTTTTTCAATAATGAAATCTAGATAGAATTTGAACTTAGTTTGCCCGTTCTTTTTTCTATGTCTATAACCACATACTTTTAACTAAGGATTATTTTATAAATAAATAAAAATTATTGCACACACACGCACACACATACACAAAAGTATTGAAACTGTATTTACCAAGACAGAAATGAATAAAGAATGAAATGTTAATTTTCTTCAAAATAGTTCCCTTGACATTCAACTCACTAATTCCAGAGAGTTTTCAAACCAAGTAACCAATAAGCACCCCAGCTGGGAGCTGTTTTGAAAGGAACACCTGTTGCTTTTCACCTTAAACTTCAGTTTATTTGTTTACAAACAACAGACAATATTTTTTTAATTAGAATTTCACTGTAAGATTTTTTTAAAGTTTGTTCATGTATATTTACAACCCAAAGGCACGTTTTTATACTAAAATAGTTTTCAATTTTAATTAAAAAATAGTTATTTATTGGTTACTTGGTCCCAACATCCTTTTATTTAAATAAACATAAAATATATTTTGTAAATAAAAACTATTTTCATTTAGATAAACATATCTTCATTTCTCTTCTGATTAAACAAAAACTATTTTAATATAAAAACATGTCTTTCGTTTAAAGTTTTTAAAACTTAAAAAAATTCCTAGTGAATTAACAACAACAACATGAAATAACTAATCTTTTTATTAAAATTGAAAACTATTTAAGTATAAAAACGTGCCTTTGGGTTGTAAATATACATGAACAAACTTTAAAAAAATCTTACAGTGAAATTCTAATTAAAAAAATATTGTCTGTTGTTTATAAACAAACAACCTGGAGTTGAAGGTGAAAAGCAAAAGGTGTTTCTTTCAAAACAGCTCCCAGCTGGGGTGCTTATTGGTTACTTGGTCTGAGTTTTTTATTGGTCAAACCACATCACAAATTTTCTTGTGGCATGAAACTGCACCATCATATTTCTTTAAATATCCCCAACTGTTATTCTTGGGATTAATTTTCAGTTTAGGAATCAAGAAAAGGAGATCTGGTGATTATGAGGGGAGGGGATAAACTTGCACAAATCTGTGATTTGCAAAACACTGCTGTTCAAATGCATTCAGACTGGCTTTATGACTTTTTCAAATATAAACAGACTTGTCTAGATGAAATCTAGATGTCTAGACATCATGTAATTATATATTTTACTTAATTTATCATATATTTTTGTATATACAGACAAACATGATAAAATATTTAGCAACATACAGATAGGATGCAAAGCCTATTTCAGTAAATTCCTATTTTGAATGGAAATAAAGTTATATCATAGGATTCAATATCACCATTACTGTAACCTGGTTCTGTTGTGAGGGTGTTACTTATATAGCATGACTTTCACAGCATGAATAGCTTAAAAGAGCTCATCCATCTCCAGATCTATAACTAGTTTTAATTTTTCCTAGATCAGTTGTCATACCATGGTTAAAAAGCTCAGGCTTACCTACTATTAACCCACAGCAGAATAGTTGTTTCCAAAACGCTATAGGAAATACAAACAACCTCGTTCAGGATTCGAACTTGTATAGCTGAGTCAATTTCTTATGATGATAACTATTTAACTACCAGTGCCTCCATTATGTGATTAGTTTATTTCAAAAGTCCAAAGTTTTTCAAATGAAATGCTGAGAAAGTTTTGTAATAAAGTTTTGTAAAATGCTATTTAGAGTCAGAAAAAAAAGATAAAAAAGAAAAGAGACTTAATTTAAATATAGTCATTCAGGAATCGGGGTGGGGAGACTTATAGTGCCTGTAGGAATTTTCGGTTGTTTAAATTCAAATTTATGCAGAAATCTTTACCAGGCTGGAACCAATTAACTTAGCAAAGATTCCATCTCGTTTTTTTTTGTTTTTTTTTTTTTTTGTTTTGTTTTTGTTTTTCTGCCCAAGTTGCAATCTTGAACATTTCACCTCTTTGATAAAGCAGCAAAGTTTTCCCCCTGTTTAATTCACCTGGTGTTGTGAGTCAGTTAATGACATTAGGCAAATGTAGACTCTTGATAACTGGTGAATAATAATTTTATCTTTTTCTTGTGTGTTTATTGATGAGGGAATTGTATTTGCTTATTGAAAGCTGTGAGGTGTTCATTGTGTTAAGATGGAAAGTCTGATATGATTATCTAATATGAGTTTTTTTGTATGCAATTATTTGCATAGAAAATAACGTTAAATAAAATAACTGTGTTATGTTTTGTGTTGGGAGGGAAGAAGATTAATCACTGACTTTCATTAAAAAAAATAATTAATAAATAAATGGCACAAAGTTGTTATTGCAGAAATGTAATTAATTATGACTTCCTTACATTTGAAGTAATGATTTTTTTTTTTTTTACTGCCTTCTCCATTAAGCAAGAGCTATCTAGTCTCCCTAAAAATCTGTTTTCTTTTCAGATATATCTTGAAATATACACCTATGATAAAAAAGTCTTAGTTTAGAATTTCCAATAAAGAAATGTTTAATAAATATACGTTAAGGTATTAACAATTTATTATAATTTATCATATTTTTTCTCCCATATATTTTTTTGGGTTATAATACTTTATCAGTTACTGGTTTTGTCAGTTCTCAGATTTGCTAATAATTTTATTTTTTCTCCCATATATTTTTATTAATATTTTGCATATTATTAATATTATTAATATTATTATATTATTATATGTATAATTATTATTATTATTATTATTATTATTATATATAATATTATATAATGGACAATATATATATTATATATATATAATATATATATATAATATATATTGGCAGTAAATAAAGATATATAATATATATATTATATAATATATATATTATATATTATATATTAATAATATATTAATATTATATTTATATATATTATATAATATATATAATATATATTGGCAGTAAATAAAGATATATAATATATATATTATATAATATATATAATATATATATATAATATTATATAATGAACAATATATATATTATATATATATATTATTATTATAATTATTATTATTATTATATATTATATATATTATATTAATAAATTAATATTATTGCATAATATTAATATTATCAGTTACTGGTTTTGTCAGTTCTCAGATTTGCTAATTCTGTGAGACATTCAGAATCTTAACTCCCTTATCTATTACAACAAAATTATGTCTGTATTTGTTATGCATGTTTTGCCTGTAATCATCTCAGATAAATTAATTACTAAGAATATTTCAACATGTTCAAAGTATTCCTGATACTAGCTTAGCGGGGCTTAGAATACACTGACTGTATCTCTAACTCTAACAGAGAGGTAAGATCCACCCCACAAATGGGGGTTTCCTGAGTATGATACTAAACTGCATCTGATAGAGAGACTCCATTTCTGAAGATCAAGGGAATGTGGGGTACTCCTTCATTGCCATTACTCCCAGGGCCACTTTGATCCAGATTGGTAATACTTGTTAGATTCCTATCTTAAATGTCGAATAAATCTGTTTAAAAATTGTTTGTATTCAATAAGAATACAAAAAAATAGTCTTAGGAAAAAACTAAACAAAAGGTATGCAAAGAAAACAAAAAATTCTTAAGAAATAACTATGCAAGATATGTACACAAAATATTGGAAATGTAAACAGCTTCACCCAGGATTTGAACTCAGGTCGATGAGTCCATATCCTACAACTCTAACCATTACACCATGCTCCTCCACATATGTCATGTAGGCGTATTTTATAAAAGAAATTTAAACCCACTGATTGAAAAAAAATTACAAGTAATAATAATAGATATTTTCTTATTGTTATTGCAACTTGTTTTTTGCAGTATCATTTCTCTTTTTCTTCACAATCTCAATGTCATTATGTACATCCGATTTCCTCTACTTAGCTGATATTACCCAAGGGTCTGATGTGAAGAAAAACACATAGTCACAATTGGTAATTGTCACGACTGTATGGAAAAGTTTGTGTAAGTAGTAGTAGATGCATGATGCTGTATTACTACTGGTTAGTCCTGATGCAGTTTGTATTAAAGTGATGAAAAAGGCTTAAATAGGTTCCAGACAGAGTTTAGTAAATAGTTTACAGTGATGTTTTAATTGGACAGGAAATACTTATGTTCTTCAATTTTTTCATTATCTATTAGAATTTGCCATTTCAATCCCATGTGTTTGTAAAAAGCAATCTTTTTATATTCATTTTTCTCAGTAATATAGTCAATCACGTCATCAGTAATTTAGTCTGTTGGCATTAATAGTTAAAATCAAAGAATAAACTTCACTAAAACTTTCCACTCAGACTAAAAATGTCAATTTCTTTTTGTTCATATAACTATGGCCTTGATTTTTATTCTAGTTTTCACCAAGAAAATAATTATGGCTTTTTACTTATTTTAGAGCTGAAACTTATTTAAATTAGAAAGTTTGCCACTGATTTTATAATTGAAAAGTTTTAAAAAATGTCTGAGGTAAGTTAGTGAATAATTATGATATCTTTCTAAAAAATATATTTCCCTATTTGATTCTGTATGAGTACTTGCTATTCAATTCATAGAATCCTTTTTTGAAATTGGCTATTTTCATGAAGCTGCAAGTAGGTATAAGAAAATTATTCTATATTTATTACTGCATCTTCTATAGGAGGCACTCATAACAGGCATTTTGTTTGTATAGCATTTATTCTAAGACTAACAACAAATAAATGGATTAAAACTTAGTTCAATTCTAACAGTTTATTAATTATTATTATTAAGGAACAATTATTATTATTACTAGCAAAATAAAAAGACAACCTCCGGGCAATGTAAAAATAATTTTTTGAAATATATTGCCTGAGGGGATGGGAGCTGAAAATTCAACGTCATAGAGTATGTACCATAAGTATGTAAAATCGTCAAATTTATTAGTAAAATTAGGAGTAAAAAAGAAAGAAAGAAAATTTGAAATGGAAACAGTTCCGATAACTTTAAATATTATATTAGAATAAAACAATCTATATATGAATATATAACGTTGGGCATCTATTTATTGAAACAATGAGGATTGTCTAATGTTGTATGCTCACATTTTGAGTATATTTATTCTGTGTTATGACGTTGGATTATGTGTTGGGTAATGTGACGTAAGCAGTGATGTAATTTTTGTTACAGACAAAAACCGGAAGCGAATCTCCATTATCAATAGATTATTAAGAACTAACAATATAAACACCATTCCTATATATAGAGTCGGTTGAGAGGCCTACCCATCTGTTGGAGAGGGAAATTATGGTTATCTGGTATCTTATATTTGAATCAATCCTCTTAAAGATAATTTCTGGTCTGACTGGTCATGTAACAGGTTCAAAAGTGTTGATTTAATATAATCACCAAAGCTGCTGGGTGTGTTCCATGATTACTATGTCCAATCACAGAAAGGCTTTACCTCACTTAACTCCATATATAGAAATTAACATATTTTACTGACCCAACACAGGTATTTTCATGGGAAATGGACTTGGTTTGCTGAGTTCAAATCCTTAAATGCTATTTGCATTTTAAATAGTGCTATTTTGAAAGGTATGAATCCAACTATTCTTCCCTCAGCTATGGATAAATAACAGGGCTCTTTAACCTTGGCACGGCAACCAGTCTCAGAGAAGGAAAAATCTGAATTCAAACCAGTTGTCAAACTGGAGAGGGATGGTCTCTACCAGGCTATCCCTGCTCAAGGTATGTTACAGGAGTAGCACCCACACGACCAAACCAGTCCATGGGAATAGTAAAATATTTCCTATCATATGAAAACATCTTCAATTTTGCTGTTTCTGGTGTTGGGAAGTTTAATGAATCTTCAAAGAATTCTTTGGTCAATCAAACTTCTTCTTGTTCAGTAGAAGCCAGAGTGTGAATTTCATGCTATTCTGGTTTATACATTTCTGATATCTTGACTAGGACAAGAATCCTGGAAATAGGCTGGGGAAAGTATATAATATAATATAAATATATTGATGAAATAGAGCGGTATATTCATTTATGAATATCCCATCTGTCTTTATTAGTCATCACTCCTAGCAGGTCCTCAACTCAGCATCCAGTGTCTACACATAGCTGTTGTATGTAAGTTTTTGCTGGTTGGCTTACACTGATGTGTCTATGTGTAGAAATCCACAGAATTATGTCACTTATGAGTTTTTCCTTACTTCTCCGGCAGTGACCAACATATCTTGTTCTTACTTGGATGCTTTGTGTAGTAAAAGGTAAAATTGTTTATTAAGGATTATTACTTGAAACCATATATTTATTTACCAACCCCTCTGCACGAGCAGGATGTGACACAAGATCAATTTCTTAAGTGGAGTTTGAATTTTCCTTCTCCTAGACCGGTTACCTAACCAAGGTTAAAGAGCCTAGTCTGCCCAACTATTTACCCATAGCTGGAGGGAGATTATGATTCATACCTTTCCCAAGGGTATTAGCGCTAAGTGAAACCATATAATTAGATAATTATTATTAATTAGAAAGTACCAGTCAAAATGCTATGTGAATAACAAAAACCAGAAGGATTTTAATATTTTTAAAATGCTATATCCTGGGTATGACACTTGTAGAATCACAATCATACACACCTACTACTGCAGAAGCAATGTCAATGTTCTGTTGAGAAAGCCCCAATCTGCTTTCTCGGAGGTTGGCACCTGATATTTGTTGGCAGTAGATCTTGCACTGACACTGAGTGAAGGTGAGGCAGCAGTATTGGAGAAATGTCATATGTTTGTCAAGGGCTTTCCCAAGCATCTTAGTGGTCACAGATCACGAAGCACTGAAGGGGTGTTTTGGTGACAGAGATCTGAGCAAGATCCAAAATCCCCGGCTGTTTTGACTGAAGAAAAAGACACAGAGACATTGATTCACCATCCAGCACTTCCCTGGTAAGTGGCAGTAGATAGTCATAATTTTGGTTACAGAGTTTCAAATCTTTTCATCTAAGAAATGTTAGGGGTGTACTTTTAAGTAAAAGGGATACTATAAATTGGTTGCTTTATGACTTTGGTTTCCAGGTAAAATCTAGCAAATACCGTAACATACTAATTTCATTTCAGTATTATTTGGATTATTTGGACTATTGTCCTCATCTTCAATTGGACACATAGCCTAGTGGATAAAGGAGTTAGGTTATGACAGTTCTAAGTGACAGTTATCTCTAGAATGCAGGTTCAATCCTGGTCAGGGGTAGCAGTAACATAGAATAATAATTAACACAGCTTAACATCTGTACACCAGATATGTTTAGTGGAATGAGAACAGGATACCCCTGAATAAAGGGTTAGGTTTAAAGTTCCATGATGGCTCCTGATTACTACAAGAAAGTTCCTGAGTTGACAAGAAATACCTGAAGAAGGCTAGAGAGCACATCGACCAAAACGTTGTATAGATAACAATAAAGATGAGGACAATAGTCCGAATAATCCAAATAATACTAATTATCAAGTCTCATCTAAAAAATCCAAGAAATAATTTAATTTCATTTAATTTTGACTCGTAAATCAGTTTTAACTCACCTGTGGTTTCTCTCTTTTTTTTCCAGACACTGTATGGATATTGAAATTATGCATGCGGATTACCAAAGTTGTGTCCTGCCACAAGATTGCGAAGTTTCTGCGTGGGATAGGTGGGAGCCCCACAATAAGGGCTGCCAAACTGCTGATGGAGTCATTTACAAATCTCATGAAATCAGGAAACGAAGAATTGAAAAAATGCCATTAGGAGATGGGGCTAAGTGTCCAAATTTAGAGGAAATTCGTGAAATCAACCTTGACGCAAGGAGTCTACCGAGATGCCCAGTGTAAGTTTACTTTCTTTCTTTTTTTTTTTGTAAATATTTCATCTTCAATACATTTCATCTAAATGAGAAACTGATATGCACTTGAATTATACAGATATTTGTAAAGGATAAAAGTGAGCAAATGAAAAAAATCTATTTTTTTATTTAAATTTATTGTATTAATTATCAAAGCACATTTAACAAATAGAAAAATAGATAAATTTTACAAAAACGATTAAAAAAAACAATAAATGCAAATAAAAATAAAAATAGAATGAAAATAAAATATCCAAATAGGAAGGAACATATGTGTAACCAGATTTTGACACTGCACAGATTCTGGATGCCGTGCGGGAGACCGGCCTGGGCCGATGAACGATAGGGAAGGTTGGCATATTAGTCATGGATATTCATGCTGTCAGCATGACTTGTGGATGATGCTTCAGTAGTTTTATATAAATTAATTGTATTAATTATACCTTTATCTGAAGGCAATGGTATTGCCTTAGAAAATGGACCTGGAGACCCAAGCCAGAGCTCTCTAGCTTTGGTAGAGCAACATTTCTAGAGAAGAAGTACCATTTTTTTAAAACCTGAAGGGTATTGTTTGAAGAATCGGTGCACCATTCTTTTGTTATCAGCTTATCTAAAAGTGTGACAAGTTTTTACTTATAAACAAATCTCTTGTGTCGTCCATTTTCTAACCTTTTAATCAGTACCAATATTTATCATATCATTTATTATTTATCTATCTGATCTTTGTGTCTATTTCTCAGAAGCAAATTAGGTTATTTGTTTTTCATCTGATTGTTAACTATGTATTACTTTTGCAGTTTTCTAAAAAAAAAAGAAAAATAATACAAATAATGTAATTTAGAACCACTTTTATGCTTTATGAATATCTATATAAGAAGCATACAAATCACCCACACCCCATACATACATACATACATACATATATATATTTTTGGAGGATATGTGCTTAATTGAAGTCATACCTAATTAAGCACATATCCTCCAAAAATTGTCGGCTAAAAAAACTATATCAAATAAACACATTGTTTGTTTACTTACTCATATATATATATATAAAATCAGAGATTAAATATTGTGGAGTTAATATTCCATAACTGTAGTTTCATGCATATCATGCAAACTTCAGACGGTTAAAAATATTAAGATATTAAAATCAAAACCTAAATTTTGTGTGTTTCTTAGTTATAAGCATATCAAGAAGTATGCAAGATTTCAAATCTAAATGACCTCTCATTTGTGAGTTATAAGTCGACACGTACATACCAAACTTCCTTTTATATATATAGATTAAAACAATGGCTTGTTCAGCATTTATATAATATGGAACTTGTTCATGCAATGGAATTTTATAATGTGAGACTTATATTTAAAAAAATAAACATGCTTAGGTCTTTATTTTTAACCGTCTGAAGATTGCATGATAAACATGAAACTGCAGTTACGGAATATTAACTCCATAATATTCAATCTCTCTGATTTTTAAAACTGCTCTGCTATTTTAGTATTGAGCACCTTTATGCTAATACTTTTCACATTTTTTCTCCATTTATATATATATATATATATATATATATATATATATATAATTCTTTGTCAAGATTCACTTGTCATGATTATTTTCAATAATTATCAAATTTTATGCAATATACGCATTGTAATTGCGTTCAAGCAAAAATATAAATAATGATATATATATATATATATATATATCATACACACACACACATATATATATATATGTGGTATGTTTGGAAAGTATCCAACTATTTGATATTGGTGTTAAAAAAGGGCTATAAAGCAATGACTTGAAGGTGGAATGGTGCAACTCTTCAGAGTCATCTTCATATGGTCTTTGAACTGCTTTTTGGGGGCATCCTGACAGACAGGGTTTGTGAGACATGTGCCGCACAGTAGCTGAGTGACTCAATATCAAGATCAATAGGGTTGCAGAGCGGCGACGTCTTTGTTGTCATTCACCACAGAATGCAGATGAAAATTTCTCTTGCAATGTGTGTGAGCACGTCTGCAAGTCCAGAATTGGACTAATTACCCACCACTGTGTCCACAACTGACGAACGACATGGAGTGACGTCATCATCGTCTGAGACAGACTGCTAAAAAGAAGAATAAAGTAAACACTGGTGTTTTAGTCTCCTTCCTAGTACCTTCCTTCCTTGGAAGCTCACTCAATTTCAAATTACTCTGCAAAGAAAACTTTCAAGATCATCTCCAGATATCTTGTTATAGTCTCCTTGATCTTATCCATATCATTTCAACAGTTATTTTGGCTTTGGCAAGTTAAACCCAGGTTATACAACAAATTCTTAAGATATTCAAAATAATTGGATACATTCTGAATAGACCTCATATGTTACAATGATTTCTTTATATAAATGATTCTGTTGATAGGAAAGTCTTTTTCAGCTTTACTGGTCATTCATTAGTTTTACTTGGTAATATTGTATATCAATGTACCGTCACTACAAAGTGGTAGAGAGACAACATTTACAGATTGCTATTTTACACATTATTAATATCATATGATATTTTCCTTTTATTTTCTTCTTCTTTGCCTATTCTTTTCTTTTTCTTCACCATTTCTTTGTTTCTTTTCTTCTTCTTCTTCTTCTGTGATTATTCTTATTTGCCTATTCTTTTGTTTTTCTTTGTCGCCACTTCCTTGATTCTTCTTCTTTACCTCTTTTTTCTTCTTCTTTATCTGTTCTTTTCTTTTTTTTATTCATTGATTATTCTTATTTGCCTATTCTTTTGTCTTTTTCCCTTTCTTTCCTTTTTTTTTTCTTCTTCTTCTTCTTTGCCTCTTTTTTTCTTCTTCTTCTTCTTTGCCTCTTTCTTCTTCTTCTTTGCCTCTTTTCTTCTTCTTCTTCTTTGACTCTTTTTTTTTCTTCTTCTTTGTCTTTTTCTTCTTTCTTCTTCTTTGCCTCTTTTTTCTTCTTCTTCTTTGCCTCTTTTTTTTTTCTTCTCTTTGCCTCTTTCTTCTTCTTCTTTGCCTCTTTTAATTTCTTCTTCTTCTTTGCCTCTTTTTTTTTTTCTTCTTCTTCTTCGCCTCTTTTTTCTTCTTCTTCTTCTTTACATCTTTTTTCTTCTTCTTCTTCTTTGCCTCTTTTTTTTTCTTCTTCTTCTTCTTCTTCTTCATCCTCACCTATTCTTTTCTTTTTCTTATTCATTGATTCTTTTTCTTTACCTATTTTCTTCATTTGCCACTTTTTTCTTTTTCTTTGCCTCTTCTTCAATGAGTCTTTTCTTTTTCTACTTCATTGATTATTTTTTATCGCCTCTTTTCTCTTTCGCCTCTGCTTTGAAACTGATTCACTGATTGTGTAGCTATGCAATACATCTGGGTACAATTTAACAATATTCATTTGGAAAATGTGACAATATATTATATCAAACAGTACAGAAACTTATTCTTAATTCATATATCCACAGACTTTCTATTTTCCTGTTGGATTGTCATTTACATTTAAAGCTATTAAAGAATTGAAACTCCTATTAATTCTGCTCCATACTGTATAAAATTTCCAGTAATTTAATTGTAATGGCAATATATAATTAATTTGCATCTGGATTCTTTTAATGAGATGAACAACAATGCTTCACAACAATCCATTTAAAGTTGTTTTTAAATAGTATGTTTTCTTGGATACATTCAATTGATATTTATTATCTTTAGTAAAAATTATTAGTATATATTTATTTATTAGTTTTTGACTAGGTTCATTTTTCATTATTTTGTTGCTACTTGAATTTTAATTCAAGAATGCTGACATATATGTATGTATGTGTATATATATATATATATATATATATATCTACATAATGTGATTACTGTCATATCCTGCTGAAAGCACTGGCTCCCACTAAATCCCCAAGTTAAGCAATGATGGGCATAATCAATATTTAATTGGGTGACCACTTGAGCAACAGCAAGTTCTGTAAGCAACCTGAATCCTTTTATTAAACTGACTTGATTCCAACAATATCAGAAAAATGATAGTTGAATTATCTCCCCCAGCCACCAGAAGGCGAATCACTAATATATAATATTTGTGCACAAATTAAACAAGTCACATCATATGAGCTTTCAGCATGCGAGACACGTTTTTCCAAGCGCTCACATTCACCTTTACCAGTGAGTAGAATAGTATTCTAGCGCTACCTTACCTTAACCTCAGCAAGATAAGACTGGCCAGCAAATGCCACAAGTTTGAAACCCTTTTGTACTCTTTGAATATATGATTCTTTATTTTCAACTGTTGTTATCATCTTCTTTCATCTGAAATTACTTGCTTATCACCGGGGTATTTTAAGAGTCCTGAATATCTTTTAACCAACCGACCCATGTATTTAAAAAGCAATGTCTCATGATTTTATATTTTGTCAAAATTTAATATTTTAATGCAAGAATGTAAACATACGTATATTTGTATACATACATACATACTGTATGGGTAGGTTATAGTAACC
Source organism: Doryteuthis pealeii (assembly GCA_023376005.1). NCBI lineage: Eukaryota > Metazoa > Mollusca > Cephalopoda > Myopsida > Loliginidae > Doryteuthis > Doryteuthis pealeii. The sequence goes on from CM042143.1 coordinate 25,058,643, forward strand.
TCCCTTTATTGGTAGGTGACTTAGAGTGACCGTTCGTGATATTATGTAAATGTTAGTTGCAGGCCGTTGGTAAGGCTCTATTTAATGATGGGTGGATGCCGCCATTGGCAGTCTGGACTTTGCACGTCGTACGAGATGGTCGACTCATCTTACTCCTCCTAAACATACATAATATTTGTTTAAAAAACTATGCCCTCTAAGTTTATATTTCATCAAAAGAATTTAGCAAAATTTTAAAATTTTTTTAACAGTAAGCTAGGAAAGAATTTTTGCATTTCTTTCAACTTCTGTGTTACACAAAAACCAAAAAATTAAAATAAATTACTGATATCAAGAGTTTTTGTATTTTTATCTTGATAACAGCTATGATTAAAGACATTTAAACACCTTTAAGGCTGCTATATTCATTTACTGTTTGAATTGATCATTTCTTGAATGTTATTTTTTTTTACATCAAAGAACTTTTTTTTATCAGAATTTTCATTAGTTGGGTTTATGTGCTGTAAACTGATAAACCAACAACTTTTCTTTCCTTGGGAAATATAAGCAGTCGGCTATTTTATTTGTTTCATTTCCCGTTCTTTTTTTTTCTAAGATTTTTATTTAATACTTGTCATTCTCAGTAAAATTTCATTTGTCACATGGTCAGTGAACAATGAATACCTGGATATATTTTAATACATTCTTTACATTCCGGAATTCCTTTCTTTTTACATGTAATGCAGAGGAATGTCATTTTCTTCTTTTTTTTTTAAATACAAGAAGATATTTTGGTAATTTATGAGGAAGTGCGTCCCGGTCTCCTGCCTCAAAAATTGCTACCTGGTGACTATTAAAATAACGACCCAGCTCAGTCTATTCAAAACTATCCATCTTCCTATCTCAATTTGTTCATATTTATCTATATTACTTTAAATACTAAGATTTTCTTTTATTCTTGTTTGTTTAATGTCTTGTTTTTAGTTTAAATAAATAAGAATTATGACAAAAAAAAAGGAGCGATACCCCCCCCAAATACATTTACTTGTCGAAAATATCTATCTATCTATCTCCATTTGTTCATATCTATCTATATTATTTTGTTTGTTTATCTATCTATCTATCTATCTCAGTCTATTCAAAACTATATATCCATCTTCATATCTAAACAAGAATTATGATAAATAAACAAGAATTATGACTAGCTGGGGTCGTTATTTTGATAGTCGCCGGGTAGCAATTTTTGAGGAGGCAGGAGACCGGGACGCACTTCCTCATAAAATACTGATATTTTGAATAAAGAATATCATTTTAAACCACATCAATGACTATATTCCATATTAATCTTTAATTCCTTTGAAATGTAACCAATTCGGGTTGATATGCTGTTAAAATAGTTTGTAACCAGTTATTTCTTATAGCTGCTTCTGCTATTATTATTATTATTATTATTATGTTAAAAGTATCTAAGATAAAAAATCAAATACCTCTTTATTTTTGTTTTTTCTCAGTTTTGCTAGGTTTTTTTTTGTATTTTCCATTCATTTTTATAACAATTTTTATGCATCATTTTTTATATGAACTCCCTTTAACTCACACAGTCACTTTTTTTTATAATTCCTCATATTTCTTTTAATAATAGCCAAATTCTGCCTCAAGGATTGTATATTGCATTTTCAAAGCACAATGAAACTCTTAAAAATTCTTAGGCTGTATTGTAAACTTTTGTTAGGAATGTCTAAATTTGAGAACGTACAATAGGCCATCATATATTTTAGAGCCAGTCAGTTAGTCAGAGAAAAAGAAGACCACCATAAATCTGTTCAAAATGTCATTCATATTAGCCACTGATATTGTGGATATTTTCATCTCTGTTGAATTTCACACAGTAATTTAACTAGAAGGCATCGTGCTGTGCAATATACACAATTGAAAACAGTGGGAGGACTTGTGCATTTTACCTATATTCCCATAATAGAATACTTTCTCATGAGAAGAATAGTATTCAGTGTGTTGTGTCGACTTAATGTGACAGAAGACCATAACTAAAATGCTTCAGTTGGCACTATTGAAGAACTTTGGGAATTGGGCAGTTGTGCTCATTTGTTTTGCTGTAGAAACTCTACCAGATAGTAGATAAAACATCTATATATATATATATATATATATATATATACTGGTGGTATTAGAAGACTTTTTTATGAAAAATGAAAGTGAAATAAAGAAAAGCATTAAATATGTTAATAAAAAGAGAAATATTACGTTGAGAACAAAGAACTATTTGAAACCTTTACAAAATGAACATTAATAAAATGCTGAGTAAAAATTATTGAATTTAACATTATAAACAGTAACATCCATAAATAAGTATACTCCAAACAATTCTTGATAAGATTTTTTCCAAAACCAAACATATCAGGATTTTGTAATTTTTAGTGGAAAAATTATAAAGTCATAATGGATATTATTAGGTATTATTTATTACCAAACTCTACAAAATTGAAACTTTGTAAAAGACATTATATTTCATCTTTTATTATTATATTTATGCAGTTTTATTTAGTTTTAAATAATATTATCCATGTCTTTATTCATCCTTGTTACGGTGGATTATAATGTCTAATCCATGGATTAATAAAGAAATCATCAGTAAAAAATCAATGAAAATAAATTCTTTCAAATATGATTTCTCTTCTTACTGTGCATATTTGGATATCAAATCACATATTTCATTTCCCCGTCCTGTCAGCTGAGGCATTAGAATGCACCGACTGCACCTCTGCAGAGGGGTAAGACTCCTGCAATGGGGCCACCTGTTGGCCATTGGTGGCAACCCGTGATGCTTAAGGATAGAGCCCAGGTGGATGAGCAATTCATGACATGCAATACTCCACTTTGGCCCTATCTTGGGCTAGACGGGCGGTCGGAGAGGCCCCCTCCGATCAATTGGCAGGTCACGTCAAGCCCTAGCACCTATATGATTTTACCAACCCTATTGCCCTTATAGCAAGCCCCAACCCCTTTTTATCATATGGGTGCTAGAAGGCGGTGGCTGCTGGTCCTGGGAATGACGTTAAACTCTATCTGATGGTGAGGTTCCAGTTTTGGAGGTTTGGGGAATGTGGAGCACCCCATTCATCACCATTGCTGGTCCACTCTGACCCGGAGTGGTAGTACCTATTAGGATCCCATCTATAGGTTAAATAGAAAAATGTATTTATAAAAAAAAAATGCATTATTCATTAAGAATTTATTTATTTCAAAACTTTATCGGCATTAAATGACCCACTGAGGTTGATATGCCGTAAAACAAAACAAACCAAACCATAATATTTCATTTCCAAAGTACCATCAGAATTTACATTACCACTCTAATCATTTGAATGAATTAGAGTTTTAATGTAATTGTTCAACAAATTCTGCCTGTGATATCATTGGTCACATAAAGAGCGAGTTTCTTAAATAAATGATTTTGAAGAATTAACTTTTAAAATGATATTGTCAGCATATGTATTTGGTACATTTAAGACTGGCTTAAATGTAATTGAATTCATTTCTATAATTTTGTCTTCATAATATCAGCAAAACTCTTCTCATATCGTCTGACAGTTGTTTCCTGAGTTTCGAAGTGAAATTTTCACTTTATTAAGAGCTTCACCTAGGAAATTTAGACCAATGCAAGAATTAGTATGTCTCATGTAATTTTCTGGCATCATCATTTTTGGGGGGTGAAAAAAGGTTTACTAAGCAAAAAAGGTGAACAGTGTATGAAATTCAATGGGTGAACAGTGTATGAGGGTCTTGTAATTCAAGTATCAGAGTTAACTGAGAAATGATAGGAAGAAAATCATAAGTATTAAGGATAGTGAAAAAAGGTTTACTAAGCAAAAATACAAGGTGAACAGTGTATGAGGGTCTTGTAATTCAAGTATCAGAGTTAACTGAGAAATGATAGGAAGAAAGTCAATAAGTATTAAGGATAGTGAAAAAGGCTGATTGGCTGATACCGACTTTAGTTTAACTTAAAAAAGTTAATAAAATACTTAATTACAGGGATTAAGCCACAGAAGTAATCTTCAAGCAGAAAGTGGTTTATACTCCAATATATTATCAGATTTAGAGAACTTTAATGTTTCCTCTCAATATTAATAAGAAATATATATATATATATATATATATATATATATATATATATATATATATATGAAATGATAAAATCCGGAAATGTTTTCTTTCTTTTCTTTTGTTTTTCGGGTGTGGCAAACATTGCCAGGAAGTGCAGGAGGAGGAGAAACCTATTCAAGGTTAATCATGTAGATATATGCAGAACACTGTATGCGCATATAATGGCTGAGGGATTCTTCTTGGTTGGAACGATCATGGAAGACAGCTTCCTGTTTTCAAAAGAGATAAAAATGAATTTCAGAGCAAAATAAAAAAAAAAGAAATGGATAGAAAGAAAGAAATGTTTTTTTGTTGTAAATATAATATTCATGAAAGAAGCCACGTATCAAATGTGGGAGATTGCAAAGAGAGAAGAAATGTCACTGTGAATTATGCAGTCTGTAAATAGTATGGAGGAAAGCAATTTAAGACCTGCTGCATGCTTCAGATTTGTGTGTATATATATATATATATATATATATATATATATATATACAGTTAAATGTGTGTATACATATATGCCTAGAAGTGTTTATATGGATGCTAACATATTTAAATGTAACTATATATAAATATATATACGTTTCATCTACCTACATATGTTCCCATCTGAATAAAAGAGTGTGTGAATGGGTATATATATCTGTGTGCGATAAAGTTTATAAATTTGTAGATATCTATCTTCTATACTTATATATTCACTATGCATATTTTTGTGCTGATCCCACCTTACAGAACAGACAACTCTCATGGTATTTACACTCAAGTATATATATATATATATATATATATATACCCACACAATATAATTATATATATTTATGTATGTTCTGGCCCAAATATCAAGTCCTCTCATTAAAGTTGCTGCAACTTTTCGACACAATAATGATATGAATGTAAAATTCATATATATATGTATATATATATAAATATATATATATTAAGAAATTTGAAAAAACAAGTGTTCCAAAAATAAGATGAATTTATTTATCAACGCTTAAACGTTTCGGTTTCTTTAAACCTTCATCAGGATGTATTATGGGGTGAAGAAATTGATGGATGTTTTATAGATGACAGGAGATAAAAAAATCTTTAATTATCATAAAGATATTTTTATCTCTGTCATCTATAAAACATCCATCAATTTCTTCACCCTATAACACATCCTGATGAAGGTTTAAAGAAACCGAAACGTTTAAGCGTTAAAAATAAATAAATTCATCTTATTTTTGGAACACTTCTTTTTTCAAATTTCTTAATATTGTCAGATTTATTTCCATATTTACTCCCATATATATATAAGCCATTTAAGACCAGTGTACTTTAACAAAATTCTTCAGTTCACTTTATAATATTTAAAAAATACCTTACCAGAGGATATTGGTTGATCATTTAAGTTTTATTAAATTTCTTTCCAAATGATGGAATATTATATTAGCAATACCAACAGAATCTGCATGTCCAGTTTAGATAAGATAATTAATGGGCTTTTATAATATCAGTAATTGAATGAATCTCAACATTTTTTTAATACATCAATGTAATACAAAAGAAAAGTTGAATTTCAATTAATTGCATGTAATGTTGGTGGAGATATCAGAGTTTGATCACCTCTGATAGGGTCAGCATGGCGAGGGAATCTGATGTTGGAAGACCCGAAACTTCCCAATGAACCATACAGATAACATCACTGACGACAACCACCAGCGCCCCAAATGTAGAAGCGTATATTTAAAGTATTCCAATTAATTATGATACAATGAGGTTTTATTTCTGTAATCCTTTGGAAATATAATGCTGTCACTAAGTTCTCTGTTACCATGTGAGAGATGAGCATGGAATTACACTTTTTCTCTCTATTTGTTCCTTAATCATATCAAGAGGACAAATAATTACTTAGGAACAAGGTATTAGGTTTTTAAAAATTACTAAAGATTGAATCCCATAACAAACTGATGTTGTCTGATTCCAAGTAATTTCATAAGTTAATAAAAAAACAATATATGGAGGCTTAAGCCATAAAAACTGTAAGATAAAAATAAAAACACATAGGCAAATAAAAACAAAGAGAATAAGTTAAATACAAGAGGGTGTGCTGAAAGTTGTTTGGTCTAACCAAGAAAGGAATGCCTTAAAGTCATCAAAGACCATTGTGTTTTACATATTCATTCTAGTTCAATACCCTCAGCTTATAGTATTTCAAGTTTCTTTCATATCCAAATAAAATTCCAAAAGAATTTAAAGAAAAACATAATTTCCATTTCAGCTTGATTGAGAACTTTTCAGCACTTAAAACAAGTTATTTGTTTTTAAAGTTGAAAAATAATATTAAATCATATTATAAATTTGAATTCAGACTGCACTCTATTATTATCAAGATTCAAACTGTACTGGAAATTGTTTTATTCTCTAAGATAGTACAAGTTAAAATTTCTCACATCTCGATGCAATGTGCCAATGAGCTTCAATTTATGATATATACAATATACATTGACTTGTTTACATATATAGAAACTATCAGCTTGATTTTAAACACAAGCACTTTCTGTTCTTTGTGTCAATAATGACCTCTGACCAGTGCCCTTTTGAGGCAATACCATACACTGGACATTGCAATTATTTTTTTCCTCAAGAATGTCAGACAAATTACTAACTTGCTTTTGCATATGACGTTTAAGTCCAGGAAGTGACAGTTTTTTTACATCAATAGTAGATATGCTACTGATAATTACATGGCGTTGGGAAATGTTCACTATTATAAGTAAGGGTTGTGGGCTTTGAAAATGTTGCGTTCCTAAGAGAACGATAATTATATACATATTCATTGGCATATGTATGTTCAATCTATATATCTATTCAATCAGTATATCTATTTACATAAGTAGAAATAAGTAAGGATGTATTATTTTAAGATATATTGAAATAATTACTCATTTATCTCTGGGTTGAAGGTTCAATCTGGTTAAGGGCAACAGTAACATAGAATGATAATTAACACAGTTTAACACTTGTACCCAGCTACAGTTAGCAGAATGAGAACAGTATACCCCTATGGATTGAATAAATGGTTGGGTTCAAAATTCAATGATGGCTCCCAATTTCGACAAGAAGGTTCCAGAATTTGAAATGAAGGTTGGCGAATCTGACAAGAAATACCTGAAGAAGGCTGGAGGGCATATCGGCCAAAATGTTGTACAGATAATAATAAAGATGAGGACAATAGTCTGAATAATCCAAATAATAAAGCCTCATCTTAAAAATTCAAAGAAATTTAAAAGTATATTTAACATTAATGTTTAACATTAAAATGAACATAATTTTGATGTCATTTTTAAATGTTTTACTTTCAATTCTATTGATTTCTTAATAAAGTTCACTCCATAAATGTAAACTAACTGGAGGATATTTATTTTCAGTTTGTTCATACAAAATGTACATTGTTGCAATATTAATTGTCTTGAAAGTATAAAACTAATCAAGAAATTCAATAATATGCACAAAATGTTTCATGATGAACGTAGCTAATTTTTTTTGTTCTATTCATGAATACAAAAATTTTATGTAATCTTTTTGTCCTAATTTAATCAAACAAGAATGTTCAGGCAATTTCAGATTGTTGTTTACTTAGAAAACCTTCTTTTTTTCTATTGGCTTTGTCACGTTGATGTGTCTGTTTGTTTCAATGCTGTCAGTAATATTCTTGGTTTTATATCTTTTGATGAAACATTGTAATCATTAGAAAACTCAGCCCATTATTTTTAGTGACAAAATGTGGCTGTGAATATAAAAAAACAAAAAAATAAATGAGAAAAGAGGTTGACATTGCCCTTTAAATTTTTAAGCAAACAGTGATATATATGTATATATATATATATATGTGTGTGTGTGTGTTTGAATGTGTGTGAATGTGTGTGTGTGTTTGAATGTGTATATGTGTACTACACTTTTTAAATGGTGTAGAGATCTTAGTTTCACTCTGTGAATTAGTTATTAGGAGTGACACTTTGATCCTAGGCAATTCTGATCCATATGTAAAAACTTTTATATTTGACAGGTACAAAGTATATAATATATATATATATATATATATATATGCATATTCACACACACACAAACATATATATATGTATATTCACACACACACACACACACATGTATATTCACATACACATGCACATGCACACACATATATATATTCACATAGACATACACACACACACACACATATATATATATAATTCTTTTTAAAAAGTCTTTTCCCTAAAATATTTTATATTTGACAGGTACTAAGCATATAATATATATATATATATATATATATATATATATTTTATATGTATTCACACACACACACACATATGTATATTCACACACACACACACACATGTATATTCACATACACACACATATATATATTAATACACATACACACACATATATATTCAAATACACATACACACACATATATATATAAAATACACACACACACACATATATATATATATAATTCTTTTTAAAAAGTCTTTTTCCTAAAATATTTTTTTACCTATAAGATACTATCTCTAAAACGTTTAACACTAATATTTAAATTTTAAACTCTCAAAAATGTTATTTGATAAGAAATGATTAGAATATTTTGAATCATTTTCATGTAAGATGCCAATCATTTGAAAATTTGGCACATTCTTCTTAGAGGGACTGAGAAGATAGAACAGGAAGAATCATGAAAAAAAAATATGGTAAATAAGAAAGATAGAAGAAAAAAAGTTTGTTATTATTCTTTTTTATTTTGAGGTGAGGGTGGGGATTCAGGTTTGTTGGTTTGCTGGCGTCAAACATGAACAAACATCTCCTTCTGGGCAAACATATGTCAAAAGTTATAATGGCTGAAATATAATTCTCTAGGCAAATATTCATAGATTCTTTACCACAGACAATGCTTGAAAGTGCATGAATCCCAGGGTGACTTTGGATCCTCTCATTCTACGTTTTTCTTCTTCAGTCGTCAACAAAAGATGAAAAAGGGAGAAAAGATAAGTAAACAGCAGAAGCAAGATATACACGAGTAGAGAATGGAGTGTTCTCTTCACTTTGTCTTTATAGATCCTATTTTGAAGGGCACAATGAAGTCGAAAAGTGTGGAGAAAAATTTTAAAAATCAGTCTCTTTTAGTTATTTCTCATCTTGATAAGAACACTTATTTACTTACTTACTAACAAACTGACTGACTAACCAAACCATCATTATAAAAAATAAAGATAAGATTTTGTTTATCTTATAAAACAACCCAAACTCGTTCGATGTACAGAGATTCTGTCATGTGCAGTACCTCCCATTATTTTTGATAACCAAAAAGGAATTTGTAACTAGATATTAGATTAAGTGAATGCATGCAAAGAATCTTGGTGAATGTAGCACTTGACGATTTACACTAGTAAAATGCACACAGTCATTGCACACACACACCCACACACATGTGCTCACACACGCAAAATGAATGCTCATGTGCATAATAAGAGAGAAGTATGAAGTAGCCCAATGGACAGGGTTTTATTTTTTTTTATAAACAACTAGCAAATCACTTTTTATTTTAGCTGCTTAACAGTCTGTGCCATTTTCTACAAATGTTGTTAGGACATTTACACGAGTTTTGTTGATATAAGTATTATTAATATATTCATGATAATTATCACACACTTGATAAAACATGCAGTTAGTGATCTGGACACTTTTACACATAGAAAGATGCAACCTTTACCTACACTCAATTACTTATATTCATGAATAATCCAAAAATGAAGCCACACAAATATATATTACACAGACATATTATATATAGACATTTTATTCTTTGCAATACAAACTGTATCCATCCACCAAAACTTTCAAATTTTTAACGGTCTCTGCGTTCCAAATGATTAAAAAAATATTCTTTTTTTCAAACATTTTAAAATTCTATTTTGTCTCCAACGGATTTTTGTCTCTACTCAAAAAATAAAAAAAATCACTCTGATGAAGGTCGTAAAAATCTCTCTGTGTACGGAATATTTTTACATTTTTCCTATTATTATTATTATTATTATTATATTATTATTATTATTATA
>CM042143.1:25073889-25078889 GCA_023376005.1 Doryteuthis pealeii
AAACTAATGTTTTTATCTGATTTAGTGTTTTTTATCCCATAGAAAATATGGGAAACTATGAAATGATAGTAAAAAAGTGAGATTTTAATAACTTCTGGTTTTTATCCTGCTCTGCTGGCCCACATTTGAACACTGTTTGATTTATCAAACATTTTTTTAAACAATTCTTTATCCTTATGTCTTTAATATATATATATATATATATATATATATATATATATATATATGTGCGTGTGTGTGTATTGCATCATATAAAAAAGTAAAGTCGTCAGGGCGGCCTAAAGTCTGTATCAGCCTATCAGCGAGGGAGTCTATCCCCTTTTCAATAGCGCTAGACCAAGGAGATTGTTTTGGTGTCTGAGGTGGAGCACAACACCTACCATCAGCTCCTTACTTTACCGCACAGATCCCTGTGCTACTCATACACTGAGTTGGCAAGGACTGGGCTCGAACTAGAAACTTAGGTTTCTCGCTGAACGCTCTACCGACTGAGCTAACCGGCCCAATGCATCATATACTACGCATATATTGTATTGCCTCTATCTTGTACTATACTGTTGATATTTTGAATTTATAAAACATATTGCTAAGTTTTTAAAAAAAAAACTTTTTTGGGATATTAGTATTAGGAATTAAAACTGGGATGTTTTTTTCTCCTTTCACTAGGGAAAGCGTAGAGAGTTGACTATGCATACAACAAAGAAAACCACAGCTAGCCAGAATAGTACTTCCATTATATTCTGTTACCCACTTTTCTGAATACCGACCCCTTCCCTTTTTCTTAAGAGAATGCACACTTGAAGAAAGTCATAGAATAGACCAGCCAAAAATGTCGTTAACAACAAAACCAAGACAAATAATGAATTCACTCATCTGAACAATTCCTGGAAAGGTAATCATGCTTGAATGAGTCAAACTACTATTTAAGGTTTGGTCTAAGATGCCTTTCATTTTGTCTACAAGATGACCTTTGTACCCACTAGGTTACCATTGTAATAGTGGACCATGAAGGGATTGGATAATTGAAAAAATTGTTGTATACCCTTTTCATTACTTACTTCTATTCTTCTTCTGTCGTCTTTGACATCTTAAGTTCTTCTAGCATCTCTTCTAACATCTGGACTTCGTCTCGGTCGGTCGGTTGGTCACACTTAACTCATTTCTTCTTCTAGATCAGTCTTGTTACCAAGACATTCATTAATCACAAAACCGTGTTATTTTCTTAAGCTTTTATTTACTTAACTAAACATTTCATGTAACTAAACATCTGACTAACAAAGCACGCATATGCAGTGAGTTCCAGTTAAGGCAGGACATCTTCTCTGCCGACGTCCAAACTGAAACTGAGGACCCAAACAGGTCCCACGTGACTTCACGTATTTCGCGGGCTTTCTGTAATCTTCCATGGAAAGTCCCGCCCGTGATATGAAAAGGGCCATCGACAATAATCTTATGCAATTGCATAGATTATGTAACAAAATGACTTTCAGTGCAAGAGCTGACAAAGTTTCATACTGGATTAGAAATTGCTTTATTCACAAAAAAAACATTTTTGGTATATGGCTCTAATGAAAATGTAATCATTTGGCATTTTTGTTTGTAGTTTTGGTAGTTAGTTAAAAGGGGGGTACACATGACATAGTGGCAAAAGTGCTGGATTACAACATCGTAGTAAGCTAGTTAAAACTCCAGTCATGCTATAATGTTCACTTTTGGACTAATACTGTTGGGAAAGGTATGAACCTCCTCATCCTTCTAGGTGTGGGTTTAAATAGTACCTTTACTTTCATTTTACAAGGGCAGCTTTGGTATTGAATAATCCATGGAAGTTAATAGAAACCTTAACCAAAACAACTACTCACAAACACAAACATTGTGATAATTATAGTAAAATTTACAGGGGCCGGGTTAGCTCAGTCGGTAGAGCATTCGGCTAGAAACCACAAGGTTCCTAGTTTGATACCAGTCCTCGCCAACTCAGCGTATGAGTAGCACAGGGATCTGTGCGGTAAAGTAAGGAGCTGATGGTAGGTGTGGTGCTTCACTCAGATGCTAAAACAATCTCCTTGGTCTAGCGCTATTGAAAAGGGGATAGACTCCCTCGCTGATTGGCTGATACCGACTTTAGGCTGCCCTGACAACTTTACTTTACTTATAGTAAAATTTTGATATCAAATCCTGTTAATGTTGGAAAAGCAGATGACTGATAATCATTTTGTAATCAATGTGCAGCACTGTCTAAAAGTTGTACAAGTGAAAAATTAAACTTGATACAAGTAACAGACATTGCCAGAACACACAGAAGAATTCAGCAAAAATTCCGCCTGAACTGAGTCATATAAAATTCAGTATCATTATGCAAGAATGCCGGTAGCTAACCTCTTAAATTTTGAGTGGTGTCATTCTTTAAGTAAATATCAGATCAGTGAAGAAATTTTGGTATCTTAAAAAGCTGATGGTGTTCTGCCAATGAAGAGCTTCTTGACAAGGCGCAAGATGCTTCTCGAAGATAGAAAATAAATAAATAAATAAAAAGACAATGGAAAAAATTTTTTATTCAAGTGTGTCATGGTATGTCCTGTCTTTTTTTTTTTTTGATGTCACTCCTCCGCGCAAGAAAAGAAAATCTCATGTCTATTTTACCAGCACTCCTCATTGTGACTTGGACTTTCTCTATGTCTCTATCTCTCGCTCTCTCTTCCTCTCTCTCACTTACTATCTCTGTCATCTTCTGAAATTAATGCTTGGTGCATGCAATTTTAAGGTTGGGTAAGATGAATCACCTCTCATTCCAATCAGTTGAAGCAAACTCTGTTTGATGCATTGTCTGCCATCTTCTGAGGACAGTTCTCCCTAGGAGAATGCAATCGGTTATCTTTCATGGTTGATTTGTTTTCACGTGCCTCTCTTTGTGATGCCCTTCAAACTCCTGTCCCTTAGGAGAAAAGACTTGCTCCTAAGTGCACTGATTCTAAACATTAGGGCTGAATGCTTCACTGCCAATATTCAGAGATTCCCTTCTTCAAACCTTATGATAAGGACACTGTGAAGACCAGCTGTTTATATCCTATGTTGTGCCAAAGAGAACATTCTATCTTTTCATATGAACATCTTTTCATAGCTCAGTGATTCGAGGAATTCTCTATTGTGATTCCCAGTTTTCTTCTACTTTCTACTTACACAAACTTGTATTACTTGTTTAAACAGTGCAAACAGCTGTTTTTAAAAGTAAGTTACAACCTGAGAGGTTAGCACCTGAAATGATATATTTGTTTTTAACAGACTGTATCAAGAGATATTCTATTATCTCAAATAGGTAATTTTTTCATGATAGATTTAAGCACTGGGTTATCATTGAATATTTTGAAAGACTATGACTTTTGCAATGTTTTACTTTATAAGGTGAATTATGTATTCATTGCATATATATATATATATATATATATATATATATATATATAGCCTGTTAACCACATTTTGGGGAATCTGAAGAAATTGAAACATCTGCTCACCTGCTAAATTGACCTTTATATCTTGTGTCTATTGAACATTTGTCATAGATCTCGTAATTGCAAAATCAGAAAAAAGGTGTGCTTTGAAAGAATGTCTTTTTCTATGTTTTGCCTTTTAAGAAGTTGACATATATTCAAGTGGATATAGATACATATATGTGAGATATTATCTAAATTTTGAGTGAATTTAAAGAAACTGAAAAATCTACTTACCTGTTAAATTGAACTTCATTTCTTGTGTCTATTGCACATTTTTTCTCTTCTCTTACAATCAAGACATCAGAAAATAAAGGTGTGCTTTGTGTAACAATTATTGTAGGAAATGGAATTAGTGACCAGAGATCAAATCCTGGATTGAGGTGTATTTTATTTTGCACTAATGCCCTTGGGAAAAACATCTGTTACCCTCCTCCCAGCTATAATTAAATAGTATAGCAGATTGGGTTCTTCTCCATTTAAAGATTGACCTACTGATGGTGTAGTTAGATAAATACATACATATGTAGAAATACAAACAAGTGGTTGTTCATCTGTTTTTGTGTGGGGAGGGTTCCTATATATATATATATATATATATATATATAGTGTGAGATGGTCACTGTTTCAGCTTTTGCTGGAATGGTGTACCAAAGGCAGTATTATTGGTAGAGTGCTCAATATAAAATAGAGCTGTTATATAACATAATAAGATAAATATATAGAGGTTTTACATATCTATTTATTAGGTGACAAAGGAACATTAACAACCATATTAGTTTCATGCGATGCAATCATCAGGTGAAGATGTTTCAAATGAAAGACATTTGAAACATCTTCACCTGATAATTGCCTCGCATGAAACCAATATGGTTGTGAATGTTCCTTTGTCACCTAATAAATAGGTATGTAAAACCTTTATATATTTATCTTATTATTTATATATATATATTATATATATATATACATATTTGGGAAACATCTCTTCATTTAAACAAATGTGGTTGAAAATAATAGAATGTTTATTGTTTTGGAGTTTTTTTGTTTTTTCTTTCAATTGAAAAACAAAAAAATTTTAAACCAATAAAGATTCCATTATTTTTACACAAGAGCAGGGAGCTACTCATTAACCCTCATTATTGACAATCAAAAAGAAAAAAGATTGTCAAGAATCAAGACAAGCAGTACTGATAGAATAGGGGTATGCATATCGTAAATGCATAGTTATTATGGTTTCACTATAGTAATATACTAAAATCAGGAGGAAAATATTATTAGTGGTTAGGAATTAAATCAAGACAGAACATATATATATATATATATATATATATATATATATATATATATATATATATATATAGATGTGTGTATGTGTGTGTGGCTGCTATATGTATGAGTAAACAGTGCTCAATAGCCTGGATAGAGCATTTATATCTAAGTTAAGGTAGTGTGGACATGGAGAAATATATTAAGATCAGGAGGAAAGTTATTATCAGTGGTTAGGAATTGAAT
>CM042143.1:25083889-25118889 GCA_023376005.1 Doryteuthis pealeii
ACATGGTGCTAATATCTTGGGAAAGGTATGCATCCAATTCTCCCTTCAGCTATGGGTAAATAGCAGGGCAGACTGGGCTCTTTAACCATGGCTAAGTAACCATTCTAGGAGAAGAAAAACTCTGAATTCAAACCTGTTAAACTCTGCTTAAAAAATTGACCTTGTGTCACATCCTGTTTGTGTGGAGAGGTTGGTCTATATATATATATATATATATGTATATATACCAAACTTTTTGGTAAACCCTCGCGTAAGAAAAAACCTGGCAAATAGTTTGATTGTAAAAATATACTACCAAACATCACCTGGGAGAAAAGAATTTGGGGGAAAAAAGAAAAAAAAAAAAAATAGTATATATATATATATATATATATATATATATATATATATATATATATATATATACAAAGTAATCTGCAGACGCGCGTTTCGGGGTTTCACCCTCATCAGTGCAGCTAGACTTATTTTCAGCAGCTAGATCAAGACCCGAACGAACTTTCGCTCGTCAAGTCTCTTACCGATGGGTCCACAAGCAGCTGCCTAGAATAGAAGGCAGAATAATCGCATATTCCTAAACCAGAAATAAACTCACCAGAGGTCTCTAACTTGTAAACAAGTGGGACTAGCATTTTGCCGAAGCGGTGAATTTTCGCAATTAGTCCCTTCTACATAGAGTGCTCAACCTGAAAAAAGCGTATATATATATATATATATATATATATATAAGTAATTAGTGAAAAAAATCGAGACATATTAAAAAACTAGTTTAAATTTCTAATAGACTGAGGTTTCGCAATTAGTCCCTTCTACATAGAGTGCTCAACCTGAAAATTGGAAGCGTATATATATATATTATATATATATATATATATATATATAAGTAATTAGTGAAAAAAATCGAGACATATTAGAAAAACTAGTTTAAATTTCTAATAGACTGAGGTTTCAAAAGCAAAATAATAAAGAATAATTGAACATTTATTTTAGAAAGAATTCTAAAAAGTTTGATGTATAAGTTATCATTAAATAAAGTATACATTCATAGAAACACTGACTTACAGGAAATATGATTTCCAAGAATTCAGGTTGAGGTTGAATTTCATTTCTAGTAATTTCAGTAAATCTACTATTATACTAAAGCTGAGTGAATCAATGATTGTTTGCTAAAGGCTTTTTTTCCTATTTAATTTAAAGACACAAAATTCGTATCAAAATATTCCTTACGTCTAGGATTGAGTTATGTTTGGAAAAAATTCCATTTTCATTGGTTCTAATTAGTCATAATTGGCAATTAAGTAAAAAAAAAATTACCTGTCTCTTACATCTCATTGTGCCTGTCACTTTCCCCCTCTCTATGTATATTTTTACCTCCTCGTTATATATGTTATTTTATCTATGAGTCTAAAGAGAGTGATTTAGAGAGTATGAGATATATTTGTATTTCAAGTTTCACAAGCAGCTACTCTGTACATTAAATTAGGTCAAACATTCCCTTTCTTAGAAATCTTTTATTATCTGGATTTTAGAAATAATTTAATTCACTTTGCAAACTCCATTTCCCTAATGCCAGTTATTTACCTATAGCTCAATGGGTAGCCCAATGGATCACGTTTTGTCTAGTATAAATATATATTTTTTTTTTGGGGGGGGGAAATTATGTGCTTAATAAAGTCATACCTAATTTGTTAATTAATTAATTATAATTAAATGAATTAGGCGTGCAAATCGGTTTAAATGTAAAGCGTAAACAAATCGAGAAAAAGTCGATCTCTGTATGTACATTTCAGCCCATTAGGCCTCATCAGCAGAGCTATAGACAGGGCAGTGCTTTGCATGATTAACAAATCAGGTATGACTTTAATTAAGCACATAATCTCCCAAAAATTGTCAGCTATTGCCATTTCAAATACATTGTTTGTTCACTTCATATATATATATATATATATATATATATATATATTTTGGGAGAATATGTGCTTAATTGGAGTCGTACCTAATTTTGAAAATTAATTAATTAATAATTAATTAATTAGGCAGGAATGCCTATTTAAATGTATGGCTAAACAAATCAAAAAAAATCAATCTCTGTATGTACATTTCGGCCTATTAGGCCTTATCAGTAGAGCTATAGATAGGAAGACCGCCCTGTGCGTGATTTGAAACCGGACTGTCAAGCTGACAGGTGGATACCATAATATATATATATATATATATATATCAAAAGAGAGAAAGTAAGTCAATTTAAACATATTCTTTATTATTAGACATCTCCCCTGTTTTTGCATTGGCTCTTCAACTGGTGTGATCTTTAATCATCTTCAGGTGCCAGTGTGTGTCATGGACCCAATCATAACATTGTTCAGGTGGCAACACTCCAAAACCCATTGATTAGTTGCATCAGGTCCATATCAGTTGGATATCACCATTTGATGGGAATGATGCATTGCTCTTATTGGTCACACATATTTTCAGACAGTTATCTGTTGCTTTCTTGTTTTTATCTCAACTGGACCTATTGTCCAACATGCACCTAAACACAATCAAAGATAACACCAGTCACAAATTTGGCATCAAAGAACTAAAAGTTTTCCAAGCTATCACTCAGCCGTACACCAGGATATTTTCAGTCTTATTTTGTGGGTTATATAGATTAGTTTTTCACATAACAACACTTACGTTTTTTTTTTTATATTGAAATATTATCATTGTCTTTTTTTTTTTAGTTTTGTTGGTTACGGTATCACTCTCACTCACTAACTAGTTCTGTAACCTGATGTCATAGTAAGCGAGTTTTGAAACTAATACTTTTGGGAAAGGTATGAACCCCCTCATTCTCCAGCTATGGGTTAAATAGTACCACTACTATTGTTCTACATTTGGCATCAAAGAACTAAAAGTTTTCCAAGCTATCACTCAGCCATACACCAGGATATTTTCAGTCTTATTTTGTGGGTTATATAGATTAGTTTTTCACATAACAACACTTACGTTTTTTTTTATATTGAAATATTATCATTGTCTTTTTTTTAGTTTTGTTGGTTACGGTATCACTCTCACTCACTAACTAGTTCTGTAACCTGATGTCATAGTAAGCAAGTTTTAAACTAATACTTTTGGGAAAGGTATGAACCCCTCATTCTCCAGCTATGGGTTAAATAGTACCACTACTATTGTTCTACAATTTGGCATCAAAGAACTAAAAGTTTTCCAAGCTATCACTCAGCCGTACACCAGGATATTTTCAGTCTTATTTTGTGGGTTATATAGATTAGTTTTTCACATAACAACACTTACGTTTTTTTTTTTTAAATAGAAATATTATCATTGTCTTTTTTTCTTTTTTTTTTTTTTTAGTTTTGTTAGTTACTGTATCACTCTCACTCACTCACTAGTCCTGTAACCTGATGATGAGTGATAAGGGCAGATGGAAGAGATTGTCATGGATATCCGTGCCAACAGCGCGACATGATAATGATAAAAATTCAAGACTATTAATTAAAATATAGATTTGTTATGATTCTTAGTATCCAAAAACTGTACTTAATCTGCTAAGTACACTGTGCAATGATTATGATACATAAAACACTCACTATTTGAATTATTGGCCTGAACAATTTTTGGCACCACTCAATTGTGTGAAAGATCCCTGACCTCATGTTATTTTCTGATCTGATAAAAGGTGGTGGGTGGTAAATGTATACAATGATTATTGTCAAGTTAACATTTCTAAATTATATTTTATTCTGTACTCTTAAGAAAAACTCACCTTTAACAGAAAAATTTCATAAGAAAGGAATAAAGACAAGACAATTATTTTATGTTTAAAAGCAGTTTATTATTATGTGCGGTGCAAAGGGTTTGTTAAAACTTAAAGCTTTTAGCGGTCTTTGAGTCACATACATGAGCGTGAATAATTCTGTTGTTGGCTCATTCGTAGTCACATTTGTGTTTGTTCTAGTAGTCAGCGCTGGTGGCTGCTGTCAGGTTCTGTTTCTCAGGTCGGACGTGGTCCATCTCTGAAAACCTTTACTGTTCTCCCAGGAGAGGTATGTTATCTCTCCGACTACTGTTGCTGTTCTCCTCTGGACACCTGCCCTGTCCGAGTAGCTGAGGTGTTCTGAGTATTTCTGGCCCCTGTAGTCCACTTCGGGTACCAAGTCAGAAGGAGATAACCCATATTTTCCAAACCTTCAGTGACCATTTTAATTAATTCCCATTCAAATTATATTCATAAAATTGATATTATAAAAATAAGTGTTACATGAAAAACTAATCTATATAACCCACAAAACGAGACTGAAAAACGTATAAAGAAACTCATTCTTTGTATTTATGAAATTAAAATGATTAGTGTAAGAGTAAATACTGACATTAAACTATATTATTAAACTGGAAATTGTTTTATTTTCTAAGATCACCCTGTTAGTTGGCCTAAGAATACACCTACTGTATCCTTTTCAGTGGTTGGTTGATTTAAATAGCATGCCAACACATCTAGGATTATTTTATGCCTAGAGGTTAAGGAATCTTGTTCATTGTACATTTATACTTACATGTCTTGTGTAGTTGTTTCTTAAGATGATGTTTTTACACACGGTCCTATTGAATATGAACAATTTTTAAACAGATCTATTTGAACCACAGATCGAAATCTAACAAGTATGACCGCTCTGAATCAGAGTCGACCTGGAATAATGACAATAAAATTAATATTCCTAGATCTCTAGAACCTCACAATCAGCTGCAGTTTAGTCTTATACCTAGGAACCCCTCTACAGGAGATACTGTCAACAAGGAATACAGTGATGATTGAATATATAAGTAATTTGATGTGTGTATGAATCATCAGACTAAGATTTTTTTTTTTTTTTCGTCGGGGCGGCCTAATGTCGGTATCAGCCATGCAGCGAGGGAGTCTATCCCCTTTTCACTAGCGCTAGACCAAGGAGATTATTTTAGTGTCTGAGGTGAAGCGCCACACCTACCATCAGCTCCTTACTTTACCACACAGATCCCTGTGCTACTCATACGCTGAGTTGGCGAGGGCAGGTATCGAACTAGGAACCTTGTGGTTTCTAGCCGAACGCTCTACCGACTGAGCTAACCCGGCCCTTAAATAAGACTAAGATAATGGTTATTTATTAAGCTTAGATTTGTTTGTTAAAAAGCTATGGTGCTCAGTGAAGATCTACCTTATTACAATAAAAAAAATGTTCTCTAAATGAGCTTACTAACCCAGATATTTCTTTTATTTATAAATATATTTGTAGAAGATTTGACAGGTTCATCTCTTTAGGTTAGATGATCATGGTTCTCGTTACTATCATTTTATCTATTATCTGATCATTACCTCCGTTGTTTTTGGGGAGGAGGAGATAGTGAAGTGGTTTTCTTATTGCCTTCTCAACTGTGTTCTTTTCTTTTTTTCTTTTATTGAGACACCATCTCTCATTGGTTGGCTGTTGACTTTTGGAGTTTTTCCAAACTTCATGAAGTCTCTTTTTGTTTTCTTTTTACCATTCATACTGAGTTGCTAACTGCACTCCCCACCACAACAAAAACAGTTTAATAGTGCAAAAAAGAAAGTCTAAGCGAATAAGGTGATTTCATTGATATTTTTAGATGATTTCATAAAATGAATTCTGAATTTTATGTAATGGATTTCATTGGGAAAATTGGGAAAAAGAAAATGTTTGATTTTTTAAATATTTTTTCAGGGAATCAAATCTTTTGCTATTCTTATTCTTAAGATAAATTTCCTTTTTTTTTTTTCAAGGAAATCTTGAAGTCATATATTTAGAATTTTCATTTTCTTTTACTATAAATACAAAAATGTGTCCAAATTACTTTTTGTAGGTGTTTTTAAGGCTTAGAAGTAATGCACTATCTTATATTCTTTTTTCTTTTATTTTCTTCATTCAAAAAAATAAATGTTCCTTTTATAACAACTGTTGCACACAATTTATTGTGAGCAAGATTCTAAGAATAAAAGGATACATGGATGATTCCAGAATGGCTGGAAATGACAAATCTTTAACTCTTAGATTCAATTTTCCCATCTTAATTTTCAAATTAGTTTTTTATAAAACTTTTCTCATTTGAAAAAAAAAACTGTAGATTATTTATTTATTTGTATATATATATATATATATATATGAAGATAGGATGGATGTAGTAGAATCCGACAGTATGAGGTAGGTAGAAGGATGGTGAACAAGAAATGAAAACTCTAAACAAATCTAAGAGTTGAAACGTTTCATCCGAATTCATACGGACATCATCGGTCAAATGATTTTTATTGAAAGCAAATTTGTGCAAGTACAAGAGAATTTGGTGAGGGGGGGATGAGTTAGTAGCGGAAGTGAAGGGAGGGAGGTTAGGGGCAGACACAAAGCATCCAAACAGCCAAGAATTAAAGATTTGTCAATTCCAGATTTGTTTTGAGTTTTCATTTCTTGTTCACCATCCTTCCACCTACCTCTATATATATATATATATATATATATATATATATATATATTTATTTATTTATTTATATATACTTCTTTGTTCTGCTTAAGCATATTATGTACAGAAGTGTGTCCCAGTCCCCTGCCTCCGAATTTGCTGCCGGTGAATTTTAAAATAACGACCCCAGCTATAAATTTCTATAAATAAACAAGAATTACGACAAATTACGATAATAAGAATTACTACAAAAAAAGAAAAATAAGAGGTAATAGAAAATTTTTTTTCAAGAAAATATTAATTTTTCTGCAAGTTTCATTGTCTTAAATATAGGCGGGGGGTTAATTTCACAGGGTAAAATAGGTGGTACCTATTGTTTATCTATCTATCTATCTATCTATCTCAGTCTATTCAAAACTATCCATCTTCATATCTATCTATCTATCAAATACTAAGATTTTCTTTTATTACGATAAATTACGATAAATAAATAAGAATTGACAAATTACAATAAATAAACCAGAATTACGACAAATTTCTATAAATAAACAAGAATTAAGACAAAAAAGAACCCCCACCCCCCAAAAAATACATTTAACACCCTAAGTTGGTTGTTTTCTTTCAAGTAACACCTCCGAGACGACATAGCTGGGGTCGTTATTTTAAAATTCACCAGGCAGCAATTTCGGAGGCAGGGGACCGGGACGCACTTCCTCATGAATTACCAAAAATAAAATGACATTAGTCATATGAAGCCATCATTGCCACTTTTCTAAGTTCACTTGCACCACACAAGTGATAATTTAAAATGTGGAAGTATTTCTGCTGCACTCTGTAGACGACCCTGACTTTTATCCAAAAAAGTCTCAAATAAATATCTCCTGAGAAATTAAGCTATCTGGAAGATAATGTTTACTCGGACACAATATAATATCAGTTCTTGTATGTAACTCTATAAGACAGCCATATCAAATGTAAATGTGTGAGGTGTTTTATGTGTTATCACTTTGGCTAAGTTTGTCCTTAATAATGGAAATAAATAATGTGAACTCTGCAAAAAGATAAGAAGCCAATCATCCAAACAATCCAAGTCATGCGCAATTCAAATCCTGAATAGATGATTTAAAGATTATAGCCTTATAATACATCATAGACACTCTTCATTTACTGTGCTTATACTTTTTTAAATAAGGTTTTTCATTAAAAAAAAGAATTGTAAGAAAAAAAAAATTGAAATTAAAATAAAAAAATAAATATTAAAAAAATATTTAAAAAATTAAATATTAAAAATGATAATATTTAAATTAAATAATTTATTAATGAATTATTAAATTAAATGGTCAAATAATAAATTATTAAATTAATAAACTAATAAAATAAATAATTAATTATAATAATTTATTAATAAATTAAATAATAATATTTAAATTAATAAAAAATATAAAAAGAAAATATTAAAAAGAAAATTAAAAGAAAAAAGAAAAATTAAAAGGAAAAGAAAAGAAAAAAAAAAAGAATTATAAGAAAAAATTCAAGAAAAAGATAATAACCAAACGAAAGCCAATCATCCGATCATAGTCATGCGCAATTCAAATCCTGAATAGATGATTTAAAGATTATAGCCTTATAATACATCATAGACACTCTTCATTTACTGTGACCTTATACTTTTTTAAATAAGGTTTTTCATAAAATTATCACATTTATCATAGAAAAAGAAAATTTTCTTTTAGTGTATAAGATATGTAACCCATATATATATATATATATATATATATATATATATGGTGTGTGTGTGTGTGTGTGTAGAAAGTTTGTAGAAAAAACAAGATGTTAATAGTTTTGCTGACAGAAATCTGTTTCGACCATATGAAGCGGTCTTTATCAAAGCAACCATGTGTAAAAGGAAAGACAAAATAAATATAACGTTAATCATGAGGCACAGAACACTCTTGATCATGGCCGGAATTTAAAAAAAAAAATGTTAAAAATAAACTTAATTTTTAAAATGTTAAAAATAAATTAATTTTTAAAATGTTAAAATAAATTTTATTTTTAAAAATTAGAATCATTTTTATCATTAAAAAAGCTCAAAAGAATTTCAAGTAAAGTGAATAAATATCAATGTTCAAAAATGTTCCGGCTACAAAAGAAAGTTTAAAAATATAATAAGTCCAACAGTACAATTGATGAAAATTTTGAATATAATAAGGATCCCGACACTAGAATTTGTCATCATTACAGGTTCCTGAAATTTTCCATCTTCATCAATAAAGACCGCTTCATATGGTTGAAACAGATTTGTGTCAGCAAAACTATTAACATCTTGTTTTTTCTACAAACTTTCTATGCATATTGTCGGATTCTTATTCATTTTACCTTTCATATATATATATATATATATATATGTGTGCGTGCGTGTGTGTGTATAAATCTGTTGTTTTGTTTTAGGCAGAATCCTCAATATTGAAAAATAGATCTATAATTATTATTATTGCTTTTATGATTAATCAATTATAATCAATATTTTTTATTTAATTTAAAGAAAAAGTTATGAAATTTTGATTACAATTGATTATCAACAATAATGATGATTATTCTATATCTCTCTGTCTCTCTGTCTGTCTCTCTCTCTCTCTCTCTCTCTCTCTCTCTCTAAATATATATATATATATATATAACAAATTATAAGCATAAACAGATGTATTGTTTCTTGTAAATTTCATTTTTGATTCATTCTATTTGTCCTGAGCAACGTCTCTACACCCCCCCCCAAAAAAAAAGCAGACATTTACTATTCTTAGTTTATTTGCCACAAGATCCTTGAAATATCAAGACATCCAGCAAGAATCAGCTTTTAAACATCAGCAATTTGATCTGAGGTGACTTACTGATCATTGCATTATGAGTATATCTTGAGCCATGCATAATTTGACACAAAGCCATAGGGTTATGGCACTCATTAAGGATCAGTATCACTTCGTTATCAGTTAATTAGCAAGATGATGTTGTTTAACCATTATGCAACAATAAGCATCCTATATGTTTACTTTATTTATCAATGTATCTATGGCAACTTAGATAATTTGATAATGTAAGGAAAAGCTCATAGTGAATAATGTTGATATTCTTATATTCAGATTTTTTAAATGTCCACAATTACCAACTACTAGCAAGAATATACAGCCTCAGGTCGTAATTATTCAAATTTTAATGTAATGAAATAATCTTCATTATATATATATATATATATATATATATATTACACACACACACACACATATATATATATAAGTAAAAGTAAGTAAAGTCGTTGGGGCGGCTTAATGTCGGTATGAGCTATACAGCGAGGGAGTCTTTCCATTTTTCACTAGTGCTAGACCAAAGAGATTATTTTAGCGTCTGAGGTGTAGCGGCACACCTACCATCAGCTCCTTACTTTACCACACAAATCCCTGTGCTACTCATACGCTGAGTTGGCGAGGGCCAGTATCGAACTAGGAACTTTGTGGTTTCTAGCCGGATGCTCTACCGACTGAGCTAACCCGGCCCTTTATATATATATATATATATATATATATATATATATATATATATACATACATAATAATCTTCATACAATGACTGCTATTTACACAGTAGCATTGCAACAAACAAAGCCTTCATCAGATGATGACTCTGTGTTCAGGCATGGTTTCGGGGCCAAAGCATCATTACCACTAACCCAGAGCACCCCAGCAGTATCTCACGATACCACCAGACTTTGTCGGTTTGATGTCACAATATAGGACTGCCATATCCACGCTGATGCAGTTAGAGCCTTCTCCTGAATCTTTTTTAAGTATTTCCTCTTGTCTGGTGGAGAAAATCTAAGTTTAGACAAAAATGCCAAGGTTGAGTTGCTAATAAATCCCCGACATCCGACTTCAATGGGAAATACATCTGTTATCCATCCGTTTCTGACGCATTGTTCACATAGGTCTTCATATTTTTCCAACTTCCAAAATTTTCTTCAAATCAAAAATTCTTAAATTAGAAAGACACTTATTCTAATTATATTTTAATTGGTTTCTAAATAAAAAATCCTTCATAGGATTGATCTTAATATGTTGGAGAATAAAACAATAATATTAGAGATCAATATCACCATGTAATCATCTATTAAACCCAGTTTTGTTAAAAACAGTTTGCAAATTAACTACACCATATATTATGTAATCTGTTATTTCTTAGTGATAAATAAGACACATTTCAGGATTTTAAATGCACAAATAACATGGGCTGTTTTGAGGCAAATCCAACTCATATTTTCATAGAGACCTCATTAATAAATGAAAATTATCCCATGATTTTGACTATAAATTTGATACTTGATTAATTTACTCAGTTCTTGAGAGAATTGTAACATAAGCAGTGACATAGTTTTGGTAACATACAGACACTGAATCCCCATTATAATAAGATGTTAAACCTAATATCAGTCATCAGGAACCAATAAACAGACTTCTTTCCTCAAATTACAATAAAAGCAATTATAACAAAATAGATTTATCAAAGATTCAAGCATTAAGAATCAATCAAAGACTCATGCTGTTGGAATGTTTTTGGTTGGAATTATTCTTTAGTTTTTTTGGTATTAAAGTTCTTTTTGGATCAGATAATACAGAGTCAACCGTGACACATTAAACAGAATCTTTTACTACTTTTGATTTGCATTGAAAGCAAAGTAATAATTTCTATTGTCTGAACTAAGAATATGTTGGTTCCGTGCTGTCTGGACTTTTACACAATAAACAATGCCTTACCCATACACAACCACACATCTTCAGTCATCAATATTTCCAGTGTAAAATGTCAAATACTTAT
Source organism: Doryteuthis pealeii (assembly GCA_023376005.1). Lineage (NCBI taxonomy): Eukaryota > Metazoa > Mollusca > Cephalopoda > Myopsida > Loliginidae > Doryteuthis > Doryteuthis pealeii. The sequence goes on from CM042143.1 coordinate 25,095,203, forward strand.
ATAATGTATTTAGGTGTATGTATGTCGTACTTACCTTATTTGTATATCTGAAGAAGCACTTAGAGAAGTAGAGATATTTAGCATATATTCATATACATACATATACAGACATATACATACCCTCTTATATTTATCATGTAATGTATATGGATACACACAAATTATAATATTGACTTTATTATGTTTTATGCTTTCAATATATATATATATATATATATATATATCTGTGTATGTGTATATACATATATAAGTAGACAATTTTGTATGCATGCATATATGAAGTCTGGTCAAAATGTGTGGAGATTAAATGTGTTTTAAACTTTAAATTTCAAAATTCAAATGAATATGTGCACACAGCTGAAAAACTTTTGTAACAAAATGATTATATCTAGACGTCTAGACTGTTGTCTAGATTAATCAATGCCTATTGTCAATATATTTGTTTACATACTCTCATACATGTATTATTTAATGTATTTAGATATACACAAATTATTATACTTTCTGTATTATTCTTTGTACTTTCAAATATATACATATATATATATATATATATCAGTTGACAATCTTGAATGTATCTATATATCTATACACACATGCATATATATATATATATATATATATATATATATATATATATATATAGAGAGAGAGAGAGAGAGAGAGACTATTCCCTCGTCTACAAAAAAACAATACAAAACCACAATAACACCATTTATCAATGTACTTTTTCTCTGATGAGCATTCACAAAAAAAAGATCAATTTATTTTAGATTTTAAATCTAATAAGGGTACCCTCACTTTTCTTTTTAAGAAAAAAGCATTCTTTTATCAACATGCATATGCTTTTACGCGTCCTTTTTAAATTCAGTACTATCAATAAACTTTTATATATATATATATATATATATATATATATATATATATGTCTGATCAATATGAGTGAAGATTAAATGTTTTTTAATCTTTAAATTTCTAAGTTCAAAAGAATATGTGTGCACAGCTGAAAAACTTATTATATCTAGATTACCAGAGTGTTGTCTAGATTTATTAATGATAATTCTCAATACTTTTCTTGGCTATTTCCTATAAGTCTAACATGATAAAAGGGGAACCACTCTTGACTGATAAATTATTTATTTATTTTTTCATTAAATTAACTCTAACACTAACCCTAAACCTTAACCCTGTCTTCTTTTTTCCTACTAGATCAATAAATAAATAAATAATTTATCAGTCAAGAGTGGTTCCCTTTGATCATGTTAGACTTATATGAAATAACCCTTTTATTTATATACCCTAGTATATGTATTATTTAATGTATTTAGATATACACAAATTATAAAATGATTTTGTGCTTTTATATATATATATATTATATATATATATATATACATATATATATATATATATATATATATCAGTGGACAAGTTTGCATAAATTCATACCTGTATTCACACACACACAGAGATGTTATATATATATATATATATATACACACACATATAAAGTCTGATTAGAATGTATGGAGGTTGTATTTTTTAAAAATTGAACATCAAACTTCAAATAAACATGTGTGCACAGCTGAAAAACTTATATAATAAGTGATTATATCTAGACGTCTAGGCTACTGTCTAGAAGAATCAATGCAAATCCTCAATATTTTTTTATACAAATATTTATATACATGTGAGGATGAAAAGTTATAACACAGAATTATCAAACTGAATTCGTGCACTGTATCAGCAAAGGTACATAAATGAACCCCTTGTTTCTGGTATGCCACAATACTTGATAAGAATGAAGTACTTTTCCAGAGCTACCTTAACTGACAAGATATTTGTAGTAAAATGCTATCATTCCCATTGTCACATACACTGTGTGTCTGGAAAGTAATGAATAATGAATATACGGATGCTTAGAGAAATAAAAATCACTTAGAAAAAAAAACCCCAAAAAACATACATACAGAAAGAGAGAATCCAATGAATTGTGGGATAGAATCGATATTTAATCAAGTTGAATAAATATACACATCTACCTAACTGTGTGTTTATGCTGATAGAACGAGCACCTGCAAGTACTACCAGCTATCTATTCAAATAATCATGATCTTTTTTCCTCAAAAAGTGATTCATGAACATGTGCACAATCAAATATGAGGCTGGGTCAATAAGTTTGTAGTCTTACATAGTTGTTAGCTGAAGTTTGATCTGAAACATTCATTATATAATGTTCTATCTCTGTAATCAGAGAAGAGGGGTAAGTTTTCATGCATTTGCAAGTACATAATAAAGTAAATATTTGTTGTGTAAAATACATGTTTTTTTTTAATCATGATATAGGTTTATTGATGTACCTATGTAAATATATTGATTTAACATTTGGATAGATAGATAATGAAAAATATATATATATATATATATGACAACATACGCACACGTACAAAAAAAAAAACACATTCACGTAAACCTGCAACACGAGAATGCAGTTATAAAAAATACATCATTTTCAAAAAAAAAAAAATATTTCATTTAATGCTATAGCAAGACGACTTCAGTTCCAGTGATCTTCTGAAAAAGAGATTTTATCTCGAAAATTTAAGAATAAAATACAGGTTAACACACAACACCATTGTTCTTTACACCTGCATTGTGATAGCCTTCAAAATCAACTTCCAAACCAATATATATATATATATAATATATATATATATATATATATATATTTACCACTTAACTGGCAGGAGAAGATCTGGTATCATTCTGTTAAACTTTGTCTTTTATTCTACTTGATTTCACCACACAAACACACATATATATGCACAGAACAAGCACATCCTAAATATATATATATATATACATCACACATATAAACAACCAAATGACATGTGCATACATTAATTCAATTTCAAATCACAAATGCACAATTGCTTATATTTTTCACTTTTTCAAAATCTTTCGCTGCCTGAAGATTGCTCTGTTTAAAGAGCATGAATCGAATATGGTAGCAGATTATTTTCCATACAATTAAATATTTACAGAAAATATACACTTATTATTATATATGTATATGTATAATATATACATATATATATATATATATGGAAGCGTGTGGCATAAAGGTTAGAGTCGTGGGAAATGGGCTTGTCAACCTGAGTTCAAATCCCAGACAAGGCTGTTTGCATTTCACATAGCGCTAATACCCTTGGGAAAGGTATGAATCCATATATTCTCCCTTCAGCTATGGGTAAAATAGTAGGGCAGACTAGGCTTTAACCTTGGGCAGGTAACCAGTCTAAGAGAGGGAAAACTCTGAATTCAAAATTCCTGAGGTCAGTCGTTGATTGGGTTTGTGGTATTCCTTGTGCACCAATTCTTTCCTATTGACTGTGCCAAGACAAGCCTTCATCACTATAAACAAATTACTGTGTGGGTTGTTCATTGTATGAACCCTCATGCGTCGAAATCGACGTGAAAGTCCATAATACACATATATATATGTATGTATGTATGTATACTATTGTGTATTAAACTTAGCAAATTAATACTAATGTATCTGTCAATTTAAAACTCTTTGTTCAGAGAATCTGTGGCACTTTGATCACCATTCTACTGTAATTAGCTCATCCAAAAAGTCTGACAAGCCTTCACGACTATATAAACAAAATCACCTGTGTAAGCAGTCTAGTCGTTCACATCTTCAAATGGACTGTTGGGAAATCATAAATTGTTTGTGAATGCCTATATATATATATATATATATATATATATATATATATATGAGGAAAAAATGAGTAAAGAAAAGAAATGTAGATGGATAAAAAATAATTTTTTCGATATCACTTTTAATCGATATCACTTACACATGTGTTTCTGTCTGTTTATCAAAATGTATACGGATTTAAGTTATTATTATTATTAAAATAATCAGATGGAGTTGAAATGATGATGATAATAATAATAGGAAAAATGCATAAAATGTTCCGGTCAAGAGTTTATCCATGTGTACATTATTCAAACTATTATTATTTTTAAAAAACTTTATTAATTTATAAAACTTGCATTATTATTTTTAAATAATTTTATTACTATTTCATTTCATTTGGTTATTTAAAAATAATAATAGTTTGAATAATGTTCACATGGATAAACTCTTGACTGAAACATGTGTAAGTAAAATAGATTAAAATATCCTATATTATCCATTCTATACTTTCTTTCCTTTATTCATTTTTCAACATCACACACACATATATATATATATATAATATATATATATATATATATATATATATATATATATATACACATTGCGTTTTATATATAAGTAAAATAATATTCAGTGTAGAGTTCACAAGTAATATATTTTATACAGAAGCATAAAATAGATTTGAAAACAGATAGCTGCCACTGAAAGGAAACTCGCAACTGGTGTCCTCTCAGAAGGATATCTAGTATAACATCAGTATAATGGCATCTTCAAAAAAAGACTTTCTGGGAGTTCTTGTCTCAATTATTCTTTCACTCTTTGGTCTCTCTTATTGAAGAACCATGTTCAAAAGGAGTGGCATATAATGAATACCTTCAGACCAATCCTGCAGTGACCATTCCTTTGAGAGAGTTTTGTCAATCTTTTTCTCTGTAAAACGTTCTAAGAAGACATAAAACTTGCCCCCATCAAAAAAAAAGGTAAATATTCGAATCATGTTTACTTTTCTTCTTAGAACTTTAGCCGGCATTGAATAAAGTTTAAACATCAGTAGCTTAAAAGAAGTCATGTTAAGTTCATTTCTTTTATATGTTTGCCAAGACAGGCTTTACAAGAACTGGTTACCTCTACGAAAGTCTCCATTAAGTCTGTGTTACGTTTTATATTGACCATGAAGTTATTGGTAACATGATGATCTTGTAATTTTGTTCAGGACTAAACATGATTCATCAGAAAATTTCATTACTTTATCTTGTCTTTTAAGCTTATGTCTGAATCTTATTGATTGAGACAATTCTTTTAATCGATCAAATTCGATAATTTTTCTTTAGTATTTACTTTGGAGATATAAGTTGTTCATTTTGACGTTTACTTAAAAAGGATTTGGGTACCTTGTGAATCAGTAACCAAATTAAAGAAGATATGGGGGAAAGAAACAACTTTTATGCTTGCAAGCTATTTTATTGAAAAGATATACTGAGGAATATCTAAAGAGAAAGGGTCTATTTCAAAAAGTAAATGCAGGAGATACAGTTAGTATATTCTAAACCCTGCTAACAGAGCAGACCTTTAAAAGTCATGGTATATATATATATATATATATATATATATATATATCTTATTATAATGGAGATTGTGGGTTTGTCTGTCTGTAACCGAAACTACACAAGTCACAATTCCCTTTGTTATTTACACACATTCTCCATGATTTTATTTTTTATTTAAACCTCAATTATTAGTAAAATTGTTTTACAACATTAAGACTGTTAACAATATCTACATACTAATAACATGCAATTATATTTATATATTCAACGAAATAGCGGTTTACAGTGTGAATGGAAAGGCTAATTTGCATATTGATCTTTAAAAAATTGATTTTAATAAATATATGCTTAGTATTATTGATTTCTAATTGTTTGGTTTTATCTTATTGAATATGAGCAAAAATCTCGGGGATAAATCTTAACAGAAATCTATTAACATAAAGAAATAACTGTAATTTATTCTTTTCTTCCTATTTTAACTAAAATAGTTAAATTAGGAAATTTACTACTGAAAGATGTAAGGGAAAATGGTGGAACAGTTAGTTTCAAAGTTGTTCTATTTTCCGATTATACCCCCTCTGTTCCAAATATTTTTATCTACATTCTTATTCAGTTTCATTAGCCTTTCTAATTTAACATGATATTTTATTTATATTAAAACTTAAATACTTGCACCCGGAGGGTGCATATATTTGCTAGTATATATATATATATATATATATATATATATATATATATATATATGAAAAGTAAAATGAATCCAACAGTATGATAGAAAGTTTGTAGAAAAAACAAGATGTTAATAGTTTTGCTGACAGAATCTGTTTCGACCATATAAAGCGGTCTTTGATTTAATCTTAGTTGCTTTTGATAAAGACCGCTTTATAGAGAGAAGAAGATAAATATATATATATATATATATAGATATGCAAATACTGAGACAGATAGATACGAATATATTGAAATAGATAGAAATGACTAAAATAATATAGATAGTTAAACTGAGTCAGAGAGAGAGAGAGAGAGAGAGAGAGTTGGTGAGTGAAAGAATAAATAGATAGAGATAGATAGAGAGATTCCTATGTTCATTTTATACTACACATCATTATGTACACATAAAGCCTCTCAAACACATGCATAAAAGACAAAATGATGGCAGTTACAGTTTCGATTGCTTCCCTCTCCAAAAGAAATGAAATGCCTCTTTTCATCACTGAACGTTAATCATAGAGGATTATTTTGTTAATGGGAGGTAACTCAAAACTATGACTTGGCAGGACTGTTCCTTTTGATATCAACATAATCTTATTTCACCGAAGATAAAAGGTGAGAACTGAGCCTGAGAAAGAAATGGATGCTAAATGCAAGCCCTGGGCAGGAACCATAACTTAAGCTTGATGATGATGATGATGCAAAGTAGGTAAGGGAGGGAGAGGGAGACAAAGAGTGATGTACGTTGTTAGCAGGCACACAAAACCCATGCCATAAATCCTCAGAAGGAATCCATCTTGAAATTCTACACTGGGTTAAATAGTTCTTTGTGATCTACCAGTGTGGCAGGTGCTTGGACATGTGGTATGCATCAGGGGAGGCGGACCACATTAACCCAATGGCAGGGTGGGGGGGATTAGTTCATGAGAGGGCCAAGCAATACCAAACAGGCAATTCTTTGCTTTCTTATTAGTCAAAACATGCAGAAAAGAATGTTTTGTTTTTCTTTGATGCCAAGAGGAATTGTTATAAGGCTCAGACACACAATAAATAAATTAATAAAACAATCCATATTTTCAATATGTATTGTTGTGAATATATGTTCGTTTTTACCTCTGATATTTTAAAATCATATCCATTTCTCCCTTATGGTCGAGTGAGTGATGCATAGGAACGTGACATCTTTTCATCAGTGAACTAAACAAGAAAAAGTTGTCTATTCCAGAGATGTTGCTGGCTAAATCACATTTCGGTTAGACACACGAGAAAATATAGCAACTAAAAAATAAATAAAATAGAATAAAATAAATACATAAGTATTTCTTTAAAGTCAGAAATTCAAAATGAACATTAAACGCTCGGGAACATCGTGGCAGCCTAAAAAGAATTCGACTGTCCAGTAGAGAGGGCTAAAAACAAAGAAAAGGCTCTCAATTATTCAGATTAGTTGTGTTTCTTTGTCTTTATCTACTGTCTATCTTTGAAAAATACTAAAAAACAAGTTTCAATGTAAGAGAATTCTTCTTGCATTTTATCACACGTATGCTAAATAACTGCAGACCCTCTATAAGAAGGGTTTATCCACCCTTTGACAAGTCTTAGTTTTCAAACTGTTTGCTGTCTAGTCACTTTCCTTATCAGGTAAGCGCTGTTGGGAAACTAGTTTCTTAAAGCAATACATATAGGATATATAGGATATTTTAATCTATTTTACTTACACGTGTTTCGGTCAAGAGTTTATCCATGTGAACATTATTCAAACTATTATTATTTTTAAATAACCAAATGAAATGAAATAGTAATAAAATTATTTAAAAATAATAATGCAAGTTATATAAAATTATTATAAAGTTATTTAAAAATAATAATAGTTTGAATAATGTACACATGGATAAACTCTTGACTGAAACACATGTAAGTAAAACATATATTTTAAATAGTTCTGATAACTTGTGAGCACCCTGTCAGCTTGGGCTGTAGAATATGCTGACTGCACCTCTGTAGAGTGGTAAGACCCTCCCCCTCCCCCAAAAAAAAATGGGGCCACCTGTTAGCCGTGGGTTGCTATGATGCTTGAACCTTCAACACTCCACTTTGGCCCTTACATTTTATAATTGGATGAAAGCTTGCATTTTGTGATGAACTGACCAAGTCTTCAAAATCATTTAACATCCTGTTGAGATTTTTCTAAGTCCAGAGCATTCCTATAAGGATATATAAAAAAATGGTTAAAAATGACCTTTGCATCTAAAGTTACCTATTATTTCCCTTAAATCAAAGATTTCTACATACATTTAATATTAAATTTAAACAAAGGCTATTGTTTGGGGCTGATAAAACGAATGTGACTTCCAGCCGGGTGGAATAAGGTGGTATAGGACTTTAAGAGTTAAAACAAGCTGTACCTATTTTTTTTTTAAATTTTATTCTTTCTTCATTGATTACCTGAAATTCTTTTGTACCACAAATAGTGGGTCTGCAGTCTGTCAAAATTCACACTTAATTCTACACAATGTTTTTGTTTTTTATTTCTGTCTAAATTGCTGTCTGTAACAGGAGTTTAGACCATCAGTTTAGTTTGAATTTTTTTTTTCTTCTTAGTAATGCGAATGGCACAAAAGTGTCTCCAAGAATATATTTATACTTACCTTCAATGAAGGTGTTTAATTTGGGAGCACTGATTCTTAGAATCTTCTAGGCTGTTATTTACTGGTCACTCCACAAACGTGATGTCCTTTCCCCGTCATCACAAAATTTGCTGTTTTTTTTCTCACATTCAGTAAACAAACGGGTGGAATGAGGTGGTATAGGACTTTAAGAGTTTTAAACCATCTGAAAAGTAGGAGTTAAGGTGTTTGATGAAGAACTATGGTCATTTGGCATCTTCTATTCTTATATTCCTGAAAATCCCTGGGCGCCTGCTATAGAGCAAGGATTACTAAACCTATACTCAAAATAACTGCATACATTATGAATAATTCTTAGTGTTGATATGTTTTATATTCCTTCTTCAAAATTGAAACTACATCTTGAAGATTTCTGACCTTTGAAATTAAGAATTATCATTATACATTGATTCATTCAAGTGATTGTATATATGACAAAGAAAATGCGGATAGTGATGAATATTATATTGTTGGCTATTGAAGTAAGTCAAACAGTCAACAATTGGTTTGAGCAATGTGACTGGCCAAGCCTAACCATGCAGTTACTAGTTCCCAATGAACCCACTATAACAGCTTAAATAATTACTGCCACTACTGCCAAGGAAGAGTCCATTAAGCTGAGGAGGTGTTTGACTGTTCCACTGTCCAATAGTTAACAATCTGTAACAGTCATTTCCAGACTGCAGGTTCAATCCTGGCTAAGGGCGAAAGTAACACAGAATAACAATTAACAGTATTCTACATTGGCATCCTACTGTCTGCTAAAGATGATGGCTTAGTGTCCACAATTTTTATAAAACTGCATCTGCGTGAGTGGCTGAACTGGCCGATTTTTGAATGGCAATCTCTGGTGCAGTGACTGCAAACAAACAGTGATGCTTGCTGGAGTTCCTGTTGTCTCACCTTCCTTCTGGCTCTCTTTTTTGTGGTGGCTTCTTTCCTCTATTTTCACTCCTTTTCACCCTTGCTTGACAAGGAGGCATCAGGCCGCTTGGTTTTCTGCACCAGCCTCCCATGTGTTGGTGTTGATGTGGCACGTCTTTATATCCTTCTTGCAGACATCTTTCAATTACAGATGATATGAATAGGTAGATATTATTATAGAAATGTTTTAGACAAACGCCCCCAGGCCATTTTCAGGAGTCTATTTTGGGCTGATAAAAGATCTGATTATTACCTGAATAAAGTTCTGTTTTGTCTCTTGTGATTATATTTTTTTCTTATTCCTGGTAAACCCAGATATGTAAATAAAGGGATTGAACTCACTGTCACCAGGTAGCTGCAATAATTTTAATCCTGACTTATCTATGCATGGCCACCATCCCAACGGACATCAGTGGTGTATTTTTTAAGCCTTCTAAATCCAGTAATAGATGGTTTGACATTTTCTTATCGTTTGTTTCTTCTGATCTATTAATGTTTTTGTGACAAGCTGATGCAAATAATCTCATATCAGGCAAAAATGGATACCTGAAGATGGCCCCAAGCTACTCAACTGAAATATTGTGTCTATAAACATAATATACACAACAAGCAAGATACCAATACTTCAAATAGACAGACAGACAGAGATTTGAGATTTACTTGTTGCTTCTTTTTGCTTTCCAGCTTCTGCTAACTTCTTGTCTGGCTGTCATCTTATCATTTACTGCTTCTTTTTTTTCTAAGGTCTTCTTTTTCCTGGGCTAGTTTTTTAGTCATGCAATTACTCACAAGACTTTTATTTCTTGATCAAGATTTTATTTTTCTAGCCCATGTTCTTCTTATACAATTTATCTTCATAAGAATATGTATTATTATATACCCAGATGGTCCCAAGCTACTCAACTGAAATATTGGGTTATTTAGCTTCAGTAAGGCAACTGGGATAGGAGAAGGAAAACTGAATTTAAGCCATCAGCACTCTGCTTAGAAATCAACCTTCTGTCACATTCTGTTTGTGACAGAAGAATTGGATAAATAGATAAAACACTTGTAGTTTAACTGAAATTAGTAAATCTAAATTAGTGAATTAATTAAATTAATATATATATATATATACACTACCATAAAAACTAAAAATTAGTGAAATAGATCACTAATTAGGGCTGAGCCTATTCTTGTAGTGACCACCCCAAGCAGAGTTTAACAGGTTTGAATTCAGAGTTTCCTTCTCCTAGACTGATTGCCTAACCAAGGTTAAAGAGCTCAGTCTGCCCCTATTTACCCATAGCTGGAGGGAGTATACTTGGATTCATACCTTTCCCAAGGGTATTAGCGCTATGTAAACTGTAGCTTCGTTCAGAATTTGAAATCGGGTCAACAAGTTCATTTTCTATGAATTTAACCATTAGACCATGCACCTCCAACTTAACTGAATTTTTATTAAAATATTCACAGTATAATGTTTGATTTATCTTACTGATATTCACCACTGAATAAAAAGTATTGACAAAGAAGAGGATGTGAACAAACCATGAAAAATGATTTCCTACCTCTAGCATAATAATCAAAATGAGTTGACATGCTGTTAAAATCAATCAAACTTTTGAAAAATTCATTTTAAACATAGATTTGAGGAAAATGCGTTATAATATTTAATTTACAAAGCCTTGTGAACTTAAACTATTTAAACTTAAAATAATTTAAACCACAATTGCTGCTTTTATATTTAATCCAATTTTCTATTTTATATAAACAAACACTTGATCAGTGCCAGATAAATAACATTTACAGATCAGATTTTCATTTTCTAAGGTTAATTAAGATTATGAATTGAATATTTGGACCGAGAAGTCCAAATGGCTTTAGTCTTTTGATCTCAACCTTTGCCTTAATTTATTAGGAAAGTTAATCACTCTTGGAAGACTGATTAAAATCGGATTCTAAATCAGTCACGACAATTATGAAACAAAGATCAGCTATAGGGCAAAGTAAATTTAAACACTTATTTAGGATTTATTAGAAGATAGCAAAGTTCATCCTACAAAAATTTTGCTCATTTGATTTAAGTGCAGTAATGTGTACACAAACCATATAAAAGTTATTCATACCCCATAGAGCATTCGGAACTGATGTCATGATGTTATATAGCTTTTTTTCTTTTTTATTCTTCTTCGAAGACTTGATTAGCTTTCTTTTTCTTTTTCTTTTTAATTTTTTTTTATACGGAGTCATATTAATTGGCTTGATTTTCAGTCAAGCAGAAGGGTTTAGAGCACTGCAGGAGTTTCTCTTTAAAAACAATCTGCTTCATCTGAGCAAGTATCAGAATGTTCTATTATGAATGATAGTTTAAATAATTGCTTATAATGGTTTATAGTCCGGATTTTGCTATTTAAATTAAAGTCTTTTTTTTTTTTTTAAGTGTAACTTCTCACAAACTATGCATTTTTTAAATTTTTATTTATATATCTATTCTTATTTTATGGCCAGTTCAATTTTTTTTTTTTAGTTCTGAAAGCAAAAACAAAATAAAAATGTAATCAGATGAATGGATAAAATAACTTATCATCAAAATTGCTTTTCTCATTCAAGTGAAAAAAATTAATTTTACACATCAGTTGCACCATCAAACATGATGGACTACTCAGCTGAAATCTTTGATTTATTAATGTATATAGATATAAGCGCGTGCATACCTACACATATAAAACACGCATTCATTTTGACATACATTTTCATGCAAAACAAGTTATTATCTATTGCACATTAACTTTGGAAGTGTGTAAGAAAGAGCTTCTCTGAATATTACTAATATATGTACATGCAGAGCTAATTCAGAAAATGATGAGATAATTTATACACGGATTGACATGTCTACATTGAAGCAGATTGCAGTATCTGTACCTGTGGAAATCTTTCAGTTATTTTAAAAATGAGAAGATATTTTTTAAATTTAGAAAACTGAATATTTTTTCAAAGATAAATACGGAAAAACACCCAGATATACTTAGCTGCTAAATGTATAGATTTTTTAAGATTATTAAACCTTTAATATTATTATTTTTTTAAGTATGTTTAATTAGATTTTCATTGATACATATACTACACTATTATCAAGGGGAGATATGTGTATGCATATATATATATATATATATATATTCATACACACACACACACACATACATGTGCATATGTATATATATATGTGTGTGTGTATTTGGGCAGCATTCTTTCAATTATACATGTAGAATTAAACAAAAGACACATCTCCTGTTTAACAATTATATTTTTGATCTTTTCGAGTTTTCTGGCCAACTTTTTAATATTTGGGTGGAATTCGTAGATAAGTCCACCAAAGTTCAAGTCCTGAGTACTTTCAGCACTTTGAAGTGCCATTCAGGGGTGATGTGTTCCAGTTTTTAAAAATTATAATAATGTGGAGGCTGGGGAGGCTCCTTCCAGCCTCCACATTAATATAATTTAAAATCTAAATCAAAAGTTGGCCAGAAAAATTCGAAAATAAAATGTTAGACAGAACATGTGTCTTTTGTTTAATTCTACACACACACACACACACACACACACACACACATATATATATATTCACACACACACACATACATACACATATATATATAATATATATATATATATAATATATATTCACACACATACATGTGCATATATATATATATATATATATATATTCACACACATACATGTGCATATATATATATATATATATATATATATTCACACACATACATGTGCATATATATATATATATATATATATATTCACACACATACATGTGCATATATATATATATATATATATATATATTCACACACACACATATACAGGTGCATATATATATATATATATATATATATATATATATAACCAATCTTTTATTTTCTCATATGTATATATATGTTTAATATCCCATCTATATTTTACCTTAACTGATATTTTCTTATTTATCATCATCTCCATAGAGTAATAACAAATACAGTCTGTTCATATTTAGAAGGATTGTTTTTAACTTTTCTGTGTCTTACCTGATGTGATCTTCCCTTTACTCAAAGTTTTGCGGCCTCACCCAAGCATTAATGTTGTTATCCCAAAAGCTACATGTAACAACGCCACGATTTACAGTCTAGCTATAATGACAGTTCATAATGGCATTTTCCAAGACGATTATGCAGTACTTACAGCAGTTTACTGTCAGGCCTCAGCATTGTGGGTTTCACTGTTTTTAATGCCATTATCTTCAGCATCCATCTGTGGCCATTGCCATAATTTACAGTTGGGCCATTGCTTGTGTAAGCCCTTAAATCTTAGCTGAGGCTTACAAGACTTTGCTTGATTTCAAAATGACAGGTTGGGATTGAACGTGCACAAGTTGTCATGCCAAGACATTGTTGAATATTTTAACCTTCGCTCTTTGCAGTCCAAAGCTACGGGGAGTGTCCAGAATTATGCTGACTATGAAATTGTCCAGTCCTTATTACATAACAATCTCAGACTACTTTTGAAGAAAATCTAAAAATAAAAGAGCACTTACGCTCATATAACTGTCTGTAATGATTTTAAAAATGAACAGATAAGTGACGCCCTCCAGCTTTGTTCGAAAGTAAATGGGTATTGTAACTAACTTTAAGGCCGCCTTTTAGGGCTATTAAGCTTCGGTCAGAAGTTACATCCATATATAGAATCTATATGATAATCTATTGAAAAATTGTTATATAATACTTAAATAATGAAAATGGAATTATATTTTTTTCTTATAATAATGATAATGTCTGACAAAACCTCAGAAGATAGAAACAATGAACTCTTACGGGACTTGTTAATTCAACGGGGCGGCCTAAAGTCGGTATCAGCCAGTCAGCGAGGGAGTCTATCCCCTTTTCAATAGCGCTAGACCAAGGAGATTGTTTTTAGCATCTGAGGTGGAGCGCCACACCTACCATCAGCTCCTTACTTTTACCGCACAGATCCCTGTGCTACTCATACGCTGAGTTGGCGAGGACCGGTATCCAACTAGGAACCTTGTGGTTTGGAGCTGAACACTCTACCGACTGAGCTAACCCGGCCCATAGCAATTGCTAATTACAGTTCACCTTGTATCTTTGCTTAGTAAACCTTTCTCCCTATTCTTAATACTTACTGTGTTTCTTCTATTATTTCTGTTAACTCTAATACCCGAGTTACAACAAAAACAAATACATCATTTCTAGAATTTAGTATTTAATAATTATCTCCCCTGAGAGATTATGATAACTAGACGGATTGCATTAGAATTCTTTTCAGTTACTTTTTATGACAATTTAAACATAAAAGTAATTTTTTGTAAATTGCAATTGTGATTATAAAAATAAACAAATAAGTGGCCATCTTAAGTTGTGTCAAATGTTATTTTTGACACACTAAAGCACCACCTTATATCATAGACAGACAGAGAAAGAGAGAGAGAAACTAGTATCTAAGGAGAGAGAGAGAGAAATAGAGAGACAAACAGAGAGATATAGAGACAGACAGACAGACAGAGAGAGAGAGAGAGAAACTAGTATCTAGGGAGAGAGAGAGAGAGAGACAGAGAGAGACAGAGAGATAGACAGAAAGAGAAACTAGTATCTAGGGAGAGAGAGAGAGAGAGAAAATAGAGAGACAGAGAGATAGACAGACAGACACAGAGAAAGAAAGAAAGAAACTAGTATCTAGAGAGACAGAGACAGAGAGAGAGAGAGAGAGAGAGAGAGAGAAACAGAGAGATAGAAGAAAGAAAGAGAGAGAGAAACTAGTATCTAGGAGAGAGACAGAGAGAAACATATATATATATATATATATATATATGCTACATGAGTAGTAATCCCATGACTAATCCAGATTACAAAACTATATATATATATATATATATATTTAAAATTCTAGTATTGAATAATAGCGTTTTGTTTGTACCCTTTCTTCTAACGGTTGTTCATTCCGTCTTTCTCTCATATGTTGCTTTGATGATGACCGATCTATTGAAGCGGTCGAAACAGATTACTGTCAGAAATTATAAACATCATTTGTTTTTTAAAAAATGCTAAATTCATATATATATATATATATATATATATATATATATATGCATGCACACACATGACTGTTCCTAATTATGTGATCTTATTCCTTCTTATACACATAATGTTTATATGTTTATATCTCGGGTTTTTTAAAAATTAAATCTGGGCCAGCTTTTTCTTATCAGATTGAATGCATGAATCCATTTATCTTCATTTATACTAAAAGTTATCTGATTCTTATCTATTCTCAAAATTAATATCATTTACGGATTTTTTAAATGTTATAATTAATAGTAAATAAATATATAAGCAAGAGAAGTGCTTAATAATTAGCATTTAATACTTTAAATTATGAGGATTGTGAGCAGTGAAAATGCAGACCCTACTCTTGTTATTAAGATGAAGTTTGGATTGAAAAGTTATTCTCTAAGTTATTGCATTAACAAAACTTAGGCTATAGTGTGCCACTTAAAAAAATAATGGGATCATTATAATTATTATCATTATTTGCTTCAGAAAAAATACTTTGCATCTCTGGGAAAAAAAACTATTATAGCTCTTATTTTAATGTTTTGAACTTTGTCTCTATCTTTTGTTTACTTTTAAACATGAGAAAAATATTTTTTTAAATATATTTGCTGTCAACATTTTCCCAAAAGTTAAATAGGTAATTTATGAGGAAGTGCGTCCTGTCTCCTGCCTCAAAAATTGCTACCTGGTGACTATCAAAATAACAACCCAGCTCGTCGTAATTCTTGTTTATTTATCGTAATTTGTCATAATTCTTGTTTAGATATGAAGATGGATATATAGTTTGGAACAGACTGAGATAGATAAACAAACAAAATAATATAGATAGATATGAACAAATGGAGATAGATATTTTCGACAAGTAAATGTATTGGGGGGGGGCTTCTTTTTTGTCGTAATTCTTGTTTATTTAAACTAAAAACAAGACATTAAACAAACATGAATAAAATAAATCTTAGTATTTAAAGTAATATAGATAAATATGAACAAATTGAGATAGACAGATATGAAGATGGATAGTTTTGAATAGGCTGGATGGGTGTTATTTAATAGTCACCGGGTAGCAATTTTTGAAGCAGGAGACTGGGACGCACTTCCTCATAAATTACCATTAAATATACTGAATTATCCTTCGACTTGTTTTTTATGACATTCTAGATCAAATAAATACATTCTGTCCTTTAAAGTAAGAATATAACAAGACAAATTTTGATAAAACTCCCATCCCATACCCTGACAAAAACAGCAGTTGAACCAATTTAGTCACCATAGACTAATGGTTAGACAGGACTATATTTATAGTCATAAGCTTTTTTCAACAAGTCTTGAATTAAATATCTCAGGTGTATATCTTACATCATTAGGTATTTTTGTAAAGTAGTGTAGCCCATAAAGAGTAGGTGCTATTTTGGTGAAGAAAGGATGATAAAAGTATTATTTTGTAAAGTATGAATATGGATAACTAAGACAGAGAAGAGCGAAGACTGCTCCTCTTCCAACCCCCCTAAAAAAATTCAAGCCTTGTGTCTAAAACCAAATGTATCTATTATTTATGGTAAATATATGAAGCTTGAGATAGTGTTCATTTATTCAGCATGAATACAGATACATTTGTGTTAAATTATTCATCTTATATGAATGATGCCTTTGGTCATAAGATCAGGTGTACACAGTTCAACAGATATGTTGAATATTCTCTTTACAGGTGTTCACGTTATATATTCTATTAATTACTTAGTAGTAAAGTAGCAACATTCTTTCATTGGTATATAATAATGACCAATTTCTTTTAATATAGAGAAAACATGAATTATGATTTATTTGCATGTAGATATTAAATGAGATAGTATAAACTATCGAATAGAATCCCAAAAGGTCAGTGTTGGTTGGTTTTACTATATGTCAACATGTTGTAAAGGGAAGTAACTGGATAATCCCTCACGTATGCAAATGAATACGTATAAAAGAACAACAGGAGATTAGCTCAATGTGATGTGATGCGAGTTGATCTCCAACCACGAACGTTGTTTCGTTTTCTCGGATGTAAACACACGTGCTACACTCTTCAGAAGATAAGTAATCTTTATCAATCCTTCTTTTACGTGCAGAGACTTTTTACCTTGCTGGCCGGAAGCCATTTTTGTTATTTGTATTTATTGTAATAATAAACTATTATTACAACCACTCGCAATCTTCTCTCATTGTTTGTGAGTTCGATTCTCATTGGGCGCCCCTAACTTCTGGCTTTGTGCCACATCTAAGCTAAGCTTAGTAAATAGCTATATAAGTAAAAAAATCCAACCATTAGTTATATATTTTAAATGAAAACAGCATTCTCCAGGATTTGAACTTGTGTCAACAACACCACACACCTCAATATACCCGCTACATATAAATTAGCTTCCAAGACACGCTCTAACTATAATGGGATATCATATCAGCATGTTTTTGTTTTTTTTTTTTTTTTTTTTTTTGCTTCCCTATGTTTTTATATATAATCGTTAGGTTCTAATATCCCTAAACACATTAGTATCACCTGTTGTCATTTTGAGTTCTACGGGATTGTCACAGTTATTGCTATCCTCAGCTGGACGTGCTTTTATGAGGAGGATAATTTGGGATAATGAATGTGATGTGGTTTTTTTAGGAGAAGATTCGTCACAGATATTAGCAGAATAGATCTGAAAGTAATAAAAATGAAGGGATGATACCATATTTTTACAGAGTTATAGAATTAGAACCTCACTACCAGATTCAATGTTTTTTCTCCATATTAATATTAACATTAACTTTTTTCTCTTCTTTTTTGAAGTGTTAACATTTTATTAAGAAGGTAAAAAAAATAAAATAAAAACAAAATTAATGTTCTTCCTTTTACTCGGCAACACTTGTTATTCATTGATCTGTATTGGTGTTCATGTTATATATTTTATTAATTACTAAGTAGTAAAGTAGCAACATTCTTTCATTGGTTAAATTCTGATTAAAAAATGTTTTCCTCTTCATATTAATATTAATACTAACTTTTTTCTCTCTTTCTTTTTGATGTGTTAACATTTTACTAAGAAGGTAAAAAAATAAAATAAAAACAAAACTAATGTTCATATATTTTCTTTGTTTTATCCTGTATTTTCACTTGATCCTCTTGAAGTCAGCCAGTCAGTCTACTGCTGGTTTAGACAACAGCAACTGGCTAAGCACAACTGAACTAGTGCTCAAGATGTCTGGTACTTATGGGACTCAAGAATAGTCCATTCATGTATTTGTGTGATTCCATTCCTTGAGTCCTGATTGGCTGCTTGGTTTCTATGATGTTATGACGCTTCATAAATACTCTGGTATTCTGCAGGAGGATTGTGTTATAATCAGTAATTGCTTACTGATAAGAACGAAATAAAGAGTTATGCCCCTTGTTTCGTACCAGTGACTTGGGGGTCACAGGGAGTTGAATAAAAGTTGTTAACCTATCAACATGTGTTCTGGTCTTGTCTGCTCTTAGCTCATAATTAGCATTGTCCTGTTACTAACGTAAAATTCGGTAGAAGTACACTCGTGCATGAAACAGATTGCAGCAAGGTTAGATCTGTATTGAGTTACATCTACTTGTTGCATTGTCTTACCAATTCAATGGTAATTGGAATTTAGTATGATTATTCTACAGATCATTGGTCAAGTTGTAGGTGTATCAGAAAAACATAGAATTAGTGTATCTCTAAATCAACCGTGATTACTCGGCTATTCACAACTGGGGGAAACAACAGATCATATCAAGAAGCACCTGAATCCTCTATTTCTTTATGAACTGATTATTTCCTCAAAGAAGATAAACACTTTTAGCTTGGCTTTGTTTTTGCACATCATTGTTAGCAGAGAACAACACCTTTACTCTATATTTTCATTAAATCTTAACACTTGATCATAATTACATGAACACCATCACAGATCAATGAATAACAAGTGTTGCTGAGTAAAAGGAAGAGTTCAGAAAGGTGTGAGCTCAAGTGAGAGAACATCAATAGCTGTACTACCATTAAGAATCTAATTCTGAACAATTTAGATGATTTTTTTTTCTTTGTTTTGATGGCCATGACTCTCATCTGTTTAAGTTGAACAAATAATTAAAAGAACTTTAAGTAAACTAGGTGTGTTTATGACCAATACTATTATGAGCAAGAAAATTAACCCTTAGTAATAAGATGGCTTTCCTCTTGCTCTCATTCATTATTTGTAAGACACATGAAAAACACCTTACTGAAATTAGAACTGTATTTCAATAATTCAGAATTTGAAAAAAAGTCAGATGCTCATCCATTCATGAATTTATGGAGGGTTTAATGTAAAACAATAGTATTAAAGCATTTTATGTGTACACATACTCACACACACACACACACACACCTATTCATCGTGTATTGATTAACAAGTTGATTTCACAGTTCATTATGATTCAGTATAAGGCCGGGTTAGCTCAGTCAGTAGGGCATTCGGCTAGAAACCACAAGGTTCCTAGTTCGATACCGGCCCTTTTTATAAAACATCCATCAATTTCTTCACCCCATAATACATCCTGATGAAGGTTTAAAGAAACCAAAACGTTTAAGCGTCGATAAATAAATTCATCTTATTTTTGGAACACTTGTTTTTTCAAATTTCTTTATATATATATATATATATATATATATATATATATAGTCATCCACAGACACTGTGTTTCGACGTTTCACATCTCATCATTGTAGCTAGACTTTGTAGCTACTTATAGCCGGGAGATGGGCTAGTTTAGCTCAGTCAGTAGAGCAGTCTTAGCCAACACAGTGTATGAGTAGCACAACTTGGTAATCTGATATGTGCTGCAAAGTGGGGAGCTGATGGTAAGTGTTGTGCACCACCTCAGCAAAACAATCTTCCTGGTCTAGAGCTAGTGAAAATAGAATAGACTCCCTCACTTTCCAGCCGATACTGAGAATAGGCCACTACACCGACTTTATGTATATATATATATGTATATATTACATACAGTGATATGTAAAAGTATTACACACATTATATCGTTATGTATGTATGGATGAATAAAGGAAAATATTTTTTTTGAATAAACGAAAAAATTTAATTTAGAACCACAGACATGCAGATCACAATACCAGTTTCATGATTGATCGATTGTCAGACGATATGGATATATATATATATATATAAGCAAATCTATGTCTCACTATTGATCTTATCCTTCTATATATATATATATATATATATGCACATACATATAAATGCATATATATATATATATATATATTCAAATATGCTCAATAAGATAAATAACAAATAGATATATATACATATTCAAATATACACACACATAAATAAATAATATAAATATATTCAAATAAGCACACATATAGATGTATAGGTAAATATAGATATACATTCAAATATGCACACATATAGACATATAGGTAAATATAGATATACATTCAAATATGCACACATATAGACGTATAGGTAAATATACACATACTCACATATGTATATATGTTTATATCTGTTTTTTTTTTAAGAAGTAAATCTCCACCATCTGTTTCATGTCAGTTTAAATTCATGTATCCATTCATCTTCATTTATATTTAAAGTTATGTGGTCTCTACATATACCATTGTCAAAATGGATATTATTTAAGGTTTTTATTTACTGTATACCAACAATTTATCTATCAATTTCAAAATAAAAGAGCTAATATCAGAACTATATTTTTAGGAGGCATCACATTTGTAATGGTTATTGTTATAGGAAATGGACTCAGCAACCTGAGTTCAAGTCCTGAACAAAGCTGTTTTCGTTTTACATAGCATGAGAAAGGTATCCATCCAACTATTCCCCCCACTCCAGCTATGGGTGAATAGTAAGGCCCACTGGTCTCTTTAACTTTGGCATAGCCACCAATCTAGGAGAAGTAAAACCCTGAATATAAACCTTTTAAACTACGATTGACCTTGTGTCACATCTTACTCATGCAGAGGGGTTGGTAAACATTATATATATATATATATATATATATATATATATATATATATATAATGGAAGCGCGTGGTGTAATGGTTAAAGTCATGGGAAATAGACTTGTTGCCACGAGTTCAAATCCTGGATGCGATAACTGCATATATATATATGTATATTCTATATATATATATATATATATATATATGCCTTACAGATCATTTATCAGCATGCAAATAAGAACTAATATTGTCTGCTTATATATATATTTATATACATATGAATCTGTCTGTCTGTCTGTCTCTCTATATATATATAAATATATTACACACATTCTCATGGATATATGTATATATGAGTTTTACAGTGACAACTATTTTAGATATTAGAATTGTATACTTCATATTTATGTGACAAGCTTTTGGTTTTTCTGTACTTGTATTTTTATATCTCTATTATCAGTACACTAATATACTCTTTACTGGAAGGAAAATAACTCGATTTGATTATAAACATTTCACCCAATATATATATATACATAAATAACTTTCAATATCATTCTTCAGGATGAGTCTCATCTAACTATCAATAAACAAATGCAGGTGCAGATGACTATCTATCCACCAAGGCTTGGTAAAGTGTTGAAACCGAAATGTCTATCAAACTTGCTCTGCTGATAGGCATATTCTTGTCATTATAAATATTTTTCTCATGAAATGTTTTGAATAAGCAAATCAATAAATCTGTATCATTGTGATTAGATGAGATTTTTTTCCTTTTTTTTTTCCTAGTCAGTTCATATATGAATGTATGCGAGGTGCATGATCTAATAGTTAGAGTCGTAGGAAATGGATGTTATGATAAATATTTAAAAAACAATTTTATGTGTCAATACTTAAGCATATATTGTATATATTGTACCATCTTCAGGACACTGTTAAGTAATGTTTATGCGAGGGACAAAATGAAAGATGTTAAGTGTATAGTGAATGTGTGAATATGATGTTAATAACCGTTAATTTTTATGTGCACGTTTGTTTACGAAAGCCAATGACGTGATCAATGCATGTGCAAAAATGGAAGGTAAAGATCATAACATGACGCATGCATAAATATTTAAAAAAAATTTTCTTCTCATTTGTCAAATTAATTTCCTCACCATATTTCCATATATATATATATATATATATATATATATATATGTATATATTTACCAACCCCTCTGCACAAGCAGGATGTGACACAAGGTCAATTTCTTAAGTGGAGTTTAACAGGTTTGAATTCAGAGTTTTTCTTCTCCTAGACAGGATGCCTTATCAAGGTTGAAGAGCCCAGTCTGCCCTACTATTTACGCATAGTTGGAGGGACTATAGTTGTATTCATACCTTTCCCCAGGGTATTAGTGCTAAGTGAAATGCAATTACCACATCCAGGATTTGAACTTGGGGGAGAAGTCCATTTCCCATGACTTTAACCATTACACGACATGCTTCCATTCAGTCTTGATATACATTATCAAACCTTGTACATACCTTCAGTTTGGAACCTATTAGATTCAGTTGGCATGCAGTTGAAATGCACATTGATCATGGAATCATGTCTGTGAGTGCATCACATAAAACTGCAATATATAAATATATATATGAATAACGCAGTTTGCTTTATTTATAAATTAGAAGTGGCTACCCACCATTGCTTGGGTAGAGGTGGAGGATGTTACTTTTGCAGATCCATTGATCTTTCATAATTGATTTGTTTAGGTTTTAATCACTAATGCCACCAATGACTTTTCCATCTTTTACTTTGGTTGATTGATTGGATTCTATGGCATGTCAACCCTTGTTGGGATATTTCTTAAGTGGAGTTTAACAGGTTTGAATTCAGAGTTTTTCTTCTCCTAGACAGGATGCCTTATCAAGGTTGAAGAGCCCAGTCTGCTCTACTATTTACACATAGCTGGAGGATTCTATGGCATGTCAACCCTTGTTGGGATATTCTATGCCAAAGACATTTGTTTTATTTATTCTTCATGGTA
>CM042143.1:25123889-25231120 GCA_023376005.1 Doryteuthis pealeii
CTTGTTCTGTCATCTCTTGGCTATTAACATAATTACTTTTATTACTTTTTCTTTATTGTTATGATTCTTATTCTTTTCCTTCCCTATTATGATAATTTTGTTCTTCATTTCTCATATTAATATTCACAATAATGCTATTATTATTACCTTGTGTAAATACTGCAGTTGCCAACTATATATATCTTCATGAGTTCTTAGCCTAAAGAACTGAATGACTCAATGTTTAATGTATATATCATGCAATGAAAGACCATTTTTCAGCTAAAAGATGGACACAAGGTAGTATAATTTGGATTATTGTCCTCATCTTCATTGTTATCTGTACAATTTTTGGCCAACGTGCCCTTGGGCCTTCTTCAGGTATTTCTTGTCGGAATCAGGAACTTTCTCAGACTCGGGAACCTTCTTGTCGTCATTAGGAGCCATCACGGAACTTTGAACCTAAGTTCAAAGAAATACGAAAGAGTCCGATAAGAAATACCTGAAGAAGGCACATCGGACGAAACGTTGTACAGATAACAATGTAGATGAGGACTATAGACTGAATAATCCAAATAATACTAATTACCAAGCTCATCTCAAAAATTTCAAGAAATATTACACAAGGTAGTTTTTGAAAGTCGTTTCTATGCCCAGCCCTGCTATAACTTTGACCCAAAGTGACCCCACATTGCCTCTGCATATGCTATGTACAAATATCAAATAGTAGGGCACACTGGGAACCTAAGCAATGGTACAGCAACTAGTCTACAAGAAGGAAAACTCTTAATTCAAACCATCACAATTCTACTAAACAATTGACACTGTATTGAATTTCGGCAGAGGGGCTGGGTAAGTACATATAATTACATATATATGAATATAAGTAAAATATAGACAATAGTGAAAAGAATTCTGTAAGGGTAACAGAATCTTGTGCCTCGTTAATTCATTCTTAACACTTTGATGCACAATATATTGTAGTTTTCTTTGTCTAACAAAGTTTTTTAAAGTAACGTCTCAGTTCACAGAATACTTGATAAAACCAAAAATATGAGACTTGTTTTGAGCAGCAATAATTCAAAGAGAGGCTAAATGAATCAAAAGTAAAATTAGTTGAAAGAAGGATTCGGTTTGATGGAAACATGTTTGTTTCTCTCTTTAATCTTTTGAACTGAGACTCATGAATATTTTAGATTGGACGAAAAGGAAATTAACATTAAAACCAAGAAAAGAATAAATAGAAGAAATGACCACCAGGAATTTTGAAACAGTATTGATTGGGTTTTCAGTATAAAAATGGGAACAAGAATCAACCTGTCTGAAGCAAACATTATCTCTTAAAGTGTAATGATTATATATATATATATATATATATATATATATATATATATATATATATATATTTAATTAATTTTTTTGTTATTAATATTGGAGAAATGATTATAAAGTGCTCAATTATTTCTTTAAGAGCTGTATTTATTTATTTATTTAAGTCACCAATACAAAGACGAACTTTGTATTGGTGACTTAAATATATATATATATATATATATATATATATATATATATATATATATATATATTATGTATTGGAGAAATGAAAATAAAGTGCTTGAATACAGGTGTAAGAGCCATATCTATTTGTTGTAGTTTACAATACATTTAAAATGCAATTGTTACTATTGGTCTCAAAGCAGCTTACAAGCCTCATCTCATCAGGACAATTTATCTTATGTATCTTCTTCCATAGTTTTGAATAGATAGCTTCGTCTATCTGTTATATTCTATCATGCTATCTGGGTTCTGCTATGTTCTTGTTAATCTGGGCTGGATCTTCTTACTTGATACTGGGACGTCTTGTTTTGTTGTGGAGTTTTAAATTAATAAACCCAATACTTTGCTTTGTTTAGAGCTCTTTATTATTTTACAAGATCCAATTCAAATCAAATACATGTGTGAGAATTTAGTTTCAATGAAAAGATTGCCATTGCCATCCATCTTCTAACTAAAATCTGACATTTCTAAACTACATCTCACCTTTGCATTGGCAAACCAGAAGAGAGGTCAAACACAAGTCAAAATATGTTGATCATTTTTCCTGGGTTTTTCCACTAAATAGTTATTTCAAATTTAAGCTACAGTCATCGTACATAATTGATAGACTTCCTATCAGTTATGTAACATTGTAACCAAACATGCAAGGGTTGGCTAATCAAGGTACTCATTAAATTTAGGAATAATGTTTCAACATAGTCCCACTTGCAGTATACACACTTCTTCCATCGATGTTTTAGTGCTTGGATCCCATAGGGCAAATGTCATCAACAGATATGAACTTTTCTAACATTTGAAATTTCAGCCCATACTTGTACAACAGTCAGATCTGGCCAATTAGCCGGAAAGGGGTTAAGCAGGCCTATATCACTTAGAAAAAAATCCATTTGGTCTGTTTTTCAACTATTAAAAACATTAGAATATAAAGGGGAAATGATAAAGTTTTGATATCATTAACATTGTTTGTATACATCTATAGAAGAGAAAAAATTATTTTTTCTTTTTATTATTTATGCATAATAAAAAAAAAAGAAATGTTTATCCTACATAAATTATAATCATTACATCAGAAGTGTCTAGCGGCCTTGTTTTTTTTGTTTTTTTCTCCCAGACAAATTATGTTCTCCAACGACTATAGGACTTCGTTTGCCATCAGATGAAGCCACAGCCTAATCAATTTTTATTGAGTCTGGTCCAGTGGCATAGACAGTAGTTCAACACCCTCCACCTTGCAGATTTGTTGCTTTTCTATTGCCAAATGAAACTTTCTTTAGAAATCTAATTTGCTTGAACTGATTAACCGATAATCAATCACCTGATCAATATTTTTTTTACAGATATAAAAAAAAAATATTTGATTCAATTTTATCAGATTTTGTGAAAAATCTTTAAATGAATAAGGTTGTGATGAATGGCTGATAAAACAGTTAAAACATTTTAGGCTGTACGACAAATGAGCAATGCTATATATATATATATATATATATATATATATACTCGTGTGTGTGTGTATACAAATAAGAATAAAAAACAAGCTTTTTCAACAAAAAAAAAGTTTACAAAATTCTGAGATGGAAAACTAGTTTCCTGAAAGAAACTAAAAAAATTGATTTCAGTAAGAAATAAGAAAAAAATCAACATATCTTTTTTTTATAAAGACATAGATTTTTCTGTCTGTGGAAAATTTTTCTGTCTTTGGAAAAATAGAGAAGAATTAGGGTTTGCTTGTTATGTGTTGTCAAATTATTTAATATTACTTGAAATGAAGGGAATTGTTAGGCATTGCACTTTATACAGACACATGTGTGTGTGGGTGTACAAAGTGCTCTCTCTCTCTCTCTCTCTCTCTCTCTCATATATATATATACATATATATATATATATATATATATTGCACACACACTCACACATGTATTACTAATATTGATTATATAATTTGTTATATTTAAAGAGTTCTCAATATAATTGATAGAACATATATATCTTGGTTTAAAAATCACATGGGTGAGAAACTAATAGTTACCAACCACCATTGACTTTGTTAATCTTACGCTAACTATATATATATATATATATATATATATATGAGGTAAGGTAAAAGGTTAGTGAACAAAAAATAATGACTCAAACAAGTCTGAGAGTAGAAATATTTCAACTGACTTTTATTCAAAGCAAAAATTATGTACATGTGTGTGTTTTGATGAGGGAGTGAGTTAGTAGCGGAAATGAAGGGTATTTTTTGTTCACTATCCTTTTACCTTACTTCATACTGTCGGATTTTACTCCAACCCTCCTATCTTCATATATATATATATATGACATGCCACAAATTATATTAGTCTTAGTTAATGGTTTCTAAATAATGTTAAAATTTGCTCAACTTTTTTTTTTTAAAGTCAGACTACCCTAAAGAAAAGTTTTTTAATCGCTAGTTTCTTCTTCCTTTTGCTTAGACATCAGATATGAAGATATATGTTCTAAATTTTTGAGATAAAGTGTTTTTTTTCTGAACTGCCTTTTTTCAAAGTATTTTCTTTGTTTCTTAATCTTCATCACAACATTTTGATACTATACCCTCAAGTTTTTCTCAGGTGTGCGTCTTGTATTTATTTGATTCAGGAAGGAGTTATATTCTTCTTTCTTTAACATATGTCAAATGTTCTTCCTAGTAAATTCTCAGACCGAATAGCAAGTAATTCTGTCTGATGAAGCTAATTTGGTTCTTGACTGAAAGTCTGTGTATAATCATATATTGTAATCAATTATGATAAACTAGAAGTAAATGTAATCTTTTTTGTGTTTGTATTTAATTTCATTTGTCTTTCCGATTCAATACAATATTTAATTATATTAAAAATTAAATACTTCTGCCAGAAAGGCACTTTTGCAAAAATATTTTAACAAAACTGTGTTTAATAAATGTTTATTTGCTGATCCTGATTTCTAATTCTCTCATGTTATTCTCAAATGCATTAAAAGAAATCCTATATATTGAAGAATAATTAAAGTTCCAATTACCGTCGAACTGGGAAGACAAGGCAACAAACGATTGTAACTCAAATACAAACCCGAATGCTACAAAGTCCACTGCAAAATGACAAAGTATATATAAGACTCCACAATGTCATTCAAATCAAGCAGTCAATCAGAACTCAAGGAATGGAATCACCCAAATCACCCAGATTCATGGATGGATCATTCTTGATTCATATTATACCAGCTGTCTTGGACACTGCTTGAGTGATACTTAGCTGCTGTTATTAAAACCAACAGTAGACTAACTGACTTCAATATATATAATTTTATATATTTATCAATTAAATTAACCTTAAATCTAGTATGATAATTTATATTTCTTTTTTAGTTTCGTTAGTCTTTCTAATTTAATATAGTATTTCTGCAGCAATTGGACCTATGAATTCACTATGATATTTCCTTTTGTTGCCGAATACAAAAATGTTGATCTTAACAGGAATATCGAAGAATAAATTAAAGATTTCAATGAAAACTAGCTGGATTCATTTGTGTTTGATTAAAGATCAATGAATGTAGGGCATTTTGGTTGTTCAAATTGAGTAATCAACTCATTCCTTTTCTGCTCGCACATAAACCCTGTCTTCACCAAATTACCTGAAAACACAGAATCACAAGAGCACTCTAGTTTAATTGCATGAAATGATTCCTCTTCCTTTAGAGCAAAATCCTCTTTTGTATAACGTTATCCAATTTCCATACACATGAGGTGGAAAATCGTTAGCATTCATTAATCCTTCCAGCTTCTCATCCACATCTCTTTTCATTCTTTCTTTTCTTTTCACACTATTAACACCTAAGTACAATCAGATTATTCTTTGATGACTCGCTTGTGCCTGTCAGCATTATTGTGTACAAATTGACTTATCCATAAGCCACTGTATTTTCTCAGGTTTCCCAGATAAAACTCTATTGCTTACTCTTAATTCGTTTTCATTAATATCCCCCTCTTTGTTGTTTTTATCTAAAGTTAGGCCTTTTCCTGACTGACATGAGTTAGCTTGTAGCACTCTACCTCTATTTGATAATTACAGTCAAGGTTTTTAAAGAGGCTGTCAGTAATATACATTACTGTTTGGTTAGAGGAGAGTTTGTGCAAAATCTCCACCCTACACCAATTGTAAGCATGTATTTACCCAACTCCTCTGAGACCGGCAGGATGTGACAATGTCATTTCTAAGCAGAGTACAGTTGGTTTGAATTCTGGGTTTTCCTTCTCCTATATTGGTTGCCTAATGAAGGCTTAAAAACCCAGTTGGTCCCACTATTTACCAAGAGTGCTGGGGGAGGGGTAGAAAAGATAGATTCATGCCTTTTCCAAGTGAACAGCCTCATCCAAGATTTGAACTCTGGTTGCTGGTTCCATTTCATATGATCATAACTGTTACACTACGAGCACCTTCAAATTTATGTATGGTCTAAAGAATTAGGTTGTTTGCAATATAAGTTCCAGAAATAGATCATGTTTCTGAAACCAGAGGTTTTGCTTATATCCAGCTGGCTTTTTCAGTCTCTATTTTTCTTTATTTCTTTTACATAGAATTTTTACTATAAGTAAATTACAGTAGAATTTCTATAAAAAAAAAAGAAAGAAATATAGAGACTGCAAAAGCCAGCTAAATATAAGCAAAACCTTACAATACTGGTCAAAATATGAGAATGATTTATTCAAATACAGTATTTAGTTTGATTGCCAAAATAGAAGGCTTTTATTATTTTCTAGATTTACAAATGAATTGCTTTTTATTCTTAAAATATATATCCTAAGGCTTATTTTTTTTATTCTCTTTCTTTATAAGTATATGTGCAGTATTTGATAAACACACATTATACATATATATGTATATACATATATATGTATATACATATGATGGGTTACCAGGTAAGTTGATATTAGGTGGATACTAAGTTGGATCTTTCTTCCAACAGTAGAATGTTAAAGTTATTCAGGTTTAAGTTGAGAGTTTGATATTCAATATTTTTGAGCAGAGCAATATATTTGATAAAGAAGAAGGCTTAAAAATCAGCCATTTTATGGTTATAGATCTCTGGGTAGAAATATATCTATAATCACAAAATGCCTGATTTCTAAGCATTTTTCTCTAATATATATATATATATATATAGTAATGCTCATAGATAGGAAGACTACAAAACTATGTTTATAAAAGTTAATTTACTTCTAAACCTAAGATACCATGATTTTATTTTTTCTGGTAGAACAATATATAATCAAAATGCATATGATTGAGTATTATTTATTACCATGTTCTACAGCTTTAAACTCTGTAACAGAGCAAAAAGTTTAAAAATACATTTACTACTTAAATTTTATATTGTAGTATTTTATATTATAATGCATACAGAATTGAAATGCTACTGTAAAAAATTGTTAGGGGTATACCTATTTGTGGATTTATTTATTTCTCTCTCTCTCTATGTATCTATCTATCTATCTATCTATATATATATATTTATATATGTATGTATGTGTGTGTGTGTAAATAATATTGTACATGCACTCACATAGAAATAGAATAAAAAGTATACTTTTTTGTATGTGTATGTATATATACATATATATATATATATATTTATTTATTTACACACACACACACACACACACACATATATATGGCTCAGTTGGTAGAGCGTTCGGCTAGAAACCACAAGGTTCCTAGTTCGATACCGGTCCCCGCCAACTCAGCGTATGAGTAGCACAGGGATGTGTGCGGTAAAGTAAGGAGCTGATGGTAGGTGTGGCGCTCCACCTCAGATGCAAAAACAATCTCCTTGGTCTAGCGCTATTGAAAAGGGGATAGACTCCCTCGCTGACTGGCTGATACCGACTTTAGGCTGCCCCGTCGACTTTACTTTACTTTATATATATATGAAGAAATAAAAAATGAGACTATATTGACTACATTGCGCCAGTTTAGAGACCTGAATCTGTAACAGAAGTTAACTACCTGACAGAATTTTCCTGAAGTTCCTTTTAGGTGAAATCAGAGTAGTTAACTTTTTATATATACACACACACACACACACACACACAGACACACACACAGAGCTGCAAAATCTGTGTATTTGGATCTTATCCAAACCAAAAAGTCCCAGCAACTTTTTTTTGTTTATTGACCTCATGATGCTACATTGACTATGTTAGTTTAAACTGAAGTCCATTAAGGTCACTGGAGATCATTAGCCGGCAAAATATGCTATTACTAGCCAAACAGGTTAAGAAAATGATTTTGTTATGAAATACAAAATTGTTTTTTTTTTTATCTCATAAATGATTAGACTGGGTAATTCATATCTATGTTTTTTACATGGCCAGATAAATATCAAAGTTCAAGAGTAAGTAGTGAAAATGATTACCTATTTCTAAAGATGGAAGAACAATTATTATATAAAACAAGACTCTCAGAAAGTAATCAGAATTTGTTCATGTTTAAAACACTGTGTAATTTTCTTGTATATATATATATATATATATATATATATATAATCTTTGTTAGAATATGCATTAAAATTATTCAATTTAGCTGACCAGTATTATTTTTGTATATAGGATTGGAAACTATTCTTGAATAAGGAATTAGCATTATTGTATAGTTATATCATTATCAGATAATGCCGACAGCATGTTAACACCCATGACTCTTTTTTACCAACTGTCCCTATCAGCCATCACCCCAAGAAGATCCTCCACACAGCATCCAAAATCTGCACAGAGGTGATTGTAGATTTTTGCTGGTTAGCCTATAATGATGTGTCCATGTGTAGATGTCCACAGGATAATGTCACTTATGAGTTTGGCCTTGCTTATCCAGCAGTATCCAGCATGTCTTGTTTGGATGGTTTGTGTGATAGGAGGCAAGTGGCTGTACAGCTACTTTTTTTGTGGGGTGCTACATCCAAGATTTGTTCAAGACAGCATGCAGCATCCTTGTGCAGTTCCCATCTCACTTCATCTTTTTTTCATTAGTCTAAGTTATAACACACTACCAATGCTCTTAGATTTGTCACAGAAAATCATCTAAGATTTGCTGAAAAAAATTGCAGTAATTAAAATTTATGAATCCCAAGTTTTTCAGGATTGTGGGTCTTGATTTGGCCAGGAATATTTTTAATTTGCTCACGGAGTTGGCCTGATTCCAAAATGGTATGACAATTTGAGCCATGGCCTCTAGGAGTAAAGTTTAAAAAATGTAACACACTACCAATGCTCTTAGATAAAAATCAAGGGAAATAACTCAGATTAAATCATTTAACTTGAAATCTGTTGTGGTTAATTAGGACTAAAACAAATTTGTTCAATTTATCACCTGGATTTATCTTTTTTTATTATTTACTTGGAAAAATGTATAACTTGTTAATTCCTTTTCTTTTTGTAAAGTTCCTATGAAATATTATCATGAATGATTGGCTAACAGCCCAATTTCATTTTATACCAATATAAGCGTCTTTGGTTTTTTTTTTCCAATATCCAGTTCTATATGAGAATTTCAGTCCCTTGATAGCAGATCTTTGAAAATCTATCTTAGAAAACTGATACGCTATCTATTATGATACCACAGTACAGAAGAAAGTTGAAATATTTATTTGCAGCTATCTTTCACTATAACATTATAACTATTTCTGTTCCATAATGGTTATTACATTTGAATCTTAAATCTTATATAGTAAATGTAACAACTATTAATGATATGGGACAAAAGAAATACAAATTATTTTGTTATAATGCATATATGCAGTATGTTTAGAAAAATGGATATAATTTTTTGTCTAATAACTTAACCAATTCTTATTTGAACTGTAAGGACTAGAACTCTCCTGTGCCTTTGGGGACAGGAAGTAGAAAAAGTAACGTCCCTTGTCAGGTTGGTGGAAGAAACCTCTTTACGGTTTTGGTACCAACATGTGAGCCTCGTAGAAACAAGCTCTTGTCTCAGTCTCTTGTGACTAAAGGAACTTTCCCCTCAGTGAGGAAGTAACAACTGCAGACACAACCTGACAAAGGATGTTACCTTTTCTACTTCCTGTCCCCGAAGGCACAGGAGAGTTCTAGTCCCTACAGATCTATTCAAATTTAAACATGTGTAGAAATAACTCAAAATTCTAGGTTTAATGTTTGTTTTTTTCTTTTCAGCAATAGAAATGCCATTCCCTGGAAAAGAAAGGTCGTTTTAACAATAAACAGAATTTTGAGATCATTTGAATGAGAATTGGTCAAGCTATTAAATTATGAAATAATATCAATTTTTCTGAAACACCCTGTATTTTTCAGCACACACTCAAACAGTTTATTTATGAAATTATTTTAATTGAAACAAATATATGAATCTTTTTTTTTTTTTTCATTGAAAGGATGGTTCTTTACTAACACCTTTTGCAAAAATAAAACAATACTACATAGCTCTCAAAATAGTTGTGACATTTTGTGTATATGTTTTATATGCCAATATAACAACTATTCTGGAACAGCAGTAGTATTTTTTGGGATCTACTAACACACTGTTATTTGTGGATCAGATTAACCAGTTATTTTACTTGTTTCTTTTAGAGATCATTATGGACAGGCCAAAAGGCCAATCCCAACTTGGAATAACTATGACGGAAGGTATAAACATGGACTGCTTTGTAGAGTTTGGTTTGCATTTTCCAATTCCAGCCTGTTTCACTTCTCTTAATAATCCTTCTCCTCTTCCACCCAATGTTTGCCATTTTTTTTTACCTATTTACCTGATTAGTTAACCAATGCAGAAAAAAAAAATTAAATCTCTATTTTTCGTAGTGAATCATAACAGCTTGTCTAACAAACCTCAAGATAACCATTCTATATTTCAATAAAATATTTAAAAAAAAAAAAAACAACAGCTTTGTTATGAACCTTGAAATATATCTTCCTTATTTTGTGAGAAGAATGTATTTCTAAGTTATCACAGACTTTTAGAAAATTTCTATTTATTCACTTAAAGGTTGTATTTAGTAGCTGTTAAACTCAATGTCAAGTCAACAGTGTTTAGAGATATGGGGCAATTAGACTATAAATAATATTAATAAATGGGAAGTATGCTATGATCAGTGATAAACTCCCTTGAGAAATCATAATGATTTTGGTTTTCAATTATGCTCACCTCAAACCATTACTAATTTGAAACAATATGCCATTTTTGCTGTGTTACTGTAGCATATAAAGTAAGTAAAGAAGACGGAGTGGCCTATTGTCGGTATCAGCAGGACAGTTAGGGAGACTATCCTCTTTCTTGTGCTACTTATGTGCTGAGTTGGTGATGGCTGGTTTAAAAACTAGAACCTTGTTGTTCCTAGGCAGATGCTCTACCAACTGAGCTATCATCAGATCATTGTAATATATATTGTGAGGGCATGAGAAAAAAATTTGAAAACAATAAATTCTTTGAGTCTTCATTTTAATTCAGAAAAGCAAAGTAAAACTTGATGTTGAGTCATATCCTTTGTACAGATTCTGTATTATTAATTTCACAAGGTTCTTGGTTTGATACCGGCCTTCGCCAACTCAGCGTATGAGTAGCACAGGGATCTGTGTGGTAAAGTGAGGAGCTGATAGCAGGTGTGGCACTCCACATCAGATGCTAAAATAATCTCCTTGGTCTAGCGCTAGTGAAAAGGGATTAGACTCCCTTGCTGTCTGGCTGATACCAACTTTAGGCCACCCTGTTACTTTATAATGCAGATCCCCCTGCAGAGGTGTCCTGGATACTATGCTAAACTACATCTGATGGAGAGATCTGGGAAGTGTGGAGTACCCCTTCATTGCCAATACTCCCAGGTTCACTCTTACCCAGAGTACCTGTTAGGGTCTCATTATGAGTCAAATAGTTCTGTTTTAAAATTACTCACATTTGATAGGATTGTGTGCAAAAAAAATACTCTTACGAAACAACTACCTAAAAAAAAGAAAATATGATTCCCTAACCGCTATGCATAGCGTAACCCAGATGGATTGTCATGCCTTTTAAATCAGTCAATCCAAATGTACTCTCTAATAGTATTTAATAGTTATCTACCTTCAGAATTCATAAATATTAGGATTTGTATTATATTGGTTATTAAGTAGCACATTGAATTGCAAGCAGTTTTGTTTATGGAATGAATATAATAGATAAATATAAAACTATTTATATAAATATAATATATACAATTATCTATATAAACATAGAATTATATATAGAATAAAACAGCTTAAAGTATTTCATGGCTATTTTGCTAACAAAAATCTTGCTATGATATGCCATTTTTGCTGTTACATACAGAAATCTCTGAGTGCCTCACACACCCAACTATGTGTCACAAAAACAGTGCTTAGTAAATAACTATATAGATAGATTAGATCAATGTAATATATTGTACTTTTTCACTATTTATCCATGAATATTCGACATATAGCTGACCATGTGAAAAAACAGGAAACTGACATTGTCTGTCTTCTCATTTATAAAACTTTTACTTCATAGAAAAGTCTATCTCATTCCATTTGGCTAGAAATGGATATTTTTGCTATTTAATACCCTCCAATAACTTCAAAGGATGTCAGGGGTCACCTTTGAATAGTCTATATGGTAGTACAAGGTCAAATCAATATCCATACAAAACATCAGTTTCTTGCAATTTTATATTTGTCCATCAATTTTGGGACAGACAAACTGACACAGACTTTGGGAGAGAAGCATTGATAGTTTACAATTCTTCTCTAGTGAAATCATGTAAAGCAAAAAAAAATGTTATTTCTGATCTATGATTTTCTCAAAAACATTAAGTATTAAATTATATAAGACCAAAATAATCAATGGATCTGCGAGACTAACTCTTTATTATCCCACCCTCTACTCAGGCAATGCCAGGTAGTAGCTTCTAGTATATAGTAAAAAGTAAATTTGACGGGGCGGCCTAAAGTCGGTATCAGCCAGTCAGTGAGGGAGTCTATCCCCTTTTCAATAACACTAGACCAAGGAGATTGTTTTTTAGCATCTGAGGTGGAGCGCCACACCTACCATCAGCTCCTTACTTTTCCGCACAGATCCCTGTGCTACTCATACGCTCAGTGGGCGAGGACTGGTATCGAACTAGGAACCTTGTGGTTTCTAGCCAAACGCTCTACCGACTGAGCTAACCCGGGCCCTTATAAAATAATTTATAGGAAAACTCACTTGTTGATGTCTGCAAAGCTTCAACTGAGAAGCGAACCTGAAAAAAAAAAATTGAAAATTATAAACAATATTCAAATCAATGTGAGTCAGCCTGTTTATATCAATCTCCGCTAGTTTATATCAACAGGAATTTCTTCATATCTGATATAATGAATATGCATATACTCAGGTTCCCCCTCACATTCATGTGTTTTTAGTTTCTTGATTTTTTTTTGGGGGGGGGGAACAATTAACCCCTTTGCAGACAGATCATTTTTTAATCCTTGTAGAGAGGGGGGGTTATTTTCAGGAAATTAACAAAAAATGTCAATTAATCATGTATATAAAAAAATAATGGTCTAATGCGTGGTTAGGGTCATAGGAAATGGACTCGTCGACCTGAGTTCAATTCCTGGCTGAAGCTGTTTGCATTTCATATGGTGCTAATACCCTTGGGAAAGGTATGCATCTAATTCTCCCACCAGCTATATGCAAATAGCAGGGCAGACTGGTCTCTTTAACCATGGCTAGGTAACCAGTCTAAGAGAAGCAAAACTCTGAATTCAAATCTGTTAAACTCCACTTGTGTCACATCCTGCTCGTGCAGAGAGGTTGATATATATATATACAAAAATAAAACATGATAACTTGATTAGCAATTGTGTTTCATAGCTGGCAGTTCCATTATGGCATAATAGTAAGCAAAATAGTCTTGCAGGACCATTACTACTAAATAGTGAGTTTGATCCTTGCTGGATGCTCCATATTTGTGGCATTGTGTAACATTCTAGCTAACGGTTTCGGTAAATACCTAGTATAATACCATGAAAACAATAAAGCACTCACTTTTAATTGATATTATGCAAAACAACCTTTACACAATTCTACACCACAGTGGGGCCTCCAAGCAATGTTTCTATACATTAACATTGAATTTTATTTACCTCGTACCCCACTTGTACGGGTTAGGCACAAGGCCCTATTAATGTGGGCCCACCCACAAACCGAAGCTCATGGGTGGGAAAGAACAAAAATTGCGTTGATCCCGTTGGCATTCCCCCGCAAGGGGGCACCTCAGGCGCTGGGCAATAAACCCAGCCCTGCCCCTTTAAGTCAAGGGGGCAGGTGTTGTCTGGGGTGATAGCCCCTGGGATCGATGCTATTATATTATACATTAACATTGAATTGGTCAATAGGAAAATGCCTTACATTGAGCTACTGCTCCAAGAAAAAATAATTGCTCTGTCTGTGTATCGTTGGTGCCGAAAATGTTGCTCTGCCAGAAAAAGTGTTACGGAATTAGGATTTTCTCCATAATCAACAGATTATCAATTAAATCCTCTTAAAACTCAATCCAGCACGGATACAACCTTTTAGCATTCTTCTTACAAAATAACAAACCTCTTCTCTAACAAAATTTAAAAAAATCATCATCCCACTTGCTTCTTTTTAACTTTCTCTTTTGTAGAGCTGTAGAATTTAATGATTCCCCTTTTGATAATTGGTTGTCAAGATTTTGTTTTTCTTCTTCTTCTTCAACTGATAGAAGGCTGAATATAATTCCCAAACTGATTTTAGATTTTGGCTCGTGACTTTATAGTGACTCATAACCTCCTGCTTCTTAAATGCTAGCATCAATAAGTTGCTTCAGGAATGAATTTCAAGTCTTTCTCTGATCTCTATTGCTTTTTTTTTTTTATCTATGATAAATAGTAGTGTTCTATCATCAGTCTCCGCCCTGTCAGCTGGGGCGTTAGAATGCACCGACTGCACCTCTGCAGAGGGGTAAGACTCCCTTAATAGGGCCACCTGTTGGCCGTGGGTGGCGACCCATGATGCTTAAGGATAGAGCCCAGGTGGATGAGCAATTCATGACATGCAATACTCCACTTTGGCCCTATCTTGGGCTAGACGGGCGGTCGGAGAGGCCCCCTCCGATCAATCGGCTGGTCACGTTAAGCCCTAGCACCTAAATGATTTTCCCAACCCTATTGCCCTTATGGCAAGCTCCAACCCCTTTTTATCATATGGGTGCTAGAAGGTGGTGGCTGTGGGTCTACATGTCCTGGGAATGACGTTAAACTCTATCTGATGGTGAGGTTCCAGTTCTGGAGGTTTGGGAATGTGGAGCACCCCTTCATCACCATTGCTCCCTGGCCCACTCTGACCGGAGTGGTAGTACCTGTTAGGGTCCCATCTATGGGTTAAATAGAAAAATGTATTTATAAAAAAATTGTATTATCCATTAAGAATTGATTTATTTCAAAACTTTATCGGCATTAAATGACCCACTGAGGTTGATATGCCGTAAAACAAAACAAACCCATATTATCAGTCTCCTATTTTTGATTATTTATATTATACTTATATTTTTTATCCGAGACAAAAATTCAAGTTCTCCTGGGTATAACATAAAACTATCTGATGGTGAAGTTCCAGTTCTGGAGCTTGGGGAATGTGGAGCACCCCTTCATCACCATTGCTCCAAGGTCCACTCTGACATGGTGTGATAGTAACTGGTAGGGTCTCATCTATGGATTAAATATAAAAAATATTGATTTTTAAAAGAATTGAGTACCCTTTAAGAATGAATGAATAAAACAAAAACGTCTTCAGCATAAAATGACCCAATAAGTTTGACGTGCTGTAAAACCCAACCAACCAAAAATTCAAGATAAATTTCAGTACCAATTTTGTTAATCAATATACAATTTGGGTTTTTAAGTTCCACAAGCGTTTATGACATTTGTTTGCCTTGTTTTCCTTAATAAGAATTGTCCCCCCTTTTAATTTGCTGTGTGGTGATAGACATCACTAATTACCTTGCCTGAAGTGTGATTTCAGATCACTTAACTATCAGTTGTTAGCATTTTTGTCTTTTAAGCTCAATGGAAACATTTTTTTTATACTAGCTAGTAAACACGGGTGTAAGGATTTTATATTATTGGAATGTGTGCAAACCTTTTGAAAGAAAAAATCCCTTTTAAAAATATGAATTGTTTCATGTAAACATTATAGAAAATAACATTTTGTGTTTTTCTCTTATTTAAAAAAAACAAAAAAAAACAATTATTTTAAGTCTAAGTGTGTAACCATGGAGACAGTGATACAATACTGTGAAATATTGATACTTGTTACTGGGGTGGGTAAGTGAGGTAAAATTAATTGTGTGGTCACATGTGACCTTCTCACAACCCTGACAGTACCTGCCTCTTACCTTAAAGGGGTGAGGGCTAGGTTTATTCCCTGGCACTAGAGGCATATCTGAAGGGGAATGGGACTAAACATTTTTTGTATTGGCCATGATTTGTGCATGGCTCCCCATGATAAAAAGGCTTCTTATCAATCCAGCCTAGTGGGAGTTCTAGAAAAAAATAAATATAAAAAAGATAATAATAAAAGTAAAATATATATATATATATATATATATATATATATATAATAAAGTAAATATAAATATAGAATAATAATAAGAGAAAGGAGGAAGAAGAAGAAGAAATGAATATCAAAAAAATAATAATATAATGAAAGTAAAAAATAAACATAAAAAAAGGAAAAATAAACCCTAGCAGTGGATGCATAGCATGAGAGTTAGTTTCTAAAAAAAAATCTTAAGAGAAGAAGCCCAAAGATGAAATTTTTCCAAAAGATAAATATTGAAAATTAATTTGTCTTCCTTAAAAAAAAACAAAACAATTTGATGCCAGTTATAATGACATTGTTGAAATATTTTATTTAGAATTTTGATAATTTTTTAAAAAACATACCCCTCAGAGCCGGATTTAGACCTTGGCACGCCTGGGGCATTGCTTGTTAGGAAACCCCTCAAGTTACCTCAACCTAGAAATTAAATTAGGTACATGTGAAATAATAAAAAATTAGAGTAAAATAAATTTATCAAAAGAAAAAATATGAAATTGAGGTTCCAAAGAAAATGTTTGATTTTATTTTTCTCAATTCTATCATATCTTTTAAAAGAATTTCTTACAGTTAATATAACTGTAAGAATAACATTTACTACATTTTTCAATTTGTATTATATAACAGAGTGATATAAAATCATTTTAGCTTGCATAAAATCTTATTTTTTCAATAATAAGATTAATTTAATAATTATCATAGGTTTTATATATAAAGTCTAGGTGCCCTTCTAGTAAGGGGGCCGGGGGTAATTGTCCCCTTTGCACTCTTATAAATCTACCCGTAATATCATTCTACTCCTTTTTTAAAAAAGATGACCTTGTGTTACATTCTGCTCATGATGAAGGCATTGGGTAGATACATATTTACAAGATTGAGGTAATATGATTATCAAATTTCCTATTTCGCACCATTTGTCTTCTTATCAGATTAAAGTAAGTTTAGTAAATATATTCTCTGATATACAATCCCGGTTTATTTTAAAATTAGGTTAGTGGCTCTGATATTTACACATATTTCTTTGATGCTTTAACAAAATCAAAAGAATAGAGATTTGTTGGGTGATTAGCATCCAACTGTGTTGTGAGCTGAGTATGCTGTTGGTTTGAACAACAACAAGCACTCCTCACTGGTGCCCAAAACAGCTGGTATTTATGGAACTCAGGAATACTTCATTCAATATTTGGGTGATTCCATTCCTTTAGTCCTGATTGGCTGCTTTGTTATAGGATTTTATGATGCTTCATAAATACTCTGGCATTCTGTAGTAGACTTGCAACAAGGTAAGATCCATATTAAGTTATGACTTCCGTGTTGCCTTGTCTTACCTATTCAACAAAATCAAAAGAATAGAGATTTTATTGGGTGATTAGCATCCAACTGTGTTGTGAGCTGAGTATGCTGTTGGTTTGAACAACAATAACCAAGCACTCCTCACTGGTGCCCAAAACAGCTGGTATTCATGGAACTCAGGAATACTCCATTCAAATATTTGGGTGATTCCATTCCTTGAGTCCTGATTGGCTGCTTAGTTTATAGGATTTTATGATGCTTCATAAATACTGTAGTAGACTTGCAACAAGGTAAGATCTGTATCAAGTTACGGCTTCCTTGTTGCCTTGTCTTACCAATTCGACGGTAACTGGAAATCTTCTGCCAGTATGATGTTTATTCTACAAAAAGTAGGATTTTGAATATAAGAGAGCAGTCACATTATGGTAAAGTCATTCTGAAACACTGGTTCCTGCTATGCAACTGAAGTTAAGCAGAGAGGAGTCTGTTCAATACTTAATTGGATGACCACTTAAGCAACAGCAAGTAATGTAAGTAACCTGAGTTAAAAAGAACAACCAGCCAATGAAAGTCCATGCTCACCAGAGATTTTGACACATCACAATCTTCCTATCCCTTCATAAATTTTATTTATTGTGTGCTACTATCTATAAGTTATTAAGCAACATCAACATTGCATGTACTTTATTAAATTGATAGATTTAGAATGATTATATTTTATAAGTGGATTAAAGAAATAAAATACAAAATAACTAGATTCCAATCATCAAAATAGTTTCTCTATAATTCGGACAAATTCTTTTAAAAGATACCTCTAAGATAGTAATTTTAAATAGCTTTTATTAAAACTACTGTCTACAATCCATTTCATTTCTTTTTTCCGGGGGATTCTCCATGGAATAATGGCTAACATGCTTGACTGTGACATCATAGTGAGTTCAAACTCCAGTCACACCATTTGATTCACTTTAAGAATAATACTCTTGGGAAAGGTATGAACTCCATTATTCCATCAGCTATGGGTTAAATCATACCACTATTGTTATTCTACAAGGATAGCTTTGGCATTACGTAACCCACAAAGGTTGATATGCCATTAAACAAAGAATCCAAACAAAACCTTTTCTTTTCCTCATTTCCAAATACTTCATCTTCCCACTGCTATGATTTTAGCAACTGTCTTCTTTTTATTTACACTAGAAGTAGCGTCGCCTGGGTAGAAGTGGGGATGCAAAAAAAAATTAGTCTCATAGATCCATTATTATTGAATTGTGAGTTAGATCCTCGCAGGATGCCCCATTAAAATCTCTACGTAAAAAAAAAAAGATCTTGAATTGATCCAGCCTGGTGGGACATTAGAAAACAAAAAGTACACAGAGACCCTAAAAAAAAAAAAATAATGTCTCCTATTTAAAATATTAGATGCAAAAAAATTTGATGCTGTTACTATTTAATTTTTATTCTCTAATTATTTTCACGAATATAAATCAAATCTTCATTATCAAAAAGCAAAATATGAAAAGTTCTCGGCTTAAAAAAAAAAACATATTTCTTTAAAAAGAAAATTAGTAAAATTATGTGTCAAGTGTGTTGAACTGCTGGATGATTATGTTGGTTGGCTGGTTTATTGATTTTAACGGCATATCAACCCGTCAGGGGTTATATCATGCCTAACGGTTAGGGTGTAATACATATTGTGTATTCATATATATACTTTTAGTTTTAACAATGTGTTAGCATTATTGGGGATTATATTGTATGGCATTGATTTGTTTCATGTCTATATTCTATGGTATAATTTGATTTCCCTCAAAAAGGAGAAAATATCCACCATGTTAACATTTTCAAACAGAAATTTCATATTGTTTGCTTTAAAATAACGTTTTCTGATGTGAGCAAAAAATCTGCATTCCATCAATAAGTGTTTAACTGTCAGGGGTGTTTGACATGTTTCACATTGTGGTTGCTGTTCTTGTTTGAGTATATAAGAGTATGTCAGCCTTGTATGACCAATACATAATTGGGACACAATGATTTGTTCCTTTCTAGACTTCCTTAAATTTGGTCTCCAGCCTCCCAAGTGGTTTGATTAGGAAGAGTTTATTGTGGATACAGTTATTCCAGTGTTGTTGCCATTTTGGATGATTATAACAAAGTAGCTAATAAGTAAACATTACTTCATTTTGTGTATTTATTTAATAATGTTTATTTCATGAATAGTTTCTTTTGAGTTATCATTAAAAGTTTTCGTTTGATTTGTTATTTAATTCGCTGTAACAAATAACTCAATGGATGAAAACACACAAATTATATATTTAGAAAGATTATTTTATTTTATTTCTAACAAATGAATATTTTTAAGATAGGAATAAAAAGATTGCGATAAATAAGATTTGATTTTCCGTTAAAATTTAGTATGAAAACAAATCATACTTCGAATAAGCTGTTTGAAGCAAAATATATTTTTTTTAACTCGCTGTAAAAAATAATTCAATGGATAAAAATCATACACATTATATGACTCTAGGTAAGTTGTTGCCATTTTGGATGATTATGTAGAATAGCGTCTATGTTTCATGACTCTAGGTAAGTTCCTTCTTGACTGCTCCAAGAACTTTTACCAAACATCTGTAGAATAAAAAAAAAATGAGAGAAAATTACTAAAATATAACTATTCACTAGCAATTTTATCCACACAAGTTTTATCCAGAATAGAACCTGACAAATATGTCCATGAAACTGATACATTGAATTGTTGATTCCTTTGCTGATCTATATCCATTGCAGACGAACTGTTCAGATAATAAGATACTGATCTTTTGGCAAAGCACAAACAGTACAGATTTAGGTACTCCTCTTAAGTATCATAAACCAAGACCTTTACTTTATAAAAACAATGAGTGTATCAAATTTAGAACCTTGAATCAATGTGAGCATTTTCTCGATAGGTTCTTGATCTCATGGCAAGAGAAAACTAGCAAATGGAGCTTTTATCAATAAAGTAGAGGTCACTTTTTCTTATTAATATAGATGGAGCTTTCAGATTTAAACAATCAATTAATATTTTACTCATACATCATTCAGAAATAATCGTCTTCATAAACATTTTAAAGAAACCTGAGCAGTTACTATGACAGTGTCAATCTGAAAAAAAATTTCTCTTGTTTGAGTATCTATATATACACAGATGATCCAAGAATATTAATAAGGTATTGGTTCTCTATGTGCTAATCAAGCAAAGACTCTAAAGGGAAAAAAATCAAATAAAAAAAATATCAAAATGTTATAGATATATATATATATATGTATATATATATATATATATATATATAATATATATATATATATATATATATATATATGTATATAGCAGTTA
The DNA here is from genome assembly GCA_023376005.1 of Doryteuthis pealeii. NCBI lineage: Eukaryota > Metazoa > Mollusca > Cephalopoda > Myopsida > Loliginidae > Doryteuthis > Doryteuthis pealeii. The sequence goes on from CM042143.1 coordinate 25,144,719, forward strand.
CCATTAACTCCACCAAGAAAATAAGTATATAATCTTATTTACTTCAAGATTTTTTGCACAACCTGGCTATAAAATACATAACGATGGTAGGGAAAAATTCCCTGAAGATTCGCGCTACTGCGCGAAACTTAAGTAGGTAGTTGTTTAAACCATTCGATTTTAATCGTATATATATATATATATATATATATATATATATATATATATATATATAAAATGCTGAAATATAAGGAAATAGAATAGCAACACTCTAAAGGACAATGTCAGTTTTGACTGAATACAGTATGTATACATGATCTGGATACTACTGATGCATTCCTTGAAACCTGTACCCACATTTACCTGTATGTCTAATTCTAAGTAAAATTAAACTCACATTCAGACAAAGCTACTACATATATGTATAATCTAACATGTATGCAAATATATGTACATGAAATATATATATATATATATTTATTGAAAAAATTTTAAATTTAAAATATGAATATATATATATATATAAGTTTCAGATTACTGTAATTTTATTTCCCATCAGTGAATAAAAGAGAAAGAATCAAAGATCAAATTGATTACTCTGAGCATGTGCTTGCAGTGCCAAAGAAAATATACTGGAGTTTGAAATCATTGTGATTGATTCTCTCTTATTATTTCAAAATTATTTCCTCTCCTGTATTTTATAATTGCCTTTTTTTCAGTTTGAGTTCCTGTCTTCTTATATGTAATCATTATACATCATAAAATTGACCCTCTTTAGGGTCTCTCTAGATTCTGTTTTGTGTGTGTATGATGTGTCAAGTATTGGAGAAAAGTAATTGTCTCATGATAGAGACAAGAGGAAACAAGGAAAATATAAATTAAAGTAATTGTAAACTGTAGTTTTAGATCAGATTTAACCTCAGGATTTGTGTATACTCCATAAAATTAGTTGTTTACTACTCTATTGGCAGGGTTTAGAATAGACTGTCTCTATTCCCCTGGAGACGTCTAAGACATACCCAAAACCCACTCAAAAGGTATTGAATGAATCTGGTGGTGAGGCTCTTGTTCTGGAGAGTTTGATGTACCCGCTTTATTGACATAACTCTTAGCTCCACTCGGACTCAGACTGATAGTACCTGTTAAGGTCCATCTATGAATCAAATACATCCTTTTCAAAATTATTTGTATTAGATAGGAATACTATAGTTGGTCAATGTAGGTCCTTGTGTTGGCTTCTACAGGAGAACATTGCTTATAAGCTCATCCCTGTTTCTCCAGCAATGTTCTGCATGCCTAGTCTGTCTCACTTCCTTGTGGGGTGCTGCTTCCATGACTTATTCAAGACTGCATGCAGCATTCTTGTGCAGCTCCCATCTAGTTTATTCTCAAGGTGCTTCGTTAGGGTCCAAATTGTGCAGCCATACAGCGGTACTCATATGACTACAGCCTGGAAGAAATGTCGCTTTAGCTTATCAGTGAGATCAGATTTCCTTTTAACAATTTTATCAGATTTTTAGATAAAGTATTTCAATTATATGAAACTTTGTAAACATTACACTAATGCTCTTGAAAGTTTTCAATAAGTTCAATGAAGTATATGATATTCATTAGACAAACCCAAAACTCTAGTAAATCAAATGGGATAACAAACAGAAAAAGAATAGGATTCTGAATATCTGGTTAAATTTAATTAGAAATTTGGATGTAATTAATCACTTTATTTCTGAGTCACATATAAAAATGAATTGCCAAAAGAAAGAAAATGAGATCTCAACAAAAAGTTAATTTAAAAAAGTTGTCGCCAAAGGTGATTGACTGCTGTGCTACTTGAATAAATTTGGGCTTATAAAAATATTTTCATTGATCTCTAGATCAAGAAAAAAATGGATGCAATTAAGCATTTCTCTCAACAAGATGATATTTGCCAACAGTTCAAAAATTAGTTTATCTTAACTTTGTTTAATGAGTACAAGTAATGTCTACAAACTATTTTGTGGGTTCTTATTTTTCTGTGGCTCCCACTTGGCTCCTTCTGTCCACCACATTTTCAAATTTGGCCTTAGGGGTAAGACTCCCCCAATGGGGCCAACTGTTGGCCGTGGGTGGCGACCCATGATGCTTAAGGATAGAGCCCAGGTGGATGAGCATTTCACGACATGCAATACTCCACTTTGGCCCTATCTTTGGCTAGACGGGCGGTCGGAGAGGCCCCCTCCGATCAATCGGCTGGTCACATCAAGCCCTAGCACCTATATGATTTTCCCAACCCTATTGCCCTTATGGCAAGCCCCAACCCCTTTTTATCATATGGGTGCTAGAAGGCGGTGGCTGCGGGTCTACATGTCCTGGGAATGACGTTAAATTCTATCTGATGGTGAGGTTCCAGTTTTGGAGGTTTGGGGAATGTGGAGCACCCCTTCATCACCATTGCTCCCTGGTCCACTCTGACCCGGAGTGGTAGTACCTGTTAGGGTCCCATCTATGGGTTAAATAGAAAAATGTATTTATAAAAAAATTGTGTTATCCATTAAGAATTGATTTATTTCAAAACTTTATCGGCATTAAATGACCCACTGAGGTTGATATGCCGTAAAACAAAACAAACAAACAAATTTGACCTTGTGCCCCCTCCCTCAAGTGGGCCATATAGCCCCCATGCTGGGAAACCTTGCTTTAAATTTTACACATGTTATTCTTTAGAGTGTAACTAAGACAACTAAAATTAACAGATTTAACTTCCGCATCTGATTACGAAAGTGATAATTTTAAAATGGCTCACAATAGATGATAACTAGTTTGAATAATTAGAGCATGAAGTTCTAATTCATTCAATCCTTAATTTAATTGTAAGAAATCAATAGTAATTCACCGAAATCACAAATCTATTGATATATTTAATCTCAATTGGTAAAAGGTTGAAAAAAAAAAAAAATGATGATATCATATCTGCAGTTGATGACCTTTTTGACCAATGGGATCCAAGCACTGTAATACTAATGAAAAAGTGTGTGTACCACTAGGGGAATATGTTGAAAAATAGGGCTGGTGTAGCTCACTTGGTAGAGCGTCCGTCTAGGAACCAAGATTCCTGGTTCGATACTGGCCTTCGCCAACTGAGTCTCTAAGTAGGACAGGGATCTGTGAAGTCAAGTAAGGAGCTAAGGGTAGATGTGGCACTCTACCTCAGATGCAAAAAGAAATCTCCTTGGCCTGGCGCTTGTGAAAAGGGGATAGACTCCCTTGCAGTCTGGCTGATACTGACTTTAGGCCATTGCGACAACTTACTTTTACTTTAGTCACATAAGAATATCTTGGCTAGCCTATGAATTTTTTAGCTAAGCCTTGTATCTATAAAAACATAATTGTTATAAGGTGATGATTAACAATCTATTCATGGAAACCATTAGGTTTTGTTTAGGGGTCAAGCATAATATGGGTTAAAACTCTAAGCCAGAATTATATCTGTAAATATATATAATATATATATATAGAGAGAGAGAGAGAGAAAGGGTGAGAGAGAGAGAGAGAAAGGGTGAGATAGAGAGAGAGTGAGAAACAGACAAATATATCAGACATGCACATACACACATTTATTGTATTATTTAGATTTTTTGGACTGTTGTCCTCACCATTATTATTATTATCACAACATTTCAGCTGATGTGCTCTCCAGCCTTCTTCAGGTGTTTCTTGTTGAAAACTGCTTTCATATTGTAATCAGGAGCCTTTATGGAACTTCAACGAGAAACACCTGAAAAAAGCACATAAATTAAATAGTACATCATTGATAAAAGAATCAATTTGGATTCTGGTAAAAGGTAAGCTTAATGATCATCATTATCAAGGTGTGCTCACAGTATGGATTCCTTTGATTCTCTCTCGACATCCGTCCCTATTGGCCATCACTCTTGGTAAGTCATCTAGACAGCTTCCTGTGTGCACAAAGAGTTGTGGAATGTAAGATTTTGCTAGTCAGCCAACATTGATCAAGTGTAATTCATCATTTTCTCATCTTATTTGCATGGTTAGTGAGATGGGAGGTAAGTGGCTGTAAAACTGATATTTGTAGGGTGCTACTTCCAGGATCTGTTTAAAACTGCACACAGCAACCTGTGTAGTTTGTTGTCTTGGAGTACAAGTGGTGCAATTATACACTGACATGGCTACAGCCTGTAAGAAGTGCCATTTTATCTTATCATATATATATATATATATATATATATATATATATATGTATATAATTTAATATACCAAACTTGTTGGTAAATCCTCGCAGTGAGAAAAAAAAACAGCAAATAGTTTGATTGTAAAAATATACTACCAAACATCAACCAGGAAGAAAAAATTTTTGTAAAAAAGAGAAGACCAAGATAATGGTACCAACAAAAAATAATCTATTAGTACAATATTTTGGCCAAAAGAAAAAACAATTTATATGCATATATATATATATATATATATATATATACATACAAACCCGCCAGGAGTCTAAAGCTAATAAGTAAAAAATGCTCAATACCTAAGTAGAGCAAATAATAAAGATAAATCTAATGAGTCAGACGAACCTACTAAAAGTTTCGCTTAAGTGTCAGATCTTAGCCCTGAAGAGCATTAAGCAAAACTTTTAGTAGGTTCGTCTGACTCATTAGATTTATCTTTATATATACATATATATATATGGAAAAAGGATGAGGAAATTAATCCGACAATATGAAAAGAAAATATTTAAAAAATATAACAAACATAGGATGTTATGATCAGGAAGCAATTTTTAGTGTCAATACTTAAGCATTTCGGTATTTTATACCATCTTCATTTTTATACCACCTAACAGTGTCCTGAAGTATAAAATACTGAAATGCTTAAGTATTGACACTAAAAATTGCTTCCTGATCGTAACATCCTGTGTTTGTTATATTTTTAAAATATTTTCTTTTCATATATATATATATGTATGTATATATATATAAACATGAAACAGGCTGTCAATTATCTCCTAATTACTTGGTTTTAAGAGTTAAAAATGGGACCATTACGCAAAAAGATCCAAATTGTATTGCTATCGATATAACAAGGCATTCATTTAGTTATGCTTTGTGATTCTTAAGGCTAACTTTTGGAAAATGCCTCTTTTTAATAAAATTGAATTATCAAATTATTAAATTGAAAAAAAAAAAGTTACTTCATGCTTTTTAAAATCTTCTTCAGAGTCAATCAAGGTAATTGAAAAGATGAACTCCCATTTCAAAGAGTTACCAAACTAAAGAGGAAAATTTAGCTCAGTCGGTAGAGCGTTCAACTAGAATCCACAGGGTTCCAGGTTCGATACCGGCTCTCGCCAACTCAGCATATCAGTAGCACAGGTATCTGCATGGTAAAATGAGGCACTGATGCTAAGTGTGGCGCTCCACCCCAGGTGCCCAATCAATCTCCTTGGTTTAGCACTAGTAAAAAGGGGTAGACTCCCTCACTGTCTGGCTGATACTGACTTTATGCCACCCAGACGACAATACTTATACTAATCTAGAGAAGCATGTGGTGTAATGGTTAAAGTCATGGGAAATGGACCCTTGGGAAAGGTATGAATCCTACTCTCCCTCCAGCTATGGGTAAATAGCAGGGCAGACTGGGTTCTTTAACCATGGCTAGTTAACCAGTCTAGGAGAAGGAAAACTCTGAATTCAAACCTTCTGAACTCCGCTTAAGAAATTGAGTATCCTGCTCATGCGGAGGAGTTGGTAGATATATATATATATACTGATCTAGAGAAATATTTATCAATCTTGTCTTCCAATAGCATACACCACTATAGTGAGTTAGATCCTTACTGTGTGTCAGGTTTTTGTAACCCTAAAATAAGATTATTATATCCCTCTGTGTATTGATATATATATATCTTTAGTCCATATGTGAATATAGGTATCTATGTATAGATATTGTATATTTATATACATATATTCCAAATTAAATACATATAAACATGTATTGATGTATGAATTTATTTTTTCCTTGTGCTTGTGTGCATAGATTTGTATATATATATATATATATATTGAATGTTTTGATTTTTGCCGCTTGTGATGTGTCAGCTCTTTAAAATCTAATTTTTTGACAATGATAAATTGTAGTGGGTCATTCGCAAGCCATACTTTCCTCTCAAGATGTGTATGCAAAAGGAATGCACTTAGAAAATGATTTATTGTAGAATAAGTATGCATCATTAAAGGGCAAACAAGGCCTTCTTTTTGCCGATCAGCTGATATTGATCTGACCACTGAACATTTATCACACAACAGACATATATAAAATATCTTTAAATCTTGTTTGAATCTCCACCAGACTAAATTAATGACTTGTTTCACGTCATAGCGCAAACATAGAAAACAATGCAAAATGGAAAATAAAGCAAGAGAATATGTCTTATCTAATGGCTTATCAAATAAATACTGTTAAATTTTAAGAATGATGTCAAAAATTTATATTGTACATAAACAAATTATAGTGGTTATGACCTGACATATCTAAGTATATATATATATATATATATATTACACAACCACTCCACCATAAGTAGAATGCAACACAAGGTCAAGTTGGTTTGAATTCAGAGTTTATCTTCTCCTTGGCTAAAGAACCAAGTCTACCCTACACACACACACACACACACACACACACATATATATATATATATATATATATATATGTGTGTGATTTGTCTGATGATGAGCATATAATGTTCTGAAACCAGTTAGCATCAGCTTACTAATGTCTAGCCATACTGAAGAGATGTGATACATTGAAACACAGTGTCTGTGGATGTCTATATATATATATATATATATATATATAATTGGAGGAATCATATGTGTGTAGGGAGATCATACAAGTTATGAGATGGTAATATTTTTATTATGAAAATAAAATATAATCTCCCTACATACATATGATTCCTCCAATTTAGTACTCTATAAGTTTTCCTGTACAAAAATTATTCATATATATATATATATATATATATATATATATATATATATATATACAGAATGTCCGCCAAGAAATCCCAAGGTTTCGTGTTCAATACCAGCTCTCGCCAAATAACTGTAAGAGTAGAACAGGGATCTGTGCAGTAAAGTGAGGAGCTGATGGTCATTTACAAGGCGATTTGTCTGATGATAAGCATATAATGTTCTGAAACCAGTGACAATGTATCAGCCATTAAATTTACAGATTATAATAATGATAAATATTGCTCTTACAACTATAATCGAGCACTATACTTTACCTCTGACTTAAAAGAATATGTATAATATAATTATATATATATGTATATTATAAAATATTATACACATAAAAATACAGTAACGAATACAAATATAATCATAAGAATGATGTAAATAAACATCAAAATATCAATAAAACCACCTGATTCTCTCGTTTTGTTTAATAGAAAATTCATTACCTACAAGCATATTTTTCAGAGTATTCTTCATTATTTATGTCTTGAAATTTAATTTCTGAATAAAATTTTAAAACATCCGTGTCTTTTACATGAAGACCCATAGAAAATGTCTAGTTTAGATTCACACACACATATGTACATAGACATATACTTGTATATGATAAAACTCATATTTCATCATATCTTTATTCTCTCTATGGTTTTTCTTCTTCGGCTCTCATTATGTAGGTGTATTTAAACTGACTTACTGGGAATATACATTTTATTTTAATAAAATTGAATATAAGCCATTCAAACTTTGTTTTATCAGATCTCAAATTCTCTTTGTTCAGAACATCTCCTCATATCTCTGTACTTCTCTTTCTCATCCAACTTTTATTTCTTTATAAATTTGATATTTGAAAATTCTGCTTCCATATGCTTAATTTATTTTTTTTTTTTACCTCTTTTTTAAAAATTTTAAATTATATATTACTGCTATTTTTCTTCAGCCATAGCTGGCCATGATTTACTTATTCTTTATCAGCTCGGTGAAGAGCATCTGTTTATTTTACAGAAAATGGCTTCTGCATTTCCGAAAGGTTTAAATAATCCTGATATCATAGTTTATAATGAAGAAGCCACCTCTTGAATAGATAGTAAACATGGTTTTAAAGTTATTCTTTATATATATATATATATATATATATATATATATATATATTTTACATGTTGTATTATGGAAGTAAATACACTTTGGATGCAACCATGATATGAAAATGAAAACAAAATCTGTTAATAATTGAATTTTTATATAAGAAGTTTGGACTGGAAATCCAGCATCTATGAACAGAAATTAAGAATCTCTAGAATTGATTTTTGTGTAAATAGCTATCTTCATTATACAATGGTGTACTTGGACAAACATGCTCACCTTGTCTGATTTAGCTGCAATATTTTAACCAGGGTGCTCTAAATCATTCTTAGGGCGTCTGCTGTTGAAGATTATTCTGGAATTTCAAATCAAACCCTTTATTCTTTTATTTTCATTCTACTGTTCAATGCTCAGAGCATGAACAGCATAATGAGAACTATGTACCCCCATGGATTATATCTATATATTTACCAATCCATCCACACAAGCAGGATGTGATAGAAAGTCAATCTTTAAGTGGAGTTTAACAGCTTTGAATTGTAAGTTATTCTTCTAGACCACTTGCCATACCTAGGATAAAGAGCCCAATCAATCCTACTATTTACCCATAGCTGGAGGCAGAATAGTTGGATACATATCTTTCCCAAGGGTGTTAGTGCTGTTAAATGCAAATAGCCCCACCCAGGCTTTGAACTCAGGTTGCTGGTTATTACCTAGGAAGATAATCATTACACTATGCACCGCCATTACATATGAGGGTCTAGAATAGAATGTGACAGTATAGAAAATGAAGACAATTTGGAAAATCAAATTGACATGTGATAAGAATATCCTTATTAGGAAACTTATCAGCTTGATTTTCAATAGTCTTTCTTTTCTCAAGTTTCTCTTAAACATATTTCATTAAAAACCATATACAAAGATCTTTTCAACAAAATTTTTAAAAAAGCTTTAAAAATACTTACATTTATCCTGTAACCTGGTTTGTTTATGAGGGTGCAACTCATATAGTACATCTTGGGAAGAAATAGCCTCATAGAACCCATCCCTCTCCAGGTCTGGTTTTAATTCAGCTTTTTTCCTTCTTCTAGACACCTTGCCATACCAAAATTAAAGAGCCAAATCTGCCTGACTATTTACCCATTGCTAGATTCATATTCTTTCCCAGGGGTATTAGCTCAATTTGAAATGCGAACAATCCTGTTCAGGATTTAAACTTGGGTAGCTAAGTCAACTACCTATGACAATAACTGTTACTCCATGAGCGCCTCCTTAAGACAAGCTTAAAATCCATTAAAATATATTAGGTGCTCTTTAAAATTTAGTAAAGCTTAGATTTGGCACAAAGTCAGAACAATTTGGAACCTGGTGATGATTGAACTCACTACTTTAGTAGTAATTGATCTGTGAGATTTGCTTGCTAACTATTATGCTAGAAGGAGGATAACCGCTAAATAAATCAGTGTCTGTGTTACTTTTTTGTGCTTGAAAATTTCATGTTGTAATTACAAAGGACATTAAAAAATAATAGATCAATATATAATTAACTTCAAGTCTGAGTTACAGTTTTCCTTAATATGTTAACAAATTTTCCAATGTCTTATTTTACATTGTGAAATTGGCTAACAGAACAGGAAAAAATGTCATTTTAAAAGGAGAATAAAATGTTTCTTCTTCTTCTTCTTCTTTTCTCCTTTTTCTTTATCTTTCTAATGCCATTATTTCTGTCTGTTTTAATTCAAGTCTGAGGCATGGGTCTGTTTACTTGCATCCACACAATTTGGCAGGTTTTCTCTACTTTTCCCTACCTACACCCACCTGAATAGCTCTCAAAGAAATTTGGCAGTAAACCATTGGAACACAGGATCTTTTCTCAGTCTATGCCATTACAGTGCCAAAATGTCGATAACTTGTCCAAGTGTCTAGCTTAAAATCAATAATTTATCAACATTTCAAATTTATCATGGAGCTCACCAACCTTGCAGTCGGACTTGAGCTGGGCACCCTTCTAAGAAGATAAAAGTAATTTATGCCTTTACAAAATACATAATTCCTAAGTATAGGGTGTTTCAGAAAAATTGATATCCTTTTGCAATCCAATAACTTGACCAATTCTCATTCAAATCAACTCAAAATTCTATGATTATTTTTCTTGTATGGAAATACCATTTACTGGAAAGGAAAAGGCATTTAAACATTAAACCTGGAATTTTGAGTTGTCTCTACATATGCTGTTAAAATTTGAGATGATTTGAATAAGAATTGGTCACATTATCATATTATGAAATGATAGCAATTTTTCTGAAATAAAAGTAAAAATAAAGTCATCGGGGCGGCCTAATGTCGGTATCAGCCATACAGCGAGGGAGTCTATCACCTTTTCACTAGCGCTAGACCAAGGAGATTATCTTAGCATCTGAGGTGGTGCGCCACACCTGCCATCAGCTCCTCACTTTACCGCACAGATCCCTGTGCTACTCATACGCTGGGTTGTGTATTTGAATGGATTTGAAAACCAGCATGTTTTCTTTTTAATGCATTCTTTTCTTACTCCAAAATATCATAAAATGTGTTTATAGTAACAGTTAACTTCATTTCAAATAATGCGCAAGTACAATATTATGGTAAGAATTTATTCACTTAAAGTTCAAAATGACCATAATTATTAGAATGAGTCAGAAGTTTTGCAATAATTGTAATAAAAGCTGTTAATCCTTTTCCAGGATAGATTTTGTGGGTTTAAAATAAATTCATGGCATTGAGTGTTTATAAAGTTTCCCTTTATTGTTGGTAAAATTCCAAAATAATTGTTGAAACTTTCCTTGAACTATGTAATGAAATTATTCACACTTGCCAAAATGTATATTTTCCTTTGTCCATAGCATAGTTCAGGTGTTGCTATTTCAAAAAATATTTGGAAACAAACAGAAAATATTCAATGTGATGTTATGGGTCTTCTTGTCTTTTTTTTGTGTGGGCTCGTTTCATTTTGTATGAAAATGTCCCTTCAACTAAGTCTGTGGCAACCTGTGTCAATTAAAAACAACTCTGCAACTTCTTATCAACAAATGTTTATTTTGGCCATGGCAAATTCTAGAGTAGTCATTGACACAGGGAGAGATAGAAAGAAGGTTACAATAACAGAGTCGCATAAATTAGATATGCTTGTGACATTCACATGTCAGCTGTCAGAGGAAGACAGAATGTTATTTTTACAAATAGGTTAATTCAGCCTCATTGCGTGTCTCTTCAATTGACCGTTCGGGGTCTGGAGTTTGCTTGCTATCGTCTTGTTCTTTCCTTTGACTATTCAATCCTTCTTTTATAATTTACTGATAATCAGCTGATTATTTTCTTACATCATATTTTAATTCCATTGTATATTGTCAAATTGCTACACTGGAATTTTTAACCAAAACAATCCGACATTCCTCTGGCCAGTGTTTATAATTCTCCTGAAAATATTCAACCCCAGCAATTCTTTGATGAAATTTCAACAAACATTTTAAACAAATGCATTCCAAATCAATTCTTTTTTTTTCTTTCCTTCTTCTTCAATCACAACTTAATTTTACGATAACTGATTTTTTTTTAAAACCATAATTATCCAAGGCCTCCTAATAACATAACATTCAATTCAATTCAATTATGTCAATACGATTACTTCTTATATAACAATTTAGTTCCGATCTAGCTTCTTTTTTTTTTTTTTTTGCATGCTGTTTTGAACAAATCCTTGAAGCAGCACCCTAAAAATGGCCACTGTTCAACCACTTTCCTTCCATCTGACAAACAATCTCAGAAAGACAAGTAAACATACTGGGCTCTGCTTGATAAGTAAAGATGAACTCATAAATAACATTCTTATATGGACAAACCAGAGTAGGCACACCGGCAAAAACTTACATCAGTTAGCTCTGTATGGACACTAGATACTGTTTAGAGGACTTGACATTATATGACCAACAGGGAAGTATGGCATTGTTGATAATGATCAGTTTCATAATGATGACAGGATTTAGCATTATCTGTATTTTTAAGGAACTTTTTCTGTTTATTCTGAATATTTACTTAAGAGCTTTGCTATCTCTGTTGTTCAGTCTAATTCTATTTTGTTTTATTGGTGTCTTGACCAGTATACACTTAGGCTTCATCAGGTGGCTTTTTACTCTTTAAAAGGTGAAATTTGTTCTATTGGAGTAGTATCTATTGCTTCCCAAACATGTTACAGTCACATCTGGTGTTTCAGCACATTTTTTTTTTCAAAAACTCAGACTAACATTTCTCATGTTTGTTTAAAGAATCAGACTTTTAAAAGTTTATTGTATCTTAAATGAAAATAAATATTAAAAAATTAGTGGTTAAAGATTATGATAATTACACCAACCAGATTTGGTTTAGTTAAACAAATATAACTAAACCTGATCCAGTCTCTTTAATAATTAATAATTCTTAAGTGCTAATTTTTTACAGTATTCATTTTATGTATCTATATATATTCCGATCTATACATACATATATATATATATATATATATACACATACACATAGATAAACCCATATGCACAAAAAGGATGTGACACAAGGTCAATTTTTAAGTGAAGTTTACCAGATTTGAATTCAGAGTTTTTCTTCTCCTAGACTGGTTGCCTAATCAAGGTTAAAGAGCTAAGTCCACCTTAGTGTTAATCCATAGTTGAAGGGAGAATAGTTAGATTTAACCTTTCCCAAGTGTATTAGTGCATTATGAAATGAAACTGTCCTCATGCATGATTTGAACTCGTGTTGCTGTGTCCATTTCCTAAGATGAGAACCATTATACCTCAGGTATCTTCCAAATATATATATATATTTATTGTGTGTGTCAGGAAGAAATGGAAATAAATCCAATAGTATGCAGAAAAATAATAAATAAACTAGCGGAACCTATGGATATACCACAGTATGATAATTTAATTATTACAATGTTTGATATGTTTACTTAAGAGCTAATGCTATATTTCAATATGTAAAAAGATTGATAATCTTGATTTAACTCTCTCTCACTCTTTCTTAAAAGGAGGGGTTGTAAAATATTTACAATGCTTTGCTGATAAATTTTTTTAGATATCTACATTAATTTGCCAACAAAAAAGTGACAAAAACACTTGGAAAATATTTAAATTGAGCCAAAATTTGTCTGCCGTGGGTTTGCTAAAACATAGTATAAATTAAGGTAGGAGACCGGGACGACATAAGATCAAAATTACCAAAATATATTCTGTAATTCACAATTTGAATATTACAAATAAAACAAACATGTAATTTTTTTTTTCAATTCATTTTAATTTTACATTGGGCTATGAAGCAATGCAAGACCATTTGGAATGTTTCATTTTTAAAATTGGGTGTAATAAAAAGGGAAAAACAAGAAATCTGCGATTAAGGGACATCAGATAATATGGATTTACATTTTTGCAAATGCATCTTTAACAATTTGGACGGTCTCATTTTTAACCATAGGGTGTTGCAGGATGATAATGGACGGAAGATTTAGGGACAAGTGTATTAATAGATAGATGTGAAAAATAAGAGTTAGGAAGATGATTTATTGATATCTGAAAATATTCAGATTAGGTTTAATGTCATAATCCCGATTCAGTTTAATGTTATAATCCATAACACTATTGTAATATCTATATAAAAAAAAGTAAGCATGTCAACAGTAGCGACTAAAAGACGGTTGAAGGAAATACAACATTTTATTTAGTGCTTAACGGTTAGTGTCTTTATGAGAATGTAATAGAAATTTTTTTTTTTTTTTTTTTTTTTTTTCAGGAAATACTTGGTTTAAGAAATTTTCAAAACCAGACAAAGCTTAATTTCATCAAGTGAAAAACTTGCTTAAGAAATTTTTTCTTCTGTCTGAAATATTTTGCTACAAATAATTCTGAACAATAATTAAATTAACATGAAAGAATTCACAAAAGATCAAGAGGATTATAATGCCAGCTCATTGACTACCAATTATGATGCTCTGTTTCTTAAATCCAATTAGGAAGAATTTTTTTTTTTCCTTTTTAAAGATTTAATTTATTAAAGAAAATAATTTCATATCTGAAAGTCAAACACCTTAGAAGTCTTTGATCTTTACCCAGCAACCAAAAATAGTTTACATTTTTATTAGAAATAAGATGAAAATGAAAAATGAAAATAATGGATTTTATGTTGTGATTTGGTTGTAAAGGGAAATTATTTAAGTTTTTTTAGTTTTTTATTATATATGATTTTCATCAGGATAAACAAATATATAAATAGATGTTTTGTAACTTGAAGAGCATTATTTTGATAAATTATTCATTTAGTGCTTGCATTTTTATTAGAAATAAGATGAAAATGAAAATAATGGATTTTATGTCGTGATTTGGTTGTAAAGGGAACTTATTTAAGTTTTTTTTGATTATATATAATTTTCATCAGGATAAACAAATAAATGTTTTGTAACTTAGGAGAATTATTTTAATCAATCATACATTTATTGCTTTCATATCATCATCATTATCATCCCCACCAGCTCAAAATCTCACTACCTATCCTTATCAGTCATTACTTCTGACAAGTTCTCCTCAAGACATCCAGTATCCATACAGAGCTTATCAATGCAAGTCTGATGCTTGGCCTATTCTGGTGTGTCTAAGTGTAGGTGTCCACGGAGAACATTAGTAATAAGTTCCCCTTCTCCATCACACACACCTATGCATACACTCATACACACACACACACCCATGCATACACCCATACACAACACACACCCATGCATACACCCATATATATATATATACACACACACACACCATATATATACAAACACACACAACCATGCAAACACCCATACACACACACACACACATATATATATACACACACACACATTAGATTATGAAATAATAGCAATTTTTCTGAAACACTCTGTATAACTCTGACATGAAACTAATTCTTTGAAAAAATGTGCAATGTTTGTTTTCTATTATGAACATTAATTTTAATGAAATTGAACCTTTTCCAAATAGACAGAGGCTAGCCAATCGGTAATGTTTGTTTACAACTGAATCTAAAAATACCAATTGGTCATAGAGGGTTTCAAAACATTTGTTTCTCATCTAATTCAAGTTTTGTTTTTTTATTTAAATTTCAGTTATTTTAAAACTATTAAAATCTAGAAATAAAGTCAGTCTGAGAAGAGTTAACGATAAGACAAGTTTTTAGAAGTGTCATGAGTTAAATGAATGAATTTGCTGTACTAAACAAAGGATGTTTCTTCAAACAAATCTATTTCTTGCTTTTCTAATATTCCTAGAAATTAAGTTGTCAAAGAAATGTGCTAATATCCTTGTAAAATAATTCATGAAAGGTGTTTTCTTAATCTAATCAAGTATGCACCAAGTAATGAATTAGTCATATCTAACTTGTTCAAGGGTGGCCAATCAATTAATCTATTATTACCTTCTTTTTATAGCCTGTATTATATATATATATATATATATATATATATATATATATATATATCCTTATCCTTTAACACCTAGCATCTCAATAGAAATGTTTTAAATTCATTAGAGAAGATAGCAACAAAAGATTGTTAGAACTTTTATTGCAAGAAAATAAACAAACCAACTGTTTCGAAATCAGAAATATATGCAAATAGACTACTATAAAATTCTTTTCACTATCTTTCTGCATATTTCTGTATGGTATTTCTTGGTTATTGCCATATAAACAGAACATGGTGAACCGAGTTTAAATTCTGGACAAAGGCTATTTGCATTTCACATAGAGCAAATACCCTTGAGAAACGCATACTTCCAATTATTCTTTCTGTGTCTATGGGCAAATGGACTTGGTTCTTTAACTTTAGTGTGGAAAATGGTATGGAAGGAAAAATATGAATTTAATCTAATCCTGTTAAACCACACTTAAGAAACTGACTGTTTGTCCCATCCTGCTCATGCAGAGTGGTTAGGTAAATACATATAGTATTTCTTTGAGATATTCATAAATGACGTTCTCCAGTGGACACCTGCCCATCAACACACAAGTGTAGGCTGACCAACAAAAACTTACATTTGATCAGCTCTATATACTGTGCAAAGACCAGACAAGGAGTGATGACCGATAGGGGATTGTAGAATAATCAAGCTAAGATCCAATTACCATCGAATCAGTAAGACACAGCAACAAGCAATTGTAACTTGATAAGATCCTGTCCTGTTGCAACCCAACAGCAGAATGTCAGGGTATTTATGAAACTCCACAACATCATAGAAACCAAGTAGCAAATCAGAACTCAAGGAATTGAATGACCCAAATACATAAATAGAATATTCTTGATTCCAATAAATACCAACTATCTTGGACACTACTTGAGTTGTGCTTGGCCAGTTGCCATTGTTCAAACCAACAGTCTCTGACTGACTGACTTCAATAGGGATGAGAGGAAAGAGTCATTAGAATCCCTGCTGTTAGCATGACCTGATGGTGATGACGATTTATATATTGCTTTGATATTTGTCTTGAAAAATATATATTTGATTTATTAATTAATCATATTTCAAAACATTTGCCTGCTGTTGTGTTTATTAATTATATGTAAACATTAGGTGAGTGTTCACATTACCCGGTTAATAATTTCTACAAGTGATTCTGAATGTAGGGCAGGCAAATTGAAAAAATTTGGAGGTTGAAGTTGGAATTTCACTATAAAGAATGAAAAGCATACAGTGACTTTGAATTGACTTGGGTTAAGAATTCATGATTGATTCAAAAAATCTTCAGATATATTCAGAGATTATTTACAACATTCCTTTTCTATATTGTACGCTAATCATAACCAATATCCAAGTATTCTTGTTAGATGAATGTAAAATGTGTGTATCTCAGTTATCAAAGTATGCATCTTCAAAAGTCTATCATCACTTATGATATGAAACCTTCAATATTCCATTCTTTTTTATCTTACTTGTACGGAGGGGTTGGTCGATGTATACATCTATTATTATACTAAAGCTGAGTGAATCAATGATTTTTTGCAAAAGGCTTTTTTCTTATTTAGTTTAATGACTCAAAATACATCCCAAAATATTCCTTAGTTTCAGAATTAAGTTATGTTTGAAAAAAATCCATTTTATTTGGTTCTAATTAGTCATAATTTGCAATTAAGTCAAAAACTCACCCGTCTCTTACTTCACATTCTGCCTGTCACTTTCCCCCTCTCTTTATATATATCTTGATTAACTACTCCTTATATATGTTAGTTTTCTCTTTGAGTCTAAAGAGAGAGATTGGAGAGTGTAAGCCATCTATGGGGATGCAGCCTTTGTCCATCCTCCTGACATGACCAAGCCAGCACAGACGCCTCTCACAGATGATGGCAAACATGCTGTTAATATTTGCTCAGCATAGTTATAGTATAGATAATGAAAGGAAAAGGCTGATTTGAAATGTTTAATGATGGTTAAATTGTGGTATACCTTTTTTGTCTTACTCTAATGTTGGACACTGCTAGAGAAACAAGGAAAAACTCATGTTATCAAAGTATGCATCTTCAAAAGTCTCTCATCACTTATGATATGAAACCTTCAATATTCCATGCTTTTTTATCTTACTTGTAGAACTACTTTGGAAGGCTTGTAAATTAAAGGCTGCCATTGCCACTTTTGTAGGGCTTGTGGGAGGATATAAAGTAAGGATGGGGGAGGGGGATTACATTTTTTTTATCTGATGAGGAGCATGGAATAAGAAATTTTAGGAACCAGTGGCTTATACTTAGTAATGGTATTCAGTCTATAATTGTGGAGTCCCTGTAGCTTAATGGCTAACATGTTGGACAGTGACATCATATTAAATGAGTAACTCAAGTCGCTCTGTTACATTCACTTTCTGACTAATACCTTTGGGATAGGTATGAATCCCCTAATCCCCCCCCCAACTATGTGTTAAATAGTACCATTACTGTTCTATCATGACTTTGGCATTAAAAAACAATAAAGGTTCATATGCCTTATATAAAGAAATCAAACCATGTCTAATTTTCTATGATAATTGTTGTGGGGTTGTTAAGGGTCACAAATAAAGACAAACGACTGGTGAAAGTTGATACAAGTGTATTGAACAAAGAAAGTAGAATTTACAGAAGGAAAGTGAAGTAACAGTCTAGAACTGAATCGCGTCGCTTGTTCTTCAAGCTACAATTGTCTTTGCTACTTATAGTAGTAGTAGTAGGATCATTCCATTATGTAGATACTATGACAAAAAGACACATTTTGTAATAATATTTTTGAAAGATTATCATTGGAGTCTTTTCTTTAGAAATTTGATAATTCATGTTCAGATGCAAGTCTAACAATCAGCATTTTTTTAAACACCTCTGAATAAAATTTACAAAAATAAATGGTAATTACAAAAAGTTTGCTTTCAGATAGATTTAAAAAAAGATTTTACAAGCATACCCCAAAAGTGAAGTTACGTCTGACAATACAGTCTAGAACTGAATTGTGTCGCTTGTTCTTCAAGCTACAATTGTCTTTGCTACTTATAGTAGTGGTAGGATCATTCCATTATGTAGATAGGTTATATCACCTATAAAAATAATAGAACAATTAAGGATTTTGGAATATAATTTTATGCAACTGCTTTTACTTTGATTATACTTTTAAAAATTCTCAATACTATTCTCCTTTTAATCTTATTCTTTCAATTCAAAATTGTAGAAATACAATACAACCCCTGTTCCCAATGACTGTTAAATCGGTATATACATTTCTAACATTAAATTTAAGGACTATTATGGAAAAGAAGTAGTTTGCCACTGGTAGGATGTGACAAGAGTGCAAGTATGTGGCATCCAGCAAGAATCAAACTAACTATTTGCTAATAATAAATCTGTGAAATTAGCTTGTTAACCATAGCACCATGATGGGATGCCTCTGGAAGAAAAGTAGTATAATTTTTCCAAATAATCAATTTTATTAGACGAAAAAGAATGCTTCATCATTCTTCATATTAGCAATAAAAAAGTAAAGTAAAGTCGACGGGGTGGCCTAATTTCGGTATCAGCTAGACAGCGAGGGAGTTTAACCCCCTTTTCAATAGTGCTAGACCAAGGAGATTGTTTTGCATATGAGGTAGAGTGCCACACTTGCCATCAGCTCCTAACTTAGTGTTTTCTTTTAATTCTACTATTAGGGTGAGTCAAAACTTTTGCACTATTTTGGTACATGCTAGTTTTTAGTGAGTATATCATATCACCAAAATAGTTCAAACTATGGAAGGTATCCACAGTGGTTGGTAGTATTGTGGTAGATAGTGTGCTGACATGTGTATTACTTCATACCATGTTTGATTTTAAAGCTGGGCAGATGAACATACAACATAGTTTAATTCAGAAACTTATGCAAATGATTTGAACCGAACCATAATGTCATGGAAGCAACCAAAAATATTTATTGTGAAAATGGTAAAGTTACCGTTGATCAAAGATGGTTCAAGAAATTCTAGTTGGGTTGCAAGAAATTTGACTATCAGGCAAGGTCAGGTTTGCTTAAAATTATGGATTCCGAGACCTTGCTCCAAGGCATATTCATTTGAGTAGCCCTCAGAGAGTATCAGGTGAGCTCAATATCTCACAGTTCTGTGTAGTTTGTTACCTTTACAACATCGGCAAATGCATCTGGAACTACCGAATTGTGCCTAACACACCAAACCTTTGACACCCTAGTATAATTTTATTCAAATGATATGTTTTTAGAAAAGCTTTTAAAAAAACAACAAATTTTTACTAAGGATTTTGAAGTCTCTTCTCAACATTTCCATATTCATTTCAACCACTCCCTGTTGTTATTTTAAGTGAATCAAATTTGGTAGGAGACGAGAAGTTACTGGCGTCAATGAACACCGCACAGACTTAAGAGAGTGAAAATGAATGCACATGATCATTCTTAAAGTTTGGAGTTATGCCTAAATTTTCAATGGTGCATTTCTCTGTTAGATTTTTTTGTTTTCTTTTTAATTTGTGTTAAAGAACACTGGGGACAAGCAAAGAAGTGATGTTTGAGGAAACTAAGTCAAAAGTTCAGAACAAAATTGTTTTTCTGGAACAAAAATCACATAGTGTTATTTTGATCAAATTTGCTTCCCAAGAGAAAGAAGGCTGATTTGATTTTTCTTCAAAAGAGATTGCATCTTTCACTCTCCATGGAAACATGAATGGCTCAGGTTCAAGCCTTGGGTCAGCTATTGAGACTTTAATAAGATTTTATTTTTTTTACTTTTTTTATTTATTTTTTTTTTTTTTAATCACTACTTCAGTTCGAAGGAATCTACTTCAGGGATAGGCAAATCAAAGCTACAGTTTGGCAAAGAGAAACAATATTAGGATTTTTTTAATAATATTTATATTACTAAGAAAAGTAATAATAAAAATGTACTACTACTACAAATGAAAATAAAAATAAAAAATCCCTTCCATTAAAGGATATTTCATATATCAACTCTTTTGTAATTGATTTTAGCATCCTCACTTTATACTTATCTCCTCACCTGCCCTCTCATCATAAAGAGGTGAGGGCAGGGTTTATTTCCCAGCACCTAAGGCTCCCCTGAAGGGGAATACTGATGGGACTTCAAAATGACTTCATTTCTATTCTGACTTGGTGGGAAACTGGAGAAAAAAATGATCTCTCCAAAGCCTAAATATACTCTTGGATTATTTACATAAATTGTTATTAGAAATGACTGTACTCTGTTTACAGGAGGGCACTCTTCAGTAGAGTTATTTAGTCAGCAATGGGATGCTACTGAGTGAGCCTGTATACTGTGCGAACTTAATTTTCACAATGAGCAAACAGGTACATTTTTCACATCCTGTGTAGATTTTTGTTTTTGAGATAGAGAGAGAGACAGACAGATAGACAGAGAAGGCAATAGAATATAAAAAATAGTTCCTTTTCTTTCAAGAGATTATGGTAAATTCACCAGTAATCTAACCATTATATTAAAAGAGTTAATTGTATATTTGTGATCTTATTCCTCGAAATATATCTGCAAATGATATAGAATCTTAAATAAATATAATCTGAAATAGGTGAAAAAACACCCCAAAATCCCCAAACAATTAATGTCTATTTATTTTCCGAGAGATTCAAATTAGAGAACAAAAAACAATAAAATTTCCAATAAACTGAATATATCTCTTCACTGATAATGATGATAATGTATACTATTTATTTATTTATATTTTTTTTGAAAAGACTTGCAGTATAAAATAGAATTATGAAATACAAACAAGAATAAGTGATTTTAGACAATCACATTAATTCCCTTTGAATCTGTATTAAAAAGAAAAACAACTTTTGACTTTCTGTCAAAACTACCCGTGGTGGGGGAGGGGTTCTTGTGGCATAGTAGCAAACACGCTGGACAACAACATTGTAGTAAGTATAGAAGGAAAAAATAGAGGGGGAAAAATAATATTTAACTCAACAAGTTTCTGTTGAGGGGGGGGGGCAAAAAGAAGCGAGTCCAACGCCTTCTCACAGGCTAAACACACCGACTTCTTCATCGTCATCATCGTCAGCAGCTAATGTAGCAACAATGACTCTGAACTGCAGTCATGCTATTATGAACACTTTCGAGCTAATACTCTCATGTGTTAAATAACAACACTACTGTTCTTCTACAAGGACAACTTTGGCATTAAATAACCCACTGAGGTTGATATTCCTTTAAACAAAGAAACCAAACCAACTTGTGGCAGAGGGGTTGGGTAAATGTCTACAATTTTGAAAGGCTGGATTAACTATGAATAATTGAATCCAGAGAAAATGAAACTCGTGATAATATATATATATATATATATATATATATATATATATATATATATAATATATATTGAAATTCACCTTCAAGAAATTTGAGGAGAGTCACACTGTGCACAAGCTGAATTGTTATAATAAAAACGGAATCGCGTGGTGTAATGGTTAAAGTCTTGGAAATGGACTTGTCGCCTCCAGTTCAAATCCTGGATGTGGTAATTGCATTTCACTTTGCGCTCATACCCTTGGGAAAGGTATGAATCCTACTCTCCCTCCAGCTATGGATAAAATAGTAGGGCAGACTGGGCTCTTTAACCTTGGTTAGGCAACCGGTCTAGGAGATGGAAAACTGAATTCAAATCTGTTGAACTCCGCTTAAGAAATTGACCTTGTGTCACATCCTGCTTGTGCGGAGGGGGTTGGTAAATATATATAATAAAAACAGTAAAGATAAGAATACTAGTTTGAATAATTCATGAAATAAGGAAACTACATCTCAGAACTTCAGATAACACTTATATTAAAAGGCTTTGTTGTCAAACTTAGCCAAAGATTCAAATCAGTATCATTCATATTTACATGAATATAGATTTCGAAATGATCTCTCTCCCCACCTCTATCTCTCTCTCTCTCTCTCTCTCGTCATGATACCCAAATTATATTTGTATATAAGTAAAATTGTTTGGGGATTATCCACTGGTATTTATTCTTGGGGCTAATTTCTTATTCTCTTGCTGCCTGTAAATTTCTCTCACTATCTGTGATTTCTCCATTAAAGTTACCTGCAAACTAAATTCTATATCTCCTCGATGTCGTCCCAAGATACATTACATCACTCTACTGGATACATTTATATATGGTAACATTGTGACACTGAATTTGACTTTAAGTTGAGCAAGAGTTACACATTAAATGTACCATATATAGTTTGACTTGCATTCTTAACTAGTCTGCTTTGCTGAAATGTGTTCTATGCTTTTGTGACTAATATGACTGCATTTGATCTTGCTTTGATAGATTTTAATCAAGTATTTGGTATTTAAAAAGAACTAGAGGAAAAGTCTTTAATTTGAGTTATTAAAATCATTTCCTTTCATTCTTTTTTGAAGATCAAAATGTATTATTTGCTTCTTAGACCAAATAGAGGAGAATGGAAAAGTCGTTTAAACTATAAAAGAACACAATTCTTTTTCTTTGATTAAGCACTAACGTAAAATTGTATTTTGATATGCTAATAAAACTAACTTCTTATCTTTTCTGAGTCTATGCATAAAATCTTATTTAAAAAAAGGCAATATAGTTGTAAGATTCTTAAACACTTGTGTTAGCATTTCACTTTAATCCCTATAGTATAAATGACAGTGTTGCCAGATTTGAAATACTTGAAATACAAGGATCATTCAATGAATAAGGTAAATTTTGCCTTAGGAGTTGGCAATAGGAAGCACTGTTTATAGTTGCAACTTTTCCAAGGAAATTAATAGTAATGGGTCTTTTCATTTCCCAGATGACTGTCAGAATGACCTGATTTACTGACTACTGCAACCAGAACTTTTTCTTTACCTGAGAGTTGGTTTGTTTCCACTCCATATACTGCCTTTTCCAATCTGTGAAACAGTAGCCAACCCATGTTTAGCCCATTTGTAAACATCTTTTTGACTAAAACATTCTTCTTTGTACACATCACACATTCTTGTGCAAATTTCCCATGGTTTGCACTTCTCAGCCACCAAAAATTGGATGGCACTCTGTTTGATTTGCTGCAATTTTGAATAGCCTCAAAACAAACATTTTTGTGAGATTAAATCAATTTTTGCTATAAAACAATTCCAAACCATGCAGAGTTAACATTTATGGAAAACCATTAAGAAAAAAATTTATTTTTTCATTTTTTCACAAAGAAAATCTACTTATTTATTGAATGACCTTCATATTTGCCTATATCCTCCACCATAATCAACAAGAGTACAGATAGTTTGAATTCAGAGTTTTCCTTCTCCTATATTGGTTACCTTACTGAGGTTAAAAATCCCAGTCTGCCCTACTATTTACCTATAGCTGGGGGCAGTAGAACAGGTGGATTATGACTTTTCCAAGTTCATTAGCATGATGTGAAATGCAATCAGCCTTGACTAGGATTTGAACACTGGTCACTGATTCCATTTCCTCTGACAATAACCGTTATGTTAAGCCTGCCTTTAAGTTTTTAATGAAAGTAGCTCAATATCTTTGTACTGATTAATACACTTTTCAGAACTATGCATCTTAATACAGACTACTCTACATGATTTTAATGCTTTCGCTAATATTAACACTACGTATTTAATTAAGATAAATGGAGTAATGGAATAATTTACCAATATTTATCAATATGTTTTTCAACTGTAAATATATTACATTATAAATGCTTAAATAGTTAATATAAGACTTTCTTCTTATTAGTAGGTCAACTCATTTTAAAAGTAGCCCAAATATTTATAATATTCAAATGATAGTAATACTAAGCTTATAAATGAGCTCAATTCAGTAATTCTGATATGTGCATGTATTGATGGGGCTACTTGTTTGATGAGGTAGTGGTTTCCCATTAGTGACAGTGTCAGTTTTCGAGCCTGGGGATCTACAAGCTAAGCAGGCCTCCTCCACTGGAAAGATTAACACAATCTGTCTCACCCACTTCCAACCCCCCCTTTTTTTTTTCTTTTTTGCATTTATGTATCAGATAGTTGAGCATGAATACTGTCAATAAGTTTGAGAAGAGTCATTTACATACTGGAAATTCCTCTTGGCATTGTTAACACAATTTGGCTGACTCATTTTTCAACCTTTATCAGGTGTAAAAATCCGGGAAGGAAAAAGGGTGGAGAGGTATCTTTTTGACTTGTACAGGAAAAAAAAACACATTGGCATAGATAACGTAGCTCATAAATTTACCAAACAGATGAATCCTGGTCAAACCAATCCATCAAAACTGTGCACATGATCTATGTGTCTCTGGTTTATTGCAAACAAGCTTAAATGCTGCCCTATTGGGTGGCAATTAAGCTAGCTCCTGCAGAGGGATCTTGATTGGGCCTTCAGCTAAATAATGACACTTCATTCAGTGAGTACATTTTTAATTTTATCAAGCTGATGCGATAGGTAGCAATAAACTACAGAAGAACTCAAAAGTGATCATTGCATTTAAGTATTATATTACATTGTAAATGCAATCTATCCCCTTTTCAATAGCGCTAGACCAAAGAGATTGTTTTTGGCATCTGAGGTGAAGCGCCACACCTACCATCAGCTCCTTACTTTACCGCACAGATCCCTGTGCTACTCATACGCTGAGTTGGCGAGGACCGGTATCGAACTAGGAACCTTGTGGTATCTAGCCGAACGCTCTACCGACTGAGTGAAAAGGGGATAGACTCCTTCGCTGACTGGCTGATACCGACTTTAGGCCGCCCCAATGACTTTACTTACTTTTTATAAATGCAATAGTCCGAATAATACAAATAATATTTCGTATGAAGAAAGACTTAGGAACATTGACTTACCAAGTCTGGTTTTCCGACGTTTAAGAGGGGATATGATTGAAGCCTACAAATACACACATGGTTTTTATTCTACGAACTCTGACCTACTAAACATTGTTCAAAATACCTATACAAGGGGACATAAATTAAAACTCCTTAAAAAATCTTGTAATGCAAACGCAAGATAAAATTATTTTAATTACAGGGTGGTGAATACATGGAATAGACTACCTTCATCAGTAGTGAATGCCCCATCTCTAAACTCCTTTAAGGCAAAGTTGGATAATCTGTAGAATGATTATAAATATTCTGTGGATTTAAAATGAATATTTATAAGGTACAGCTGACAGGTCTCAAACCTAATATACTAGCTGAAAAGATATTATTATTATTATAATGCATATATAGTCAATATTAGACTTTCTTCGTGTCAACTCAATTTAAAAGTAGCCCAAATATTTATTAATCCTGATATTCAAATGATGGTAATTCTAGTAATACATGAGCTATGTGTTTCTGGTTTATTGCAAATGAGTATTTAAGTATTGCATTAATATTCAAGCTTACCTTTTAAAACTTCAGTGATGATTCTTCTACTGTCACTTAATTTAAAAACAATTTGATACATTTACAAACAATTATTTTTATTTCATGTGAGACTTTCACTGGATTTTGTAATTAATTAATTTTAATTATTCACAAATTTATTTCCAAGTAATAAAGATTTTTATTGTACAAAAAAAAAGTAATTGGAACTTGAGAAACCAAAATTTTAGGATTGTGGTTCTGAATTTGAACTCACAATGTTTTTCCTTTGCTCATGAAGTCATCCTGATTCCAGAATAGTATGATATATTGAGCTACGGCCACTAGTAGTAAAGTTGAAAAATGTGACACTAACATTAGCATGTGTGATAATACTTGAGAATGATCTCCAAAATTCATTATCCTGTAAAATAAATAGATCCCCACTTCTTTTCACTTGATTCTTTTCACCTGATGAGTGCTGGAGAATAGGTTCAGCCAAAACATTGTGTTAACAACTGTTAGAAAGAGAGCTGATCAATATCCTTAATCAATAATGAAAATTTGAAGGCTGAGATAGAAAATAATCCAGAACACTAAGTCAGCAAATTTCAGTGTATTGATTGGAGCGATTTTATATCATTTTAGAGTGATTGCTAAAAGCAAACAAAAGGTCAACAAAATGGATTTTATTTCCATTGAATAAGGAACAAAATAAATTTTAAAAAAATGACCCATTTTAGTATTGTATCCTTGTGAGGGATTTGTATCAATATAATAACCACAGAATATTGATAAATTCATTGAATGTAAATGATAAGCTGAAATATCAATTGAAACTAGGAAGTTATGTCGAGTATTTTTGTAGGAATGGTTTACTTTAGTAAAATTATTCATATATGGGTAATTCCATGTCAAATCATCCAGGTCATGTCACTCACCTCCTTATGTTAAAGTAAGAAAATTCCCATAAATTTGAGACTCCAGTTCCAAAAATTGGCTGAGTTATGTCGATTTTTAGCTCTCCAAATTTGGGAGGATGTGCAAAATGGCGACATTTTGTAGTCTATGATTTCGCCTCTATAATGAATTCTCCTACTCCTAAAAATTGGTTTAAAAACCGTGTTCACCCAAGAAATCCAAAAATGTCTTAAAATTCTCCAATCTTAATTTATTAATCATTTCTAAATTTTTCATAGGTGGAAAAATCTTGATGTGGCATTTTATCAATGACAAAAAGTTTTTACTATTTTTATTTTACACATATTGAACATTATTTGTACTGAAAAGATAGTTTGTTTTTTGCTCAAACTGAAGCTACAGCATCAGTTAAAATTTTTCACCTTTATGTTTTAAGTGTTTCCATCAACTGAGTTGACTACTGGTCCTCTCATACTCCTTCAGTAGCATCTCTCTAAATTATAAGGTCATAACTTTATATTGTCTTACTTTTCCACACCTGGACAAAATGTCAGAAAAATTGAAGGGTGTGGGTGACAATTTTACTTTTTTCTGGATGATTTGACATGGAATTACTTATATATAGATGTGAAGACTATGTGTATTTATTACATTCAAATTTCAAATAAAGCTTAAATAGGGTAATTTTTTCTGTATGGTAATGTCTATCTTTACGTTACCAAAACATGATGTAACCAGAAATTGTATCCATCAAAGATGAAGACTTTAACCCTTTTGATTACCGTCTAGACCACTTAACTGACACAGCTGTACCGGGTAGAGATGTAAACAATCAGCTCAGTTCCAGGGAATCTGCAATTGTTGCCTTATCCGTAAGGGCTAGGTTTATGGCCTGGTGCCTGAGTACCACCCCGAAAGAGAATGCTGACAGAAGTTAAGCAATTTTTTCACTGCCCCATAAGAGGATTGCTTTCTGCTGGGCACCCCCACCCAAAAAAACTGACCTTGTGTCACATGGTCTTCTGGGGAGCCTAATAAATACAAGTAAGAACTTCACCTTTCAGAATCTAACCAAAGAAACCTTTAATGAATGTATTTATTCTTTGAATGAAGAAGTTTTTCAATAAGAAATTAGTCATTAGTTACCAGGAAGTGTTTACATATGTTTAAATTTGAATATTTTGATACAATTAATTTTTTATGAAGGCTGCAAAATTTGCTTGAATAATTTGGCAATTACATGTTTAATATTCTGGTATTTCTCTCTCCCTCTCTCTTTCTTATATATATATATATATATATATATATATACACACACACATATATTTATATATAGGTAGAATGGGCTCAATGTGTGGTATCAACCAGACAGTGAGGGAGTCCCCTTTTCACTAGTGCTATACCCGGGAGATTGTTTTTTCATCTGATGTGGAGCATCACACTTATCATGAGCTTCCCACTTTACTGCATAGATTTAAGCTGTGCTACTCATGTGCTAGTATTGACCCTGAAGCCTTGTGGTTCTGAGGTGGATGCTCTACCGATTGAGCTAAACCTATGCAATGTTGAATGCAGACCAGTGATTGAAAAACGTGCGTTTAAATAAACTATGTTGATTAAGTATTTACATTTTTCAGTTCTTATTGTGGCTATTACAGCTTCCTCCTTAAGGGTGGAAGGAGTGGTAGTCACAGTAGGGGCTTACAAATTTGTAAAAAAACAACCACCATCTGATGATCAATTTTCCCCATCGTGAAACTGGCAGTTTTGCTAAAGGGCTTGTAACGTCTGTTCAATTTTCAATGTTTTTAAAGTTTATTTTAAATGTTTTTTAATGCAATTTCACTCATAGGTCTGCATTCAACTTTTTTGTGGCTCTATCCCAGATAGTGAGCACTGTAGAAGGAACAACGTAAGTTGTATTTATTTTTTATATTACAAATATATGTATACTCGACTGATGCGTACTAGCCCAGAACCTCGGACTAAGGGGGAGCATGCTAGGGGGTCCTGAAAAGGCAGATTACATATGTTTTATATGAATACTATTTTATGAAAATTAATATGTTTTAGAGTAGAGTCCCTGTAAAATATATTTGGGGGCCCATCAAACCCTAGTAGCACATTAAGTTTGGAAAATTTAAGGTTCAAAATGATTTCCTCAAAAAAATATAAAAATAAAAAACCGAAGACAAATTAAATAACTTGACAAATGAGCAGATTTATCAGTCTGTTCAAATTCTCCAAAAATTTTAATTGTAATTATATATCATTCGATGCTCGTGTTGTAATGGTTAGAGTCGTAGGAAATGGACTCGTCAACCCGAGTTCAAATCCTGAATGAAGCTCTTTGAATTTCGCATGCGCTAATACCCTTTGGAAGGATATGCATCCAATTCTCCCTCCAGATATGGGCAAATAGCAGGACAGACTGGACTCTTTAACCTGGGCTAGATAAACAGTCTAGGAGAAGGAAAACTCTAAATTCAAACCTGTTAAACTCTGCTTAAGAAATTGACCTTGTGTCGCATCCTGTGTTGGTAAATATATATATTGGATGCTGAAAAACCAAGAATGGAAAACATTTTTTTAGAATTTACATTGATTTTTATTGGGGAAGAGTTAATAAATTTTGAGAAATGATGTACCATCTGTGTTGAACATTGAGATAAATATGTGGAATAGCTTGCATGTTTTCTACCTTTAGGCCATTCTCTTTTTGGTCAAGCTGGGAAGTTTTCCCCACTCCAGCATACAAGTCTGGATCAATAAGTTTGTATCTTGATATAGTATAAGATTGATTGTAAATTTCTATTATTAAATGCTATCTGATTAATATTTACTCATGAATATTGATGAGAAAGGAGATTATACTGAAATAACAGTCTACACCTGTGTGTGTATATATATATATTCTACACCTGTGTGTGTATATATATATATATATATATATATATATATATATATATATATATAGGAAGATAGGATGGATGTAGTAGAATCTGACAGTATGAGGTAGGTAAAAGGATAGTGAACAAGAAATGATAACTCAAAACAAATCTAAGAGTTGAAACGTTTCGTCCGATTTATACGGACAGCATCAGTCAAATGATTTTTATTGAAAGCAAAATTACGTGCAAGTACAAGTGATTTGGTGAGGGGGAGTATAAATCGGACGAAACGTTTCAACTCTTAGATTTGTTTTGAGTTATCATTTCTTGTTCATTATCCTTTTACCTACCTCATATATATATATATATATATATTATATATATATAGAAATAGAGAGAGAGGGGGAGAGAGTGTTCTATTGATGCTCTAGCATTTCCGTTGTGGTAACATTAATAATTTATCAAAAAGAGTGCTCAATATATCATAAACATAGAGCATACAAATTTGGATCAATAAGTTTGTATCTTGATATAGGTTAAGTTATCTAGAAAATAATTTTGTATTTTGATATCAATATTATTGGATCAATAAGTTTGTATCTTGATATAGGTTAAGTTATCTAGAAAATAATTTTGTATTTTGATATCAATATTATTGTATCAATGTTTGTATCTTGATATAGGTTAAGTTATCTAGAAAATAATTTTGTATTTTGATATCAATATTATGGTATCAATGTTTGTATCTTGATATAGTTTAAGTTATGTAGAAAAAATAATGTATCTACCACAGTTTCAAGGTCTCAATAAGGGATGGTAGATACAAAAAAATTTTCTACAACTTATATATATATATATATAATGTGATACACACCATATACACATCACTTTGAATCAAATGACTTCCATTTCAATAATTCATTTCTGTATGTTTCTCTTTTTCTTTTTTTTTTTGCAAAGCACTGACCCATATGATTGATGTTTTTCTTATCGAGAAATCACAATTGAAAAATTTTTTTTTTTGAAGAAGAATTTTATTTTCTCCAAACATTTATTGTATGCCATTTTAATTCTTTATTTTTTAAATTGATAGTTTGCAATATCATTAACTGTTGTAAACTCTTCCATATGATAAGAATACATAGACTGTTGTACATATGTATATAACAGTGTAGAAATGTTCACAAGTAATGGTAGATGTTATATATCTATGTACAAAGTTGTATATAAAGTCAGTTGGCTGCCAGGATGTCCTCAAGTGACTAAGATTTTAAAAAAAATTTTTTCTAAGTTAGCTATTTTAAGTATACCATAAAAAACGATGCTTAGATTTTTTGCAGAAGGTGTGTTAATACTCAAGCATTGACGATAGTTAATATTGTTGGTGATGAAGTGTGCACAAATCTATGGGGTGGCAAGAGGTTTTTTGTTTTAGGTTTAAAGGTGACTGTGGTTATTATTGGTGCGTGTTCTTAGGGTTTGCTTTTAACCCCATCCTATTTGGTGTTTGCACTGAAAAGGAAGGAATTCAAGGAACGAAAAAGAAAGAGAAAAAAACAGAAGATGGTTTTATGATTTTGGCTTTATTCAGTGGTCATAGCCACTATGTGGCAAAGAAATATCTCCATGGCCAGTAATAGTAGCATCTTGACACAGCTAAGGCCTCCACTCAAACGGCCGAGAGATTCTCTTGGGGTTCTGAAGTGGGTCCTTTTTCTCACACAGTGTGGAGGCTTCTTCTGGTAAAAGCCATGAGAGTTTGTTATTTTTTAAGATTTAAATTCTATTTTAATTCCCACAAATCAGATTTCACTAAGGATTCCTTAAAAGCTTTGGTTAGCACTGGGTACTAGACGAATGTTTTTGGATTTTGAACAAGAAAATAAATTACCTAATCTAAAATCTAGTTTCTCTGTCACTAGTTTAAAAGTAATTTCAAAGTTGTTGTCAATTGAAAGAGAATATTTCAAAAGTTTTATTCACAATTTTCATATAGTTTTTCTGCTTCTTTTTTATGTGGAAATGCTCTTCTCTTGCATTAAAAAAATCTACTTGTTATAACTTTTAGAAATAAAGATTACGAGAAAGGGTTTTATGGCTGGACTAAAAATTTTTAGAAATAAAGATTACGAGAAAGGGTTTTATGGCTGGACTAAAAATTTTTAGAAATAAAGATTATGAGAAAGGGTTTTATGGCTGGACTAAAAATTTTTAGAAATAAAGATTATGAGAAAGGGTTTTATGGCTGGACTAAAAATTTTAGAAATAAAGATTATGAGAAAGGGTTTTATGGCTGGACTAAAAATTTTAGAAATAAAGATTATGAGAAAGGGTTTTATGGCTGGACTAAAAATTTTTAGAAATAAAGATTATGAGAAAGGGTTTTATGGCTGGACATTTTAGAAATAAAGATTATGAGAAAGGGTTTTTTGGCTGGACTAAAATTTTTCGAAATAAAGATTATTAGAAAGGGTTTTATGGCTGGACTAAAAATTTTTAGAAATAAAGATTATTAGAAAGGGTTTTATGGCTGGACTAAAAATTTTTAGAAATAAAGATTATGAGAAAGGGTTTTATGGCTGGACTAAAAAATTTTAGAAATAAAGATTATGAGAAAGGTTTTTATGGCTGGACTAAACATTTTTAGAAATAAAGATTATGAGAAAGGGTTTTATGGCTGGACTAAAAAAATTTAGAAATAAAGATTATGAGAAAGGGTTTTTGGCTGGACTAAAATTTTTTAGAAATAAAGATTATTAGAAAGGGTTTTATGGCTGGACTAAACATTTTTAGATATAAAGATTATGAGAAAGGGTTTTATGGCTGGACTAAAAAATTTTAGAAATAAAGATTATGAAAAAGGGTTTTTTGGCTGGACTAAAAATTTTTCGAAATAAAGATTATTAGAAAGGGTTTTATGGCTGGACTAAAAAATTTTAAAATAAAGATTATGAAAAAGGGTTTTTTGGCTGGACTAAAAATTTTTCGAAATAAAGATTATGAGAAAGGGTTTATTGCTGGACTAAAAAAATTTTAGAAATAAAGATTATGAAAAAGGGTTTTTTGGCTGGACTAAAAATTTTTCGAAATAAAGATTATTAGAAAGGGTTTTATGGCTGGACTAAATTTTTTAGAAATAAAGATTATGAGAAAGGGTTTTATGGCTGGACTAAACATTTTTAGAATAAAGATTATGAGAAAGGGTTTTATGGCTGGACTAAAAAAATTTAGAAATAAAGATTATGAGAAAGGGTTTTTTGGCTGGACTAAAATTTTTTAGAAATAAAGATTATTAGAAAGGGTTTTATGGCTGGACTAAACATTTTTTAGAAATAAAGATTATGAGAAAGGGTTTTATGGCTGGACTAAAAATTTTAGAAATAAAGATTATGAGAAAGGGTTTTATGGCTGGACTAAACATTTTTAGAAATAAAGATTATGAGAAAGGGTTTTATGGCTGGACTAAAAAAATTTAGAAAAAAGATTATGAGAAAGGGTTTTTGGCTGGACTAAAATTTTTAGAAATAAAGATTATTAGAAAGGGTTTTTTGGCTGGTTAGAAATAAAGATTATGAGAAAGGGTTTTTTGGCTGGACTAAAATTTTTTAGAAATAAAGATTATTAGAAAGGGTTTTTTGGCTGGACTAAAATTTTTCGAAATAAAGATTATTAGAAAGGGTTTTATGGCTGGACTAAAATTTTTAGAAATAAAGATTATGAGAAAGGGTTTTATGGCTGGACTAAAATTGAACTTTGTGAATTTATTTCATTTTTGATCTGACTCATTGCTAGGTATTAACACATTGTCTAGTCATTGGTTGATGGTCCAAAGAGTAAATGAGTTAGTGCATGAGAAAAACACTCTTTAATAAATATCTTACAAGGCCAGACAATGTTAACTTAAATCTGTTTTCCCCCCATAGTTAATCTTTATATATATATATATATATATATATATATATATATACTTAATGAAGACATGAAAGCCCTAAGAGAAAGCCTAAACAATAGACCAATGAACACAACTCAAATACACAATGTACTAACACTTAAGAATTCTAGCTTCAATAGGAAACACTACCAACAAATCAAAGGTTGTGCCAGGGGCATACTGTCTTTGTATCAGATATGAGAAAATTTAAAGAAACAACATACACACACACACACACACACATATATATATATATATATATATATATAAAGTTAGTATATACACAGAATCATAGGCGCTTGGTAACTATCAGTTTCTCACCTATGCAATCATCAGACTTATCTATATATAGATTCATATAACTATTATCAAATAATGCCCTTGCGGCCAGGTATGATTTCAGGTATAGATAAATCTATCATCATCATCATTATTGCCATTTTATATAAAATTGTTACAAAATTGTAATATCTCATAGATTTCAGATACTTCATTTATTCTATGTGTATAAGCATACTGATTTGAATGTATGCATACATATATTCAAGAGGTTCATATATTTGTATACTTTGGTGCCTTCTTGTGATAGTAGGACGTGTGCTTTAATATATTGTTCTTTGTTCTCTTTTACCCAAAAGCCAGTCTTTTCATTTGTCAAAAAGACTCTACAAGAAACCAACTATTCCTTTTCACAGGAAATGAAGTGCTGCTCAAAATAATAACACTGACAACAAAACAAAAAAATTGTCAATATAATTGCGAAATGGGATTCAAAGCAGTGCTATGCTAAATTAAACAGACATTCAATTAATTGTTGAATATGGTGAAAATGATTTTTCTTTTTATTCAAGTGCTAGTTGTTTGCTTTTCAATGCAACTTAATGCCAAATAGCACTGTTGCTTTGTGGTCAAAGACTTTCTTTTTTCTTTCTTTTTGGCTACATTTTCAATTTCTTTTTAATTCTTCTCATTTCTTGAGGTCACCAAATGTGCAGTGCATACTTAGAGTAATGGAACTAAAGAAAGAGATAAGACTTTTAAGTTCAGTACAGACCTCAAACAGAATCAAGGAAAAGTTATTTCAAAGGCCATTTTTATCTGTTCTAAAAAAAAAAATAACTTCATGACCTGTGAACTTGTTGGTGTTTCGTTACAGATAATGATGCTTTTATTTTTGAATAATGCAGAATTCTTGTTGAGAATTTTTGCTTATAAGGTGTGTGTCAAAAGTCCACTCCTATTTATAGACTCGCTGATAACCATGTGATCATACTCTTGGCCAATCACTGGCAGTACTCTGTTGTTTAAACAATACTTAAACTGGGCATACTGAGCATACTGCCCAAAACTACGTTGACACTTGTGGACAACGGACATAGGATTGGATCACTGGACCTTTACCAATATGCTGGATAGGACTTATTTGCAGGATAGGACTTATACACTTACCAAAGTATTCCATAACTCAGGACTTACTTACTTAAGCCCTTTTTAACTGGTCAAGGATGGCATTTAAACCCTTAACAATTCTAATTAGCATTTCATCATTATTATTGTTATATAAAAAAGAAAAAAATTCAATTGCAAATCAGACTGGAAATTGCTTTATTCTCTACAGCATTTTAAGTATATTTTGATATTCAACTATTAATAGAACAGAATCTTCTTCCTGATGCTTTTAAGTATTGTAAAAATTTAAAGATGTTTGAGCAAGAGTATTTGAAGGGGAGATAATTAATCTGTAAGTTTTCTGCATAGTGTTGTTGGCAACTGTTTGTTTTCATTAATGTTTAGAGGTAATACTCCACCAAAAAAGGGGTATCCTGAGTATGAGACTAAACTGTATCTGATGGTGAGGCTCCAGTTCTTGAAATTTGGGAAGCATAGACTACCCTTTTATTGTCATTACTCCCAAGTCTATGCTGACCTGGCGTACCACTTAGGGTCCCATCTATAAGTCAAATAATTTGGTTGGTTTTGTTGGTTGGGTTTTACGGCATGTCAACCCCTTGGGTTATTTTATGCCGAATACTTCTATTGGTAATTTGGTATTCAAAAATGTTTAATGCCGACAAAGTTTTGAAATAATTTCATTTTTAATGGATAATACAATTTTGTTCATAAACTCATGTTTTCTATTTAACCCATAGATAGGAAGTCAAATAGAGCTGTTTAAAAAATATTTTATTGGACAAAGAAAAACTCTTAAGAAAGAACTACACAAAACAATGTAAATATTAACATACAATGAATGTGATTCCCTAAATTCTAGGCATAAAATAACCCTAGTGGGTTGACATGCCATTAAAAATCAATCAATCTAATTATGTTCTTAATTGATGCAGTCATTGACCCAACCAATCAACCTTCAGATTGCTTTGAATAACTTTCGATCTAAGACTTTACATACAAGGATGAGTCAAAAGTTTTCAATATTTTTACATGTGCTAGTATTTGGTATGTAAGGTTCAAAGTGAATATTTGAAGAACATACAACTTCGACAAGGGTTGAGGAACAATACATTTAATAGATAACAGAGCTTGCTTTTTGTGAAAAAATAATGACAATTTTATTTATATCTGGGAAGATGTTTAAAAATTAGGATTCAAATAGGAAGGGGAGGGAAAGCGTTTGTGATTATAACATAAATCAATTATGTAAAATCAAAACAATAGATCTGCGAGACTAACTTTTTATTATCCCCCTCTCAAGCCAGGCAAAGCTAGGTAGCCACTTCTAGTCAAATCTTAAGTGGAGTACATCAGTTTTAAATTCAATCTTCTGTCTCCTAGACATCCCTGTACATTTTAGAAATATAAATTTATTTGATATTGAATGTAACGACTCTTATTAGTGGCATAATGCTGGTTTCTTTTTCATTACTTGATTTATTATATTTTACAATTTCATCTCTTATTTAATTACATATAGTGTAAAATTATCTTTTTTTTAAATACATCTTCATAAAGACAATAAAGTTGCTGTGGATAACTAAAACTAAACTCTGAATATATACTTGAGCATTTCAATAGTGTACATAAACATACATACATAAAAGTCACTGACAAGATAATATTAAAGTACACATAATATAAAGGTACAGACATGAGTCTAAGAATAGTCCATGCTGTATAAATCACTTACAGTGACTAGTAACCGGCGTTGAGGGCTGAAGCCCCAACGAGAAGGGAAAGACATTTGTCTAACCCATGTGATCTCATAGCGAGGAAAGAGGTAGAAAAGAGGAAGAGAAGTTCAAATCAGCCACTTAAATACAAGAGGCTCCTAGCGGGAACCAGCGATATCAAGCGGGCAGACAACTCCTCAGGCAAATGCAAAATTAACCCCTACAGGTATATATATAACATGACCAAAGCTGTACCAACTAAAGTCGATGCACTGACTGTGTGTGTGATTTAAAAGTTGCAAAGATAAATGTGTAATGGAGTTTAATTTGGGAACTTATGTTTTACCAGTTTAAAATAAGTCTTAATGGCATAGGAGCAACTAAAAACATTTGTTATGCAAAAGGTGGAAGCACAGCTAATCACAGCTGAATGGTGGTGCCCATATAGAATTTTAAATAAAACTCCATGTTATGTGTGTTCTTGTTGTTGTAAAGGGAAGTAACTGGATAATCCCTCACGTATGCAAATGAGTACGTATAAAAGAACAACACAAAGATTAGCTCAGTGTGATGTGAGGTGATCTCCAACCACGAAGGTTGTTTTCGTATTCTCGGATGTAAACCCATGTGCTACAACTCTTCAGAAGATAAGTAATCTTTACCAATCCTCTTTTACGCTCAGAGACTTTTTACCTTGCCGGCCGAGAGCCATTTTTGTTATTTGTATTTATTGTAATAATAAACTATTATTACAACCACTCGCAATCTTCTCGTTAATGTATTTCTAATACATAACACTTCTCCTATTCATTTTTATGTAAAAATAATGATTCAGAAATAGATCATAAGATTTTAATGTACAGTAATCAGATGGTTTAAGAAATTTTGCTTGGGCTGCAAGAACCTCAATGATCAGACAAGGTCAGGTAGGCTAAAAGTGTGGATTCTGTGGATGGATTGCTTAAGCCATAGAGGCAAATCTGATGATTAGCCCATGGATAGTATCAAGCACACATGAATCGTAATAATATTGTCCTTTATGTGTGTATTATAAATTGCTTCAAATGAACAATAAGTTACAAAGGTGTGTTTTGATTAATGAATTTTCCTTTTTTCAAATTCATATTAGTGTTAAGGCTTACTCATATTTGTTCACCCGATTTGTGGAGGGTTATTATTTTGTGTCTTGCTTGTTCACTGGCTACTGTTTTTCTGAGAGTTCTCTACTACTAGAATCTTCCTTTTCCTCCACTCTCAGAATGTCTGTTAGTTTCCGGAAGTTTTGAATTTTTGGCATTGGTCAGTCTGGCTTTGCCTATTTTTAGAATAAAATCCTTTTTTCTTTGTTCTTCCAAATCTGGTCTAACAAGAGTCTACAGCTTATGAACCATTACAATTTAGTTGTCCCTAGGAGACAAATTTAAGATGGTAAAGTATTCATTGCAAGTTCATCACACCCCCCCCAAAAAAAGGAAAAACATAGCTAAAATCTCTCAATTTGCAAAACAACAATGCACCTTATTCAATGTTTCTTTCATTCTCAGTTTCTCTTTCTCTTAAGCATATGCATTTATACAAAATCTTTTTTTTTTTTCTCTCTCTCTCTTTCTGCTTTGTTAGCATGTTCAAAAAGTTGTTAATGTCTTTTGTTAACAAGAGACCAAGGCTTCTAAATGTGATGCAAGTGTAGCAATTTCTATAAGGGCAAAGAAAACTTGCCACACACTATTTGCGGTGCTAAGGTTGATGGAAGAAGCGGTTCTGTTTGAAAGACGAATGCAGAATGCACATTTTGAGCTGATTGTTAAAGTAATCATTGTGATTGTCCTAGTTGTAGGTTATCAGCGATCTATTATCAAGCCAGTAGCAAAATGTAGGAAATCTTCATGACACTTTTTGTCTCTTTGTATTCTTCTTTCTATTCAATATGTTCAGATCCATTCACAATCTTTGTGGGGGATTTTATATTGTGTTTTTTTGCTTGCTTGTTTGAAGGAGCGGTAGAACAGAACATGGAACAGATCATTTTTTTTTTTTTTTAAAGAAAATATATTACAATATAAATGTATTCCATGAGGACTGAATTATCTTACTGGTGTTTCTTATTTCTTACACAAAAATTTCTCTTTTTCCTCCTCTTTCTCTCGTTTTTCTTCTTTTTTTTTTTTTTTTTTTTTTTTCTCAATCTGTTAGTAATGAGCTAGAGAAAATACTGTTTGCACTATCAGATGAAGCAAGTGTGTTTCCCAAAAATTTTTTCGCTCATGTCTTCTATTTTACCCCCCCCCACTTTTTTTAGTGTTTTTTTAAATTTTTTATAGTTTTTTTATATTTCATTTAGCCCCCATTTTTTTTTATTTATTTAACACTGCTTTCTTTTGAGACCTTGCAAAAGACAGATCCCATTCCCATGATCTATACTTGCTTAATGTCGATTTAGGTTTGAATCGGGGGAACAAATTTCATTAGCATGAAGGATTCAGCAAAACAGTGGTGTGATTAATGGCAGTAAATATAATTAATGTCTCAAGTAAGTGCTTTGCGATTTCGTATTCTTGCTAGAAATTTTATCTGCTGCTTATGAGTTACTCAGAA
Source organism: Doryteuthis pealeii (assembly GCA_023376005.1). NCBI lineage: Eukaryota > Metazoa > Mollusca > Cephalopoda > Myopsida > Loliginidae > Doryteuthis > Doryteuthis pealeii. The sequence continues at coordinate 25,184,153 of CM042143.1, forward strand.
ATTTGATATACCAAGGAAAAAATTATCATTTTTTTTCCTCCCCCAGAACAGCTATTAGGTGAAATCAGATTTCCATTGTGATCAATCTCCAGAAGTTCTAATTGAATAATATTAAACAGTGTTGTTAGCAGAATGAAATCCTGTTAACTGAATCTATTTATTTTGCATAAGAATAGTCTTCTCTTAAAGTTATCTTGGAAAATTTGCAGTTATACTATATATTTATTCATCTACATTATTTATTTTGTAAAATATATGCAAAGATGTGGCACAAGGCCTAAAATGAGAGGGGGAAGGCTGGTCATTTCTATACTAACTTTTAACATAACTATTCATGACCCAATTCATACTACAATTTTCCATTCACCAAAAAAACTAATTCGCACTACAAACACCAAAACTCAACAGTCTCTCACAGACAAACCTACACCTAATCCTGGATTTATATAATGAAAACAATGTGAGAAAATATGGTAAAAATAAAATGATTATTTGTATTTGCCACCCACCTCAATAATATGACAGAAAAATTAGCTCACCAGTCGAAAATTGCTTGGAGGGGGGAATATAAAATAAAATTAAATAAAAAAAGAATTCCTCTGCTAGAGGAGTCCAAATCCTGGACGAGTCTGTTTAAGGCAGCTGATAAAAGAGAAAAGTTTAAATACTTAAATATTGAGAGTGTTCTCTTCTGTCATGTGACATGGATTGCTAAGGGCTTAACCCCCTCTGTCCTTAGACAGGAGATCCAGCTGGTGTGTGTTGTTTTGGCATCTGAGGTGAAGGGCCACATTTACCATCAGCTCCTTACTTTACCACACAGATCTCTGTGCTACTCATACACTGAGTTGGCGAGAGTTAGAGTATCAAACCAGGAACCTTGTGGTTTCCTAGGCAGATGCACTACCGACTAAGCTAAAACTGCCCTTAAAATAAAATAAAAGCTATTCTATTAAAAAATAAAAGATTTTCTTTTTTTTTCAGTGGTTTTAAGCACATATTAATTTCTTATAAACTTGTGCAATTAGCTTTAGCTTAGAAGTTTAGATGTCTGTATTTGGTGATTTCCAAAGAGAAACTGTGTTCTGAGACAGTGTCTACTCAAGAACTGTCCAAGTAGTTGGTGATTTTTTTTTTTAAATTGCAAAATTTGTAGATTTAATTTGAGTTAATGTTATCACTTTTTTTTTTTTTTTTTCATTTTTCAAATAAATATCTGTTAAATGACCCATGTTAGAATCAAAAATGTACTATTATACTGAAAGGGGGAAAAAATTATCCCATCATATAATGAATTAAAATGAAAAATGGTTTTATTTACTGAAGTTTGTTCTTTCTTTTTCCTATTGTAGTTTTTTTTGCAAAAGAGAAAAAGTGATTTTCATCAATCCAAAAAAATTAAAAAAATCACAATAGAATTGGAATAATTCATGAGTATGATTGATTGGAAAACATTATTGATATTTTTCATATCAAAAACGTGATTCTTGAGTTTGACAGTAATGAAATGAAAGGGAAATAGACAGAGAGAAAGATGGACAGTAAAGAAAATAGGCTAAAAATTTGACAAAATTTGAGAAATGAGAATTGGTAGATAATAAAAATAACAGCAATAAAATGGAGTAGAAATTGACTGATTAGATAGACATTCAGATTAAAGAAAGCATTGAGAGAGAGAGAGAGAGGAGAGAGAGAGAGAGAGAGATGAAATGTAGGAAATAACACAGAAGTTAAAAAGATTGATAAATGAGAAAGAAATAATTAAGATAGAATCGGTGATAGAGGTAGGAAAAGAAGGAAAGAAAAAGAGGCACAGAGAATATGGATGGAGGGATGAAGAAATAGAAGGAAAGAAAAGGAGACACAGAGAATATGGAGGGAGGAATGAAGGAATAGAAGGAAAAAAGAGATGTAAATAAAAGAAGATATGGTGAAGAGAGATGAATGTAAAGATGGAAAGAAAAAGAGGCACAGAGAATGTGGATGGTGAAGAAATAGAAGGAAAAAAGAGAGACAAATAAAAGATGATATGGGGAAGAGAGATGAAGGTAAAGAAGGAAAGAAAAACAGGCACAGAGAATGTGGGGAGGGATGAAGGAAAAGAAGGAAAAAAGAGAGATAAATAAAGAAGATATGGTGAAGAGAGATGAATGTAAAGAAGGAAAGAAAAAGAGACACAGAGAATGGGGGGTGGGGTGAAGAAATAGAAGGAAAAAGAGAGTAAATAAAAGATGATATGGGGAAGAGAGATGAAAGTAAAGAAGGAAAGAAAAAGAGGCACAGAGAATATGGAGGGAGGGATGAAGAAATAGAAGGAAAAAAGAGAGGTAAATAAAAGATGATATGGTGAAGAGAGATGAAGGTAAAGAAGGAAAGAAAAAGAGGCACAGAGAATATGGAGGGAGGGATGAAGGAATAGAAAGAAAAAAGAGAGGTAAATAAAAGAAGATATGATGAAGAGAAATAAAGGGAGAAAAAAGAAAGAAAAAGAAGCAAATAAAAGAGTATATGGTGGGGAGGGATACAGGAAAGAAAATGAGGTAAATAAAAGAGAATATGGTAGAGGAGATAAAGGAAAAGATGGAAAGAAATGAGGTAAATAAAAGACAGTATAGTTGGGAGGGGGGATAAATTTAAAAGAGAAAAAATAACCAGGTGGACAGAAAGATTACAGAGGGTGGGGAAAAGAATACGAAAGACAAGTAACAATAAAGAAATTAAGGTGATTAAGAAATAAAAACGAAATTAAAAAAGTAGAATAGAAAGAAGAAAAAAATTGATATTGCAAAAACAAAAAAGGAGACTATGTGATGAAAACAGAGATTACTTAAAAAAATCAATTGTTCAAAATTGCTTTCGAATGATTTGTAGTAATTTTTCAGTTCATTGCTCAAAGCGCTTTCTCCCTTTTGATATGAAAACAAATAAGCCTATCTTGGGAGAACATCCACAATTGCTTGGCTTAGATAAATTTTGTGATTCCTTGTGTTTAATAATATTGCCATTCTCATCCGTTACCATCTCATTTTATTGGAAATTTCACAAATCTCTTTTAATGGAGTCCGTTCATTTATATTTCATCTTTTTTTTTTATGGTGCCAATAGCACTGAGGGAATATTCATTATAGATGTCACTCAAGGCAGAAAAAAAATTTGAGTTGTTTAATTATTTAGTTCTTATAATTTTCCAGTTTAAAAAAAAAGAAAAAACATCTATACATAATTAAATTCTATTTAATCAATATAAATTTATTTTAAATCGTAATCTTATACAAAAATTTATTTTGGCCATAGTGAAATTGTTTTTCTCAAGTTCAATGTCAAGCAGAATATTCTCAAGTCCAATGCAACTGGGACACCAAAAGCAGTAGGTGAGAATTGCAATGTTTCATACAATAGCAACACTATTCGACTGTGTTAGTGTACAGTTGGTTTGAACAACAGCAACTAGTTAAGCACAACTGAACCAGTGCCAAGACAGTTGGTATTTATGGAAATCAAGAATAGTCCATTCATGTATTTGGGTGTTTCCATTCCTTGAGTCCTGATTGACTGCTTGGTTTCTATGATGTGATGAGGCTTCATAAATACCCTGGCATTCTGCAGTAGTATTGCAGCAAGATAGATTCGTATTCAGTTACGATTACTTGTTGCCTTGTCTTACCAATTCGATAGTAATTGGGACTAATATTATTATTATACAGACTGGTGAGGCTAAAAATATTTAATATAGAGCCAAGAAACATCAGTAATTTTGCTATGCAGAACACAGATCATTTGCATAAGCAAATTCTAGGCACTGCTCATCCCACTATTGCAACCATATTTTACATAAGTGAACATTGTTGGGTTTAATAGCTGCCTTAACATCAGATACAGTGTAGTATTATTCCCAGGATACAACATTTTGGAGATGGAGTTCTTACCTCTTGACTGGGAATTCACAGTCAGCATATTCTAAACCTCGCCGACAGGGTGGTAATCAATATTACCTGATTAGAATGAATTAATTGATATAGCCAAATTACAATTACATCATACATACATACTTATGAAATTGCTACCCAACAAACATGATCAATTTCTTCTAAGAACACTCATGAGAACTTGCAATAAGGAAATTATTAGCCTATTATTCTCAGAGGACATCTTCATTTACAATTCAAACATAGATATAAACACAGTGAAATCCTAAAGGTGTTGTAATTGTTATCTGGCCCATCATATCAGATTCGTTTTAACTACATCATATTCACAATTTGTACATAGATGCAGGCACTTCAAGGTAATTTATGTGAATTTCTTTTAGGGAATCAAGCTTGTTATACTACACAAATTATTAGCGGCATTTAAAGTGTATCCAATATGTAACTCAAGTAAGATGAGTTGTTGCATTATTGTATATGTGCGGAGGCACTTGTGGTGCAATGCTTATTGTCATAAGAAATGGACCCGGGTTCAATCCTGGATAAGGGTGTTTGCTTTTCACATAGCGCTAATACCCTCATAAAAGGTATGAATTGAACTATTCTGACTCCAGCTATGGGTAAATAGTTTGGTTTGATTTCTCTGTTTTAATGGCATATCAAGCTTCATAGGTTATTTAATACCAAATCCATCCTAATAGCACAACTGGAATTTGAACTCACTCACTATGATATCACAGTCCAACACATTTGCCACTAGACCATAGAGATTATTTATGATAAATATTAGGGCAGACTGGGCTCTTTGACCTTTGTATGACAACCGGTCCAAGAAAAGGAATTTAAACCTGTTAAACTCTGCATAAAACTTGACCTAGTAACAGGGGTTTGATAAACTGTAGTATGTGTATATGGACTCTCCCGTCGATTTTTCAACGTATGAGGGTTCATACACACAATGAACTCCCACACAGGGATTTGTTTATAGTGGTGAAGGCTTCTGTTGGACCATCCACACTTTTTGGCACAGTCGATAGGAAAGAATTGGTGCATCAAGGGTTGCCACAAACCCAATCAACGACCGACCTCATGAATTTTGAATTCAGAGTTATCCCTCTCCTATACTGGTTACCTACCCAAGGCTGAAGGGCCCAGTCTGCCCTACTATTTAACCCATAGCTGAAGGGAGAATATATGGATTCATACCTTTCATAGTATGTGTGTATATATATATATATATATATATATATATATATATATAAGCTACTGTCTTTAAATAAAATTGATTGAAACTAGAATTTGTTCACTGGTAATATCACTGCTCCTACTCCTGCTAAGAAAAAGTGATATATTTCAATTAAATGAAACTTAACTAAATTTCCAACTGATGCAATTTTTTACAAACTTTTTCTTTTGTATGCTACAATTTTTCACATTGTTACATTTTTAAAATCATCTCCAGTTTACTCAAATAATTATTATATCAAAGTTTTCTTAACTTACCTGATTTAACTTGTTGAGGACTTAAAATAATTTATTTATTTTTTTCATATTAAAACTGCATTAAAAAATAGTTTAAGTTCACCGATTTAAGTTGAAGATTTAAAAAATCAATTTCTTCTCAGCCAGATTTTCTTTAGAAAAAGCAGGTTTCTTAAAAGAAATTTTTTCATGTTGAAATTTTGCGAATATTTTTTAATAGCATTTATGAATAATTATTTTTTTCCAACCAAAGATTCTTACTAAATGTGTCTAGATTCTTTTTCTTTGGAATTTTTAAAAAATTTTTATTTTTGGTGGTTAAAATTTATTTTTTTAAGTATAAGTGTGTATTTATATATATATATATATATATATATATATATATATATGGAGGCGCATGGGCTAGTGGTTAGAGTCGTGGAAAATGGACTCGTCGATTCGAGTTCAATTACTAGACGAAGCTGTTGGCATTTCACATAGCGCTAATACCTTTGGGAAAGGTATAAATCCATATATTCTCCCTCCAGCTATGGGTTAAATAGTAGGGCAGACTGGGCCCTTCAGCCTTGGGTAGGTAACCAGTCTAGGAGAGGGATAACTCTGAATTCAAAATTCCTGAGGTCGGTCGTTGATTGGGTTTGTGGCAACCTTTGATGCACCAATTCTTTCCTATCGACTGTGCCAAAAAGTGTGGATGGTCCAACACAAGCCTTCACCACTATAAACAAATCCCTGTGTGGGAGTTCATTGTGTGTATGAACCCTCATATGTCGATAATCGACGGGAGAGTCCATTTATATATATATATGATAGAGTGAGTAACATTTTCCTACATTGCCAGTATATTCTTTCAAAGAGAGGGGTGAATTGAGTAATAAGCAAGTATTGTGTTATGGTAATGAGAAAGGCTGTCACTCAAATTAAGTAAGCTTTGTTTTCCCATAACAAGAAAAATTGTGGCAATTAAAAGACTAAATATATAAATAGATATAAATATAAGTAAATAGATATAAATCTGTTATTTAGTTTCTTACAAAATGTGCCTCTTACAGCCATGGCTATGTTCATGTATATATTTAGCAAACTCCTCTGCACAAGCAGGATGTGACACAAGGTCAATATCTTAAGTGGAATTTAACAGGTTTGAATTCAAAATTTACCTTCTTCTAGACTGGTTGCCTAACCAAGGTTAAAAAGCCTGGTCTGCTCTACGATTTACCCATAGCTGGAGGGAGAATAGTTGGATGCATACCTCTCGAAAGGGTATTAGCGCTATATGAAATGCAAACAGCCTCGTCCAGGACTTGAACATGTCTTGTCGTGTCCATTTCCTATGACTCTATACTTTACACTACCACACACCTCTGGCTTTGTTCATGTAGATGCTTACCAACAAAATTGTATGACTATATGTCTAGGTAACAATCATATAATCCTCTGATTAAGTATATTTCTTTCTTCTTTTCTTCCTTCCTTTCTTTCTTTCTTCTTCCTTCCTTCCTTTCTCCCTTCCTTCCTTTCTTTCTTTCTTTCTTCCTTTCTTTCTTTCCTTTCTTATTATTATTCTCTCTTTTACTATTTTTTCTTTCTTTCTTCCTATCTTTCTCAGTTTCTTGTTTTTCTTTCTTCAGTAACATTTTTAATTTCTTTCTTTCCTTTTTCTTTTTTCCTTCTGTCTCCTTTTTTCTGTCATTATTCTTTCTTTCTTTCTTCCTCTCTTTCTCTTCCTTTCTTCAGTGACGTTCTTAATTTCTTTCTTTCATTCATTCTTTCTTTCTTTCTTTCTTCTCTCTTATTATTCTTTTTGTCATTATTCTTTCTTTCTTTCTTCCTTTCTCTGATTTTTTGGTTTTTCTTTCTTCAGTAACAAATTTGTATGACTATATATCTCGGTAACAATCATATAATCCTCTGATTAAGTATATTTCTTTTCTTTTCTTCCTTTCTCTTTCTTCCTTTCTTTCTTTCTTTCTTTCTTCTTCCTTCCTTTTTTCTTCCTCTTTCTTTCTCCCTTCCTTCCTTCTCCCCCTTCTTTCTTTCATTCATTCATTCATTCTTTCTTTCTTATTATTCTTTTTGTCATTATTCTTTCTTTCTTCCTTTCTTTCTCTGATTTTTTGGTTGGATGCATACCTCTCGAAAGGGTATTAGCGCTATATGAAATTCAAAGAGCCTCGTCCAGGATTTGAACATGTCTTGTCGTGTCCATTTCCTATGACTCTATACATTACACTACCACACACCTCTGGCTTTGTTCATGTAGATGCTTACCAACAAATTTGTATGACTATATGTCTAGGTAACAATCATATAATCCTCTGATTAAGTATAGCGAAGAAATAAGAAGAGTTGTCCAAACAAATTTTAATCTTTTCTATTTTTCTTTTTTTAATATTGTCATTTTCATCTTGTCATAAATATATATTCATAAGTAGCTTACATTTTGTTTGGCAGAAAGATTTTGTTCTCTTTAAATAAAAAGATTTTTTTTTCAAAAAGTGTATGCACATGTGTATACATGCACACAAACATATATGATTCATGTGAGACATTTTAAGATCACGTTAGAAAGTCTTTGTAATAATGTCTACTAACATTTTCGTTTTTCAAATGATTAGACTCTCATTTTAGAAACTCTAAGATCCTCTGTCTTAAGAGATTTTTCAAAAGACCTTTGAGCTCTTAGATGTAAGTTTAGAAAAATCTACACTGTATGGGATACATATCTATTAGCTTCCTTTCTCGCATTCTGCACACGCACAAGTGTATGTATGTATAATATATATATATATATATATAACTCATGTATATGCATGTAAATGGACATTAATATGTATATATATATATATATATATATATATATGCATAATTTGTATGATATATATATATATATATATATATATATTATATATATATGAGGAAAAATGAGTAAAGAAAATATTGTCGGATTCAATTCCTTTTCCATTTTTACATATATATATATGCATAATTTATATCATATATATATATATATATATATGCATAATTTGTATCATATATATATATATATATGAATATGATATAATGAAAAAACAAAATATATATATATGCATAATTTGTATCATATATATATATATATGTGTGTGTGTGTGTATTTGGGCAGCATTCTTTCATTTATGCATGTTGAATTAAACAGAAGAAAACTTGAAAAAAATCACAAATAAAATTCTTAAACAGGAGATGTGTCTTTTGTTTAATTCAACATATATATATAGGGTCATCCACAGATACGTGTTTTGACTTATCAAGTCTCTTCAGTGTGGCTTTGCTATTTATATATATATGCATTATTTGTATCATATATATATACATATATATATATATGAATTTGAATTTTTTTTTTTGATAGAGGAATTATATATATAATTGATAATTTTGAATCATATTACCATGACCAGACAACTCGGCAAACACCATTTGCGACATCCGGAGCACTGCACAGCTGTTTCGACCTCCTTTGGTCTCATCAGCAGAATTAATGTTACCATTGACTAGATGATTTGGCATTCTCCGTTTGTGGCATGGGCTGGTGGCCCAGTGTGTTAAGTCCCCGCTCTTCATGCTGTGGTCCACTGGTTCAATCTCTAGTGGCGGAGATTGTGGTATGCACTGCTGATGAGACCAAAGGAGGTCGAAACAGCTGTCCAGTGCTCCGGATGTCGCAAATGGTGTTTGCCGAGTTGTCTGGTCGTGGTAATATGATTCAAAATTATCAATTACATATATATATATATATATATGAGGTAGGTAAAAGGATAGTGAACAAGAAATGATAACTCAAAACAAATCTAAGTGTTGAAACGTTTCGTCCGATTCATACGGACATCCTCAGTCAAAGATTTTTTATTGAAAGCAAAATTATGTGCGTGTACATGTGATTTGGTGAGGGGGGTGAGTTAGTGGTAGAAGTGAAGGGAAGATGTGGGCTGACATGAATGAAGTGTGGGGATAGTTTACAGGAAGTAAAGATAGGTTGGGAGTACCATCTACATCAGGGGTAGGTCGGCGGGAGGATTCTACTACATCCATCCTATCTTCATATATATATATATATATATATATGATTTCTTATGTAAAAGATCTTGTTATTGTATTGTCATGGGGAATAATTTGTTTCAGAAAATATAAAGAAAGTTAAAATTTTCCAGCATTACTTCTAAAAGAACCGCTAGCAAATTTTTTTACAATAAAAAAATACCATTAAACATCATAAAATTATTTTATTTTTATTTTCATTTAATCTTTGACCAGAAAAAATATTCATGTCTTTTTCAGTTTTGTCTATAATGAACCTGTTGATTTAATTCCAGAAATACCTATTCAAAGAATAATAATATTACTATATATTTGTGTGGATTTGAGAGAGAGTAGAAATATTTGCGCAAGACAGGTAAAAGATAACCAAGAATGAATTCATACAATACTTTTTCAATTGAACATTATATATATATATATATATATATATATATATCCTTTTTTCAAACCTCAAATTTTAAACAGACTGAATAACAAGGTCTACCACTCGCTTTTCTCGTTATTCTGTGATAAAAATTATTATTACCTTCCATATACCAAAAAATGCCCTGAAATGATCTAATTAATAGATCGAAATACTGCAGCGTCAGCCAATAAACTCACCACTTAACTCATTTAAACCTGTGTTTTTTCATTCTTTCTTAATATACTACATACTGTCAGATTCACTTCCTTTTCTTCACACACACACATACATATATATATATATATATATATACTATTTATATTTTAAGGTATCTTTTCTTATGTATTTTGAGAGTTCTCAATATATCTGCAATAGCAAACTCATAAAATTTTATGAATTATATCATAAAACCCACTCGGTATATATATATATATATATATATATATATATATATATATAAGCCTATTGTCACAGGAAATGAAATAAGCGACCTGAGTTCAAATCCTGCAGTTGACTGCATTTCATTTCAAACTTATACACCTGGAAAAAGTTTTTTGCTTTTAGTTTTTGACTTGGTATTTTTCTTATTAAATATTCAGACCTTTAAGATGTGGGAACGTAACTTAGAATAAATTCTTGTGTCAATCGCAGCTTGGTCATCAGACATTCGTCTGGAAATTTCCCATGTTGTGCACATCTTAACCACCAACATTTTTTTATGACAGACCTCTGTTCTACTATGCTGTTTGTTTTTCCAATATATTGAATAGCTTCAAAACAAATATTTTGGTGGGATTAAAATAATTTTTTATATAAATCAATTCTAAACAATGTAGAAAAGAAGTTTTGTAAAAAAAAAAAAAAGAAAAAAAAAGGGTCATTTTGCTTTTTATAAAGAATTCCCCCTATTTATTGAATGACTCTTATGATGTGTTATATATATATATATATATATATATATATAATATATATATGTTTCACTTTTGTTTTCCCTTTTCTTTACTGACATTCAAATGTATATCATGTCTGTAAAATGTTATCATTACTTAAAACAATTATGACAATTCTTTTAAAAAACAATGCATGAAAAGTTAATTGAAATTTAAAGAATGATATATACTAAATACATACAGGATATCTTCTATAATCTGCTGGTAAATAAATGAAGGAATCCACTCGGATATTAGAAGGAAATTGGATAGAAGAATTTCAGATGACATACCTTTGTAGAGTCTCTTAAAAGTCAGAAAAATAACAAACCATTACTTGATGCTCATAAAACTGGTAATTCAGCAAGATAAGAATTATCAGTACATAATCTTTTTCAAGACATCCAATTCTTTGTTGTTTTGTGTTGCTTCTTATTCTATCTTTTTCCTACCCACCCTCCTTTTTTTTTCCTCGGTTACCAACAATATCAAGTAAAATCTTTTGGAGTAAAATAAACTCAGCTTGAACTTTTTTATGTCCCTTTGAAGTAAGTCAGAGCACTTAATGATCTCCAAGGTTTAGGCTTGACACTCACCTGGTTAATTGCTGAACGACATTTTAAAGTTGCAGGATGTTCGTATCTGATGTATCCAGCTGATTTCTGTAAAACATTCCTCATGAAAGTTTTTCGATTGTAAAAGAATATCTTTGGAAATAATGATTAGGTTTTTGGCAGTATCAAAAAAAATATATATCTTGCATCAGAAGGATGAGAGTTAAATTCAGTATATTAGTATTAAATCTATCTTTGTACATTTCCACATGATTAGGAGCTTGATAGAAAAAAATCCTCATGGCATCTTCTACAAAATGTTAGGAAAATACTAATGTGGACTTTGAAGCTTACTCCTGTCCTGTCGATGGGGCTTAGAATGCACTTACTGTATCCCCTGAACAAGGATTAGACTGTCTCTCAGAAAACATGAACTTCATCTCATGGTGATGCTCCACTTTTGGAGATGTGAGGAGTGTTTTTCATTGCCATTACTCCCAGGTCCACTATGACTTGAAGTGATAGTACCTGTTAGGATTATGTTTAACTCTTAACATCCTATACCAACTCATTCCACCCGGCCGGAAGTCACATTTGTTTTCCTAATCCACTCCAAACGATAGCCTTTGTCTAAATGTAATATCAAACATATTTAGAAGTCTTTAATTTAAGGGAAATAACAGGTGACTTTAGATGCAAAGGTCATTTTTAATCATTTTTTTTTATATATCCTTATAGGAATGCTTTGGACTAATAAGATTCTCAACAGGATGTTAAGAGGGTCAAATAAATATGTTAAAAAATAATTCATTTGTGTACAAAAAAAGCTCTTAAAAAATTACACAAAAATATTGAAATGAATGTGCAATGAACATAATTCCATAACCCTTAGGAATAAAATAACCCTAAACAGGTTGACATGCTGTTAAAAATCAATCAATCAAAGTTTACTCAACTCTTTATTACTTGTCAGTGTGAGTATTTATCCAACCCCTCCACTGCAATGCGACACAAGGTCAATTATTAAGTGGGTTTTTAACACATTTGAATTCAGAGTTCTCCTATACTAGTTATCATACAGTATACATTTAACCATAGGTGGAAGGAAAATATTTGCATTCATACAAATCTATGAGGTATTCAAACTAGGTGAAATGCAAACAGGCTTGGTCAGGACATGAACTCAGGTCCACTTCCTATGATGATAACCATTTTGCTATGAGGGCCTCTAATTATTTCATTAACTAAGACAAAAAAAAATGATTCTCTGAAAGGAAGAAAAATATTTTCTGTACATTTCACTTTTTTTCATTTTCTCACTGGCTATGAAAAAAATGGAGAGAGCATTGTCACTGGAAATGAAAAATGAATTTATTATAGAAATTAAACACAAAGAAAATCATATCAAGGTTGAAGAAAACATTAAGTGACTGAAACTAATATGTTAAACAGGGTAGTATTACTAATGACATGAGAGGAGTTAGAGGTCAACTGATCTTTATTACATCATTCTGTATGGTGGTTACAAGTCTGCATCTCCCAGAATGTCTTCTTTTAACTTTCTTTTAAGTCTCATCCTAAAGAGTTCTTGATCAAGGGAAGTAATTCGTGGTTACTTATCACAATGCTACTAACAATTTCAAGATATTCTCCAAAGAATTGATCAACTCAGAACCAGAATTCTTCTTTGATGATCAAATATGGAAGTTAGCTTCAAGAGATTTGGAGAGGAATTGAAAGCTAAGTTAAAGGCTTTAATGTAACTCTAGAATGATTTTATGAATTTGTATCAGTAAGATATTTTTCAAAAATTACCTGGAGCTTCTCCATCATCAACATAATAAAATATGATGAAATATATTTTTATTAAGCCTTCATGATTAAAAATCTGTCTGAAAAATGAAAACCATGTTGAAATCAACAAATGAATTGTCAAACATAACTCATAGAAACGACTTCATCAGATACTACTTGAGGAATATACACACAGACGCACACATCATATATACTAGCAAAAATATGCATAAATACTTAAGTTTTAATAAGGGTCTTTTTTTATAGTTTGTTTGAAGCATTGTACACATGTGTAAAATAGAAATTAGAAGGCAATTGACAATGCAATGGAATAGGTGTTAAAAATGGTGTTTATTTACCTTTTTTTCCTAAATATTTTCTTCAGAGGTTTTAGAAGTACTTGTGGACACAAGTACTTCTAAGGCCTCTGAAGATGGGATTTATCTCGAAAATATGCTTATGCACCACCATATATATATATATATATTTCTACCTAGGGTTCATACATACCCCCCTCTTTCTCCCTTTTCTTTTTTATTTTATTTGTCCCCCTCTGGCTCACCCCCATTCGTTTCTTACAAAATTCTTGTATAATCTGACTTTTATTCGTCACCGGTGTATCACTTGAAAAGTACCGGTTGAAAAGGCCTTCGTTGTAACCCCCGCCCCATTTATTTTATATTTTATTCCTTAATAAAATATTCTCCCAAATTACATATGATTCCTCCACTTTTAGTGTTATATATATATATATATATATAATATTATATATTATACACACACATTTTTTTAAAAAAAATCATGTAACAGTCTCCCAACAGTGTAATGAGAAATTCTATTTCTCTGATTACACTACCAAGTTTGAAAATGGTAGGCACTGATGCAAAAAATCTGAAAACTTGCTAATGTGTATCAGGTTCAAATGCTATCAGTGTTAAAATAGAATTAATTAACGTTTCATTTTTTTTATTACCAAAATTAATGAGTTAATGAATCTTTACATATTTTATTTGATAAATTCTACCACATGACATCATGTATTACATAACGAGCTAATTATTAAATTTCTATTTTTATCTCTTCCTCCTACAGATATCAGTGGATTGTATCTGATTATGGGCCCTGTAAACCTTCTTCCGTAACAACACGATGTGGACCGGGCTTGCAACAGCGTACAGTGATTTGCGTTGAAAAAACATGTAAGTAGAAATATTTGAATATTCTTTTTTTTCAAATGGATCCTGATTTACGAAAAAAATGACTAGAAGACTTCCTAGTATTAAAATAAAGATTATAAAGAAGAAATAATATGTGGTCTTAAATTGTATTAGCTTAGTAGGTACCACCAATTTCCCTGTGAAATTTACCCACCTATATTTAACAAAATGAAACCAAAATATACATAGATGAAACATCCAGAAACCTAAAAAAACACATCTATGAACATAATTGCAGCATTAAATTAGGCAACCTTAACAACTGTCTCATCCATCATATATCAAACACAAAAACACAACTTTGATTTCAATAATGCATCCATGTTAGCTTACATCCACAAGAAAAGATTGGGGAAAACCTTTGAAGCCAGTGCTATAAGTAACATTGAGAATGTTAATTATAGACCTGGCTTCTTTAACATATCCTCACATCTAGGTAAATCAATCATTAATAGCTACAAAATTACAAACCCCGGCCATAGCAAAAACAACATAACATTGTTTTTACATTGAATGATATATGAGGGGTTCACCAAAATCACTTCTAAGTAAAAGGGATCCATGAGTAAAAAAAAGAGTTGACATTTAATGGCTCTTGGTTGGGCTGAGAACTTTTCGCATTTCCTATATAATAATAACAACAAAAGAGAGAATAGGTTGAATAAATCAATGAATAATGATGAGCATGAATGAATAAATGCAGTTCTGCTGTGATATATTCAGTTTTTATATTCTTTGTATTTTTTTCTTAAAAAAAAAAAATTTAGAAAAATTTAAAAAATACATATTCTTATTCATACATTCCTTCCTCCCACTTTAATTACAACTTTACACCCCAGTTGATAACAACTGCATTTAACCAAAGTATTAAATGCAAAAAGTTCTAATCATATTCATTTTTTTTAAATTTTTTCTTATTTTTATGAGAGCTGTCTTGAATATTAAGCAAGGATTCAGGCATATTACTGATGCTAGTCAAAAACATCTTAACAAGCATTTTGGTTGTCGTAGATGTTTGTGATTCTGAATAATTCAAACTCATTTTTACTTGGAGACAGAATAATTTAACGAATGGCATCTGATCCCCTGTGCTAGCAGATGGTGTTCTCTTCCATTCTGATATCCTCAACTTAAAAAAAAAAAAAAAAAACCAAAAACCAAATTCTTTTGCATATCTCTTCTGCCAAAGGAGAGACTGATATTCTGGAAAATGGAATTGTAATGCACATATTAGAATGATTAGTATTTTCAAAAATCAAACTTATTTCTCTTTTACAAATACAGAAATGAAGGGACTTGAGGTGTAATGGTTATCGTCTTGGAAAATGGACTCAGTGCCCAAGGTCAAATCCTGAAGGAGACCAACTGGGCTCTTTAACCATGGCTAGGTAACCAGTCTAGGAGTAGGAAAACTAAATTCGAACCTGTTAAACTCTGCTTAACAAATTGATCTTGTGTCCCACCTACTCATGCAGAGGGACAGGTAAATATTGTATATATGTATATGAAAGCACAAAATTAAACAAAAAATCAGAAATCAAACTTATATATAAAAATTAAACTATCCTCTCTCTATCTGAAATGATTTTCAAAACTTCCCGCAAAACACAACACAACACAGGATTTAACGGAATTTTTACGATCTTTTCCGAACTTTTAAATTTCCATTAGAAGATTCAACGGATTAATACCACAGTTGAGTTTAACAAACACAGATGGAAACTTTTCAACTCTCTGAAGATGGGCCTTGCCCGAAAATATTAAGAGTAAAAAAAAAAAAAAAAAAAAAAAGACAAAAAAATTTAATAAATATGTTTTTCAACATAAATTTGCATTATTTTGCCTTCAAAAAAAAATATCTTTATTACATTTTTGATTAATGCTTCAAACACACTATAAAAATTTAAAAAAATCTTTATATATATATATATATAAAATATTATAAAAATAAAAAAAAAATCTTGATATATATATATATATAATATATATATATATCATCATGCCAACAGAACAGAATCCCTTGATTCTCACTTGTCATCCATCTCTATCAACCATCGTGCCTGTAAGATAACATCATTTTGTGCAAGTGGATCTTTGCCAAAATGCAAGCAATTTACATCTCTAAATTATTCTATTTTACAATTGTTTGTGGCCATTTTTAGGCTTCAAGTGAGAGCACTTTACAGTAGAGACCCCTTGTGTTAAGCAGAGCACAATCTTTGGTGAAGAACCCTTTGATTGTTCCTTGGTGTCCCTTAGTGTTAAGTGTTGCAGGCCCATTCATCAATACTGAATAACTTGTAAATGGACGGCTTCATTATCAGCGATTAATAGTTAACTAACCATGTATTTGAGCTGTTGATATGCTGGGGTTTAATTCACATGACCACATGAAGTCTATAAGTTTAAGTGGTGGACCACGGCACACCTTTTTATATATCAAATAATCCAACAGCCAAATGTATTTCCTTAAAGCTAATCAGATATTTTCATACTGTGTTTGAAGATTTCGTTTTATTTATATTTATCTATTTTAGTTTAACAGGTTTGAATTCAGAGTTTTCCTTCTCCTAGACCGGTTGCCTAACCAAGGTTAAAGAGCCCAGTCTGCCCTACTATTTATCCATAGCTGAGGGAGAGTAGGATTCATACCTTTCCCAAGGGTATTAGCGCTAAGAGAAATGCAATTACCACGTCCAGGATTTGAACTCAGGGCGAAAAGTCCATTTCCTATGACTTTAACCATTACACCATGCGCTTCCGCATTCCACTATGTATGTCAGATTTTAAGGCATTTTTCCCTTGTAATAAAGACTAAACCATTTGTTATATTGATGTATTATAGGCACTATTTGAAAAATAGTCAACACAGGCACAAGAGGTATCACCTCTTCTATAAAAGGTTGATACATTTGTATAATAGCTGATGTACCTGACACTTGTTGGGAGAAAAAGATTTTCCTGAAAAGTGGACAGGTGTGGACTATCTATCTATCTATCACTCTCAGGCTATTCATATCCCCCGATCTTAGTCTATTCATATCTATCTATCTACCTACCTATCTATCTATATCTATTCATATCTATCAATCTATCTATCTATCAATCTCAGTCTATTCATATCTATCTATATATCTATCCCAGTCTATCCATATGTATCTATCTATTCACATCTATCTATCTATCTATCTATCTATCTATCACTCTCAGTCTATTCATATCCTTCTATCTTAGTCTATTCATATCTATCTATATATTCATATCTATCAACCCATCCATCTATCTATCAGTCTATTCGTATCTATCTATCTAACATTTATTTTCTTTCAATATAAATTACACCATGCACTTCCTCATTCCACTATGTATGTCAGATTTTTAAGGCATTTTTTCCCTTGTAATAAAGACTAAACCATTTGTTATATTGATGTTTTATAGGCACTATTTGAAAAATAGTCAACACAGGCACAAGAGGTATCACCTCTTCTATAAAAGGTTGATACATTTGTATACAAGCTGATGTACCTGGCACTTGTTGGGAGAAAAAGATTTTCCTGAAAAGTGGACAGGTGTGGACTAGATGAAAATGAACAAAAAAACTACACTCACACTTCTAACATTTATTTTCTTTCAATATAAATTATTTTCATTAGAAAAAAAACTGTAACTTTACACCACAGTTGATGACAACTGCATATCATGTTTTCTTCTAACCTAAGCAGTAAAAGTCAGAAAGTTTTTGTTAAGGCTTTAAAGGGCTCTCTCAACTAATAAGCTGTGATTCAGACATATATCTAATGCCAGTTAGAGATATCTTAAAGTGTATTTTGATTGACATAGATGTTTGTGATTCTGAATAAAAGAAACTCATTTTCATTGGAGATAGACTAGTTTACATAGTATTATCTGATCCCTAATGCTGACAGATGTTGTAATGTTCCAATCTGATGTTGTCACTTGTGTGTTATCTTCTGCATGATATCTCTTCTCATAAAATCACAAACTCTCCATTGCTTTTGAATGAGAACAACCGCTTTTATGTTCTCAAAATTCTCTTTAACATTGCTGGATTCAGATTATGAAAAACAGTCTTTCATTCAAGTCTTATATACTGGAAAATGGAGTAAAATTCTTTGCTATTTCTCTTAATATTTGAGATTAGGCTTGAAGATTAGTATTATCTGTGTTATTCGGACTATTGTCCCCATCTTCATTGTTATTGTACAACATTTTGGCAGATATGCCCTCCGGCCTTCTTCAGGTATTTCTTCTTGGACTCGGGGACCTTCTTTGGACTCGGGAACCTTCTTTTTGAACTCAGGAACTTTCTTGTCGTAATTTGGAGCCATCACGGAACTTTGACCTAACCCTGAAGAAGGCCGGAGGGCATATCGGCCGAAACGTTGTACAAATAACAATGAAGATGGGGACAATAGTCCGAATAACAGAGATAATACTAAAGTTCTTTGTATTGAAAAATCTTGTTAAGTATTTGTTGTTATTATACCAACCAATTCTAAATTCAGCTGAATTCAAAATTTAATCTTTAGAGTAGTTTTATCATTTTTTATTTCTATTGTATTTCTTAAGAGGATATAAGTTTTCTTCAGTTGATTTTATAGCTAGCATTATAAAATAAATCTCTAAGTTTTATATTAATAATTGAAAAAGAAATTGTTTTATCAAACCACATGAGATGGTCAAATGGTTTGAGGTAGATCTACCAAATTTGATATACATATTTATTGTACCAAGGGGAAGGTTTTAATGTATTTTTAGCTCTTTCTTGAAAGAGGAGGACTTTCATTGAAAAAGAGGGGCGGAGTTTTACAACAACAACAATCAGCAGGAAGCATACAGTATTTAAATTCCAAACCTAAAAGTTCTTTTTTAAGTAGTTAGGACTAATGGAATGCTTGGGTGGTAGGACTCAAACAACTAAAATATCTTTCCTAACTCTGCAAAGACCAATATTAGCATTCATATATCTGTGGTATACTAACACAGAACAAAACAAAGAGAATATTAAGCTCATTTACACATGCAAGAATATTCAGAATTTTCAGTCGGTAGAGGCGTTTGGCTAGAAACCACATAGGTTCCTAGTTCGATATCCGGCCCTCACCAACTCAGCATATGGAGTTAGCACAGGGATCTGTGCGGTAAAGTAAGGAGCTGATGGTAGGTGTGGTTCGCTTCCACCCAGATAGCCATAAACAAAATCCTTTGGTCTAGTCACATTGAAAAAGGGGGATAGACTCCCTTGCTGACTGGGCTGATTACCGACTTTATGGCGTCCTCGTTACGACTTTTACTTTAACTTATACATTTAATATATTTACGAGTAGTATTAAAGAATATACAAGTGCGAATGTACCATGGCAGAATTTTATATACATATTATCCCTGAACAAGCAGTATGTAGAAAGGGTACAAAATGGAAAAAAGAAAATAATAGTACTTGACAAGTTGTAGGTAATAATGTAACCAGATGGATTTTCCATTCCCTAACATTTTCGCTACAGTTTCAAAGACAGATAAGCAAATAGAGTTCTGAGAAGTAGTTGTTCTGTTAACTGTCATGTGATATCTTTCAGGAAAAAAAATCTATTGGTCTCCCTACAGGACTAAATAGAAAAATGTCATAAATTACCACACTGAAAGAAAATTTTGAGGAATTTTAGCACCATTTTAACTATTTTGTGCAAATTTTTTAATTATAATTAATATACAATGTTTAGAAAAAAGAAAAATGAGATATACAATCTTGAGAATAATAAAAAATATCAATATTTAGAAAAATAAAAATTATATATACAATGTTTAGAATAATAAAAATAAGATGTATAATGTTTGAAAAATAAGATAAATATTTAACGATACTTTTATAAAAATTAATGAAATATGAATATATATGTTTAGAATTAATAAAAATTATACATAAAAAGAATGAATCTACAAATAATGTTTAGAAAAAATAAAATTATGAAAATGATTAATGGTAGAAAAATAAAAGACGTAATCTAACAAAGATAGTTTAGTTATATATGAAAAAATTAAAAGATACAATATTTTTAGAAAAAAAGATTATACTAGTTTAGAAAAATAGAAATAAATATATACACTGCTTATTAGGAAAAATAAAATTATTTTAATTCTTATTTTTCTAATATTGGTATATTTTATATTTACATTGTATATTTTATATTAATTCTTATTTTTTCTTATTGTTCTAAATATTGTATATTTTATATATTACATTGTATATTATTTTATAGCAATGTTCAGAAAAATGAAATAAAGAATTTATTTTTAATATTTCTGTTATTCTTATAATATATCAGTGATCTAAGTCCTGAAAATAAAGAGTACTTTAACTTCATCTATTATACGGTTGCATATTATGTGACTTGCTATTTTAGATGTAAAATGTGTAATACCTTTATTTCTTCATGTACATAAAGAGCCTCTAACTTTACTATGTGTACAAGTTGTTGTACTATGATAAAGTGTCAGTCTGAAACAATGAACAATATGATCAACTCATTGTTAAGACAGGCATATATACTTTGGACTTGAATATCTTTGGGCTGTTTCAAGAAGGTAACGAGAGAGTAACTGTCATGTAAAAATACATGCTGGACTAAATATGGAGAAAGAACATTTACTTCATCAGTTAATGGTAAAAAAACCAAAAAATATAACAATGCATATTTACACTTATGCATCATCATGTCGCGCTGGCAGCACGGATATCCCCCGACAATCTCCGCCAATCTTTCCTATCCATCTAATCATCTCGCACCAGGGAGTTTTTCCTCTTATTGCAGCCAGCTCTTTACATAGCTGGTCAATGTAGGTCCTTGCTGCGGCGGCCCACACTGGCATGTCCATTGTGTTGGCTTCCACAGTTGCATGAGTAAGCTAATCACTAATTATGAGTTCGTCCTTGTCGTCAATCCATTGTGCAGTGCCCCGCATGCCAAAGTCCGTCTCACTCAAAGGACGGTGGCTCTGTGATATAAGGGCGGTCAAATGCAAGACTTTCATTATATATTAATTATGTCGTTCAAGAGATAAATGGACGAAAGATGTCATCCTCCATTCCCAAAAAAGGAGACCTAGGAATTGCCTTTAAAAACACAGAGGCATACACTCTTACTTCTGCTATGCAGCTTAAAGATATTTCATAAATGCCCTTTCTTCTATAAACGCTAATCTGACCTAAAATAGAGAAAACCTTAGCAACCAAACCACAAACGGATTTTAGCAGAAAATAGTATTCCACAACCTCTCTATGGAATCCTGGTAATCTTTACGAAGAATCATAGAAGGGATTTGAGCAAAATACTAGAGGCAACACTACTATTCGTAAGATTTCTCTAAGCGCATTTGATTCCATACACAGAGGGAAAATGGAACAAATATACTAGAATATGGTCTCCCCGAATGAAATTGTTTGCCGCCATAAATGATGCTCTACAAAGACACTAAAGCAATGGTATGCTCACCTGATGGCGACACAGATTTATTGATTATTCACCACTGGGGTCCTGCAGGGAGATACACTAGCACCATATATATTTAACATATGCCTAACTACGTATTCCGAACTTCACTTTAGATTACCCATAAAAAGAAAAAGGTTTCATTCATCTAAGAAAAGGCAAGAAAGCAGGCGATACCCCGCACAAAACTGTTCACGATGTAGGGACTATGCTGATGACCTCGCGCTTTTCTTGCAGATAAACACCGGCACAGGACTGAAAGCACTTCTACACAGCCTGGAGGTGATTCGGCAGCAAAGAACTTGTTCTATCCTGTATGAACTCGCGATTAAAACTCTTAAGTCAGTAGAAAAAATTTCATCCATACCTAGGTATCAAGTAATGAGAATTCATCCATGTTAACAAAATGTAAGCGATGTTAACATACTATTCGAATCAGGAAAGGTGCTTTCTTAAGGTTAGGCCAACTCTATACAAATTATCATGTCATATGTGAAGAGTGGCCGACTCCCTGCCACCAAGCTAAAGAGACTGATCTCCAGGCTTGCTGTATAGTAAGGTTTAGATAAACTCTGTATGTGTCTGTACTATCCTGCGAGACACCCATAACATACAAAGCGCCCTTGGAGAAAAGGCTAGATGGGAGGCTGCAACAATTAGGAATGCTTTGCGATTTTGCCTTATAATAATAATAAATCCAAATACTATACTTCAGATAATATATCCCCAAACTATGCCCTGGTATCATATACTAGGTGTAACATAGCTTGCTTCATAGTGTTATCTTCACTGGTAAGATAAAGACATCTGTTGGAAATTTACTTTTGGTTTCAGAACCTCTAAATAATGTACAGAAATGTACAAGGCTTATAGTGAGACAAAGGTATGGCAGAGAAATTGCCATTCTAAGTAGTACATTCTGAGTGTTCTGAGATACATTAGAATTTAAATGAAGTCATTCTTGTTAAAATTAATAAATATTATTAAGATTGAGGTTCAATTTATAGGAGAAGAGTGTTCAAAGTAGCTTAGGTAATGTTTGGGCTGGGGATTACTAATTACTTATTCTGACTTTGTATGGCGATAATAAGATGATTTTCCTAAAGGGTAGCAATAATATCTTTGCACTCTTCAACTCCATTGAGTGGCTCTTAACTGTAATACTTATCTATGATTTATATAATTTTAGATATATATGTATATATTATTTGGGTTTGGGTGTGTTGCAGTGGTGTAAAAGGTAATAGCGGAGCAATATTGTAATTATTTTTTGGTTATCTTTAACTCAAAGCCTCTCATATTCAGCTGGGTATGGAAAGATGAGGAATATAGTGATATATTAGTATATATATATATATATATTTGATGGGCGGGCGGTTTTAGCTCGAGATTAGGTCGGATTTAGAGCGTTCGGGCTAGAAACCACAGGAAGGGCGTTTTCCTAGTTTTTCCAATACCGGCCTGTCCAAACTCAGGCATTATGAGTAGTCAACAGAGAGTATCCTGTTAATCAAGTAGGTAAAAGTAAGGAATTGATGGTAAGGTGTGGCGGCTTCCCACCTCAGATGCAAAAAAACTAATTCTCCTTAGGTTCTCAGCACTAGTGTAAAAGGGGGATAGACTCTCCCTCGCTAATTGCTAGATACTGACATTATGGCCGCCCCGGGACACTTCACTTTACTTTTACTATTATATAATCATGTTGAAGTAGGATGACTATATATTTTTGTATTGAGTTATAGAAAATCCAACACTAAAATCTTAATATTGTTAAGTTTATCAATACTTTGATAAATCGAAACAAGATTATAGCAGTATTTGTGAACATTGGATGTTACCTTGATCATTATTTTAAATGATATATAACCTGATGTGCTTATACATATATATTGACAATTCTCATATTGTGTTACATTGCCATTTATTGTCTTCATCAATAAGTCCACAGAATAATGTGGAAAACAGTATATATTTTTACCTTATAAATATTTCTGTGCCTACTCATACTCTTGAGTTGGGTGAGGGCCGGATCAAACGGAGACCCTTTTGATTCTGAGTCCGAACGCTTATCTACAGGACTTGAGCTCTAAACCGGGCCCTCTGTATTATTAAATAAAAATACATTGAGGTACTTTTTTTTTTCATCTCTGATTTTGATTTTGCATGTCATTAGTGTTACTGAAATGTTTATATGTTTATACTTCTAACAAAAATGTTTACTTCCCATATTATCAACACACTGAGAAATAATTATCTACACTAGTTTTTGTATATCATATATACTATATAAATTATATAATATTTGATTATTTTCATTGGTTTTACAAAAACTGATTGATTTCTGCACAGTTCTAGACAATATTGAAAACAATTAATTTTAATAGATTGCTATAATTTATTTAATTAAACTTATTGAATTATTGGACAATAACTAGCGCCAATTTTTTAAAATTTGGAAGCCTCAAATTTTGGAGACCCGTCTAATGTTAACATAGTCCACACCTGGAAAAAAAAATTTAAGGGGATGACATCGGTGCATTGTGACAATAAATTTATATTCTTTCTGGATGAATACCCTTATATATTTGATTATTTTTATTGTTTTACAAAATCTATTGATTTTGTTGTTAAATATTAAATTTTACACAAATTAGAAAATTATTGAATTATGGATCCATTTAACTGTTTATGCAAATATTTCCCAACTAAAATCATCAACAAGCAGGATTGACATACATTAGAAGTTCGAATTATAATATTTGAAGATTAAAGTAGACTCTAACAGGTTTTGAATTCAGAGTTTTCCTTACCCTTAGATTGGTTCCTTTGAATACCAAGTTTAAAAATGATAACACTCTGTCTTCCCTAAAGTATCGTTACTCCGAATAACTGGAGGGAAATAATTGGTCATTCGATATCTTTCCTTATAAGGATATAATAGGTAGTAACTTCCCATGTGAAAATGGTGGAACAGCCTACATCTAAGGATTTGTATACTTGGGATTGGCGGCATGTCCTTCATTTACGTTGACTAATAACCTATATACAATACCAGTGCTGTAACTCATTACAACTTCCGTTCAATGTTTATAATTTAATTTTCAATAATATTGTTCTAATTTCCAGTTATAATGTGGCCTTTTAACAGTGATAATCCACTTAATCGGCAGTAAGCTAACTTTAATCGCATAAATAGTTTTTGATTATAGCTTAGAGCCAATCTTTACACACTTTAGGCCTTATCATTTAATAATAAATATATCCTATTGCCGCATATTTATATAGATCTTAGGGTAATTTTATTCTATATTTCAATTTATGAAAAATTATATATTTTTTTCTTTCATACATTAATTAGTACATGATTTTTTAAAGAGAAGGGACTCAAATTTTCAATATTCTTCCAGCTAAGACCCTCAACAGAATGAAAGTCTAGCTCTGCCTGTTAACTTACATCTCTTCCCTCTAGGCAATAGGACTAACAGTTGAAAATTGTATTGTGCCAATCTTTTCAAACTTTTGGCTTTTTATCTGGGATCAGATCTTAAAACTGATCATCCCAGTTACATGATTAAAAGCCATAATATAACTTTTATTGATAATTGCAGTTTATATTTTTAAATAAACATTGGACTTGTGTCCTGTGTAGTTTACACCTTCTTTAATTGAATATCAAATCAACAAAGTATTTAATCACTAAATTTTAAATTATAATTGACTCTGAGAATCCAGACATTGTTTTGGAGATAAATGAGTAGTTTCAGAGAAGGTCAAACAGTTTTCAGCAAGACACTCCTTGTGCATGTTAACTCAAGACCCTGTGATTTTATAATAGATAGGGGTGGCATATTTTTCATCAGAAAGAAATATAGGAACATAATTTTCGTTTAAAGACAAGACACCGCAATCTGACTAAGAAATATACAAGAAAACAATCAGTATATACGTAATAGACTAATAATAATAAGTAGAAAGTGTAAACAAACTCATACTGATAACAACTTATAATATGGCTATGAGATATCCAGTGGAAAGATTTATATACCAGTGCACATTAACATATTCTTTTTGCTATATATTATATATATATAAAATACTAAATATATGGTATTAAGTTTTATATATATTGTCCTATATATACATATCACACACATTTATCGTATATTTAATATACATATACACACATATATATTTTATATTTTTACACCATACATACACATACCACATATATATATACATTATATACACACACGGTAATTTCATTACTATTATAAAGTATAAATATATAGTAACTTTATATATAATATAAATATTATATACATACTTAATAATTTATATACACACATATATATACTTTAAATATGTATATACATATACCACACATTACATAATTTATATGTTATATACTATACACACATACACAACACTTATTATAAATTGAACAAATTCTTTAATATTCTCTATATACCCACATCATACACATATTTATATATATATTAGCGCTATATCGTATGAGATATATAATACATTCACACACGGATATAATTTTATATTAGTCATATATATTATACTACTAACACACATTTAACATATATATATATATATATATATTACATAACATACTGCATACATAATCACACATCTATTCATAATGATTATATATTTATACATATATTATAAACCCCATACTACTTACTGTTATAATAATATATGCTAATTCCTACATAGGGTAATTCTACTTACCATATCTAAACACATACCCACTCGGATGTAATTTTTATATGTAATAGAATAATGATGTGAATAATAGGCATATAATATAATTTCTTTATACATATATATCTACACATACAACATATATATGTATATATTTATACATTTATAAACACATAGCACATATATATTGTATTATATCTATACATTTATAATACATCTAATAACACACATTATATATATTATATAATATACATGATATAAAACAACATACTCACATCAAGTAACTACTACATAATATGAGAGGTACTACAGCAAATCTGCCGTTAACTCATACTTCTCTCCCCTGGCAATTAGAACTATATATATATATATATAAAAGTATATATATATTTTAACACCACAGAATATAATTGCTTGTACCTAATTACTAAGAATTGACTGTATTCTTTATACTTCTATACTTACTTTATTCAAATCAAATGAACCTAAATAAAAATCATAAAAAAAATATTTAATCCAGAAAAATATACAAACAACCAAAGCCTGCGTTGATAATATAACACATCAATCTGAAGCTACTAATTGGTTATATAATATTCGGGAATAATGAAAGATAACCGCCAATATAAAATCTAAGTTGAATGAAATATTGGAAGTGTCTAATCTACTATTTTGCCCAAGACTTAATATAACGAGCATTTACCATGACCATGACAAAGGTAGCCAAACAATTACAAATTACAGAGTACAAAAAGTATTATCACCACATGTTAAGCTAACATTTATGACTTGGCGAATCTATTTATTTGAAGCTAATAAAGATTGATGACTGACAAATCTTTCACCAACTTCATAATTCAACAGTGAATATAATTACTTAACTAATTGGTAGCATAGATGAAACAGTTGGACTATTTATATTATCATTATGAGTAATTAATAATAAAAAAATGGTATACAGAAATATTTTTTAATCTATCTGCCTAAGGCAGATGATTTAGTTTGTTGTTTTTATTGCTTAAAGAACTATAAGTAGTGCACTTCAACCAGTATAAAAAGACTGATACCGACTGTTAAGATTTTAACAAAATATAATAGCAAAGAATAGGAATTAGATAAGGTCGTGGTTAGCAAGAGTTATATTGTGTCTGCTCTTGCTTTAATTGTTTCAGTTTTGTGGAATAAACCTCCCTGTCTATAAACACACATACCACACAAAGATATTTATACATATCTTTTTTTATACTTTTTACTAATAGTCTTGTTGCCACATGAAAGTATGAAAACCCAGACTATTATATCATG
Organism: Doryteuthis pealeii; assembly: GCA_023376005.1. Taxonomy (NCBI): domain Eukaryota; kingdom Metazoa; phylum Mollusca; class Cephalopoda; order Myopsida; family Loliginidae; genus Doryteuthis; species Doryteuthis pealeii. The sequence goes on from CM042143.1 coordinate 25,212,064, forward strand.
GGAAGTAATAATTAATTTAATAGTTTATTCAAAACAATGAACAAACAGGCTGGCAATTATACCGAGAGTGTAATTTCTAACTTGGGAGAAATATTCTTTTATTGACAATCGTCATTAGCTAATAAAATTTACATATATGTAAGTGATCGCATTTTTGTGTGAGGATGTTTTATGAAGCGTATCAGAAATGCGAATTTCTGTTTGTGAATACAGCGAAGAAATTGGAATGTTCCCTGTGAGCCTTTATTTAAATTTAAATAATATTGCAATTATGCGCATAACAAATAATCAGTATAGAGATTAAAGTGAATAAAGTTGGACAACCTGGAATCATCCGAATATGGGCAATACGAGGAATAAGATGAATGAAAGATATATATCATAAACCTGTTCTTGGAAAAAATCAGGTCTTTTTTGGTGAAGCATTATAAAATCTTCCGTGAGATGAATGCGAAGTGAGAAGATAATAAAAGATACATGAGTAGATAAATATAACTTATATAAAGTGTAGTTGTTTTAGCAATCTAGCAGGTTCTAGCATCATGTGTAATATTGATGGACATGGAGAAAAAGCTAAAGACAATCTGTAAAAATCAGATTGACATGCTTCTGCTAGAGATTTTACACAGATATTTTTTCTTTTCTCATCCACTGCGATTTATTGATGAAGAAAATCTTAATTGAAATATTTTGCTAGAGATGTAGCATCATGAAATATCTTGGTCGAATAAGTAAAGATTACTTACGTCTGTCGAAAATATCAGATTTGCATATCTTTTTTTGCTAGATGATGTAGCATCATGAAAATTAATCTGGCTCAATAAATGCCATGAGAAGAAAAAACCAGTACTGAATTAATCATAATCAGATTGATGAGAGAGAGAGAGGTAGGAGAGAGAGAATGGAGAGATGAGATATCAGCTGGAGAGAGCATGAACGAGTAGTATGTAGTAAGAGGAGAGAGTGAAAGACTAAGACGAAAGGAGAAGAGAGGAAGTGTAAGAGGCTCGAGATTGAAAGACGTGTCGAGAGAGATTGTGAGAGAAATAGATAAATAGACTAGATATGATAGATAGAATGAATAGACTAGAGCGTAGTGTGTTGTTTGTGCAATTTAACAAAAATGTAAATAATATATATATATATCCACCAATAAATTAGTAAGTCAGCTTGAAAGATGCATATTCCAATATTTTTGAGGCATTATAGGGGTGGTGATATTATATATACTTATTTATATATAATAGATTGGCAGAGAGAAAGTGTGTGTGTGTGTTGTGCTTAAATATATATATATACCATATATATATATATTTGATATACCACAATATTTGTCACTTGAAAAGATGCATATCCAATTCTTTAAAAAGCTTTTGCATATATATAGCTTTTTAATTAATGAGCTGGCAATTTTTTTCAAATTACATCTCATGGTCTATTAAGAATTACCTATCTTAGTTTCCTTTCTTCCGACTTATTCACTATTTAAACCTCAATTTACATGAATCTGCATAATTAGGCATCAGATCAGATACTTAAGATGTATGTGTACATAGTTGACTGAAAGAAATATGATCCAAATTTACAAGAGGAAAATATTTCTCATAACCAGATCAGTATTGCAGATTTTACCTTCGTCGAATAAATTAAATTGTTACTAGTCCTTCTTATAAGGAGTGTGGTCAGAGCTATATTGTATTGAATCTTTACGTGTTTAGGAAGAACCTGTTGGCATACTATAGTCTAGAATATTTAGAGATATGTGGCAATAACCTTTACCTGGCCTTGAGCACCAGTATAGTACTGAAGGAAACCATAAACTATGTCAACTAAGTTGAATTAATGGGAGGCCTTGATAATAAGCCAAAACAGAAGAATACCAATATAACATATTGAAGTTAAGATTCTTTTCCATGTCATTCACCTTTCATTAGCACAATCACACACAACAGAATATTGTTACCTCCCATGTTTGTATTAAATAATGTAAAGGAGCTCTAATACTAACTTTAACAGTCATATACATCATCAAATTTCTCTGAATAAAGTATAAATCATAAGATGATAGAAGATTGACTTACATATTATTGTAAAATATAAGATACCAAATGTCAGTTATTGGTGAGGACTACAGACTACATATAAATACTAGGGAATACCTGATTGAATCTTCTGTCTGTCTCATTATTCTAATATTTTGTCTTTATATTAGGCTTATAAGCTTGATTTATTTGTTTTGCATCTGTATCATTTTTTTATTTTATTTCATACAATAACCCAATATATTTTGGCTTTTTCCCTTCACATAATCATGAGTTCAAGGTGGCTCGTGGTAGCAAAGAGGAATTATGTTTCATGTTTCCTTTTACATGGAATTTGTAATTTTAATTCCAAGATTGGAATTTTTGGTAAGTATAATTCACGTAAATTGAACTAGAGAATAAATAATACTCAAATTAAGGAATGGGCTAACAATTATAAGTTGTGTTAGTGTTAATTAACACCTAATTTATAACTTCTTTCCTTGTAGATAAATAATTAATCTAGCGATGCTTATAAGAAGAACTAGTAAATTATTATATATAAAGAAATATTCATAAGAAACATTTAGGATATAGATAGAGGAGAAAGAGACTCCGGTTTCAATTATTCATTACTAGCGAGAGGCTAATAATACTCCTTTTAATATATCTAAAATACCCTTGAAAAATTGGTCAGTGTATATATTCCATAATTCTTCCCTCTAGCTGAATGTGGTTGCCAACATAATGAAGGGATGCGTTTGGGCTCTTTAACCTTCACATACTAGAGAAAAACAATCTTAGGATGAAGCGATATAAACTCTGATAGTCTCTAAAGCCTGTTAAAACTTTGATTTTCTAAAGTCCATTATGTTTCAATATTCTATTCATTACTAGAGATTTGTTTCATATGACGGGTAAATACATAATACAGGGCATGCTAGAAGTAATAGGGGGTCAATAAAAGTTATCTTATCATTTCATAAAAACAATTAAATGATATTTTTACTCAAAAAATAACATTCGTCAGGAGTCAAATGATTATATCAATTCTGATATAAACATAAAAACATTTACAATATAAAATTATGATTATCATCTAAATTAGTGTTATTGCATGTAACACGTGTATAACATAAATACTAAATGAAGCTTTTTATTTTGCTTTTAATAAGTCACCTTTTGGTAATCTTTTGTCTCTATTATGATTTGTATTACTGAGCTGCTACAATAAATGTTAAGTTGACTTTTATATAATCAACTGCATTTTTGTCCGCCTTCAAACCAATTATGAAGAAGGGGGGGGGGGTCAAAGTTAAGTTGGAGACACTAGAAAAGATCTAAGTTAAGAGGCTTTTTGATCTTGGTTCAGAACAAATTTGAGATAAATCAATGATGATTGAAAGAGAGAAGAAAAAACTCTGATATCCAAATAACCTAAGCCTAGATTTTTATCTCTCCCCACTACAAATATAGTATCTCTTTAAGGTATGGTCACCATCCTACCCATACATTTTAAATGCTAATTCATAGAAATGTACATATCTATATATCTCTAACCCTTTACTGCCTGAGCAGGATGCGACCACATGGTTCATTAAATTTTTAAAGCAGAGTGTTTAACAGGTTTGAATTCAGAGTTTTCCTTCTCCTAGACTGGTTACCTCAGCTAATGGTTAAATGAATACCCAGTCTGTCATCTGCTATATTTTACCGGTTCTATAGACTAGGAGAGAACTTGTGTATCCTCATACTCTTTTTCCTCAATGTGGGTCATTAGCCACCCATGGAAATGCAGAATCCACCAGTTCTATATTTGTCCAGAATAGGACTCTCGAACCTCGGGTCCTAACGAGTCCATTTTTCTTATTAACGTCGCTGAACCATCACACCACGCAACGGCCGCCCATACACCTGATAAATTTTTATTTACATTTATTACTCTTACAGCACCAAAAGACATTATGAGAAGAGGTAAAAAGAATGATATACATTATGTACTATAGTTATTCTTTACAGTGTCAGGAATACTAGTTAACTTTGTGTATGAGCGGCTATGTTTTTAAAGTGGGCTAAGTTTAGTCTTCCCTGAAAAAAAACTAAAGGAACAAACTCTACAACAAAAAAAAACTATTGAAATCATAGCCTTTGACCTTGACTTTGAACACCAAACTCTGGGATCAGTACGGTCAACCATAATCACAATATCTTAGTCACAAGCAGGAGGTCAAAAGCCACAAAGAGTGCATTTGTAGAGAAAGGAAGCTGCTATTTTCTAAATCTGGACAGGAAAAGCAGAGGATTCATTAAGACTACATAGTTCAACAATACGAGAGAAGGCAATAAGGCCTTGAAAGAACGCAACGTCAACAAGTTTTTATCTCACTCAAGATAAATTTCTGTCAAAGCAGATGAGTGGCTAAACATTTTAAAATAAGAAAGAATATAAAATATTTGCATTAATTGACTTGGATATAAAAACATCTCTAACAGTTTTTGTTTATTTTGCTGGGGTGAGTGTCTTTCTACTATTACTTTTATTCTCATCGTCATAGCCGCTTTATCCTTAAATCTTTTTTTTTTTTAGTTTGCAACTCTTTATTGGACTAAGAACAACATAAATAGATGTAATTAAGAAGCACTACGTTTACTATACGTTCAATATTCTCTTGTACCATCAGTCAAAAATAATTCCTACAGCAAGTGGTTAAATGTGCATAATCACCTTATACCAATATTAGTACATATTATATGTATAAACTAGCCGACAAGAATGAAATTCGAGTTATTTGTCTGAATTTTTTAAGTATTTATAGAGCTTTGATAATTCTTCTATAGTATTGGAATACAACTGTTGTCAATTCATCATCTTGTTATGACACAACAACTAATAAGCTGATTGTGTGCCCTCCAGCCTGGTCCTTTATAATGGTAATGTACTTCCTCTTGTTTTGTATATAAATAATAATATTACAATAAACAAGATGTTTTTTATACATGACTTTAGGAACAAGCGGAGGGGGTTTGCGTACATTTAATAATCACATAACAATCAGAACTCTTTAGTTTCAACAACCTGGTATTACCTTCTGGAAACTGCAAATAATGTTTCGCATTAAGCTAGATATTTATTTTTAGAATCTAAAAAACTTATAATATTTAGACTTAACATCCAGGAATTTTAACATATAATATTAAATGAATTTATATATATTAATTTTTCAGGAGCAAAAAATACCTAAATTAAAATATCAGTTTGAAATAATCAGAATAACTGAGTGCTATTATTAAAATTTCATTAATTGTGTTTTAAATCAATTAACTGATTAAATTTATTAAAATCGTGATAATTACCTGATTTTTTGGTAAAAAAAAATTTCCCATCCCAAATGTTACGTTAAAATGTGGTGAAATCAAAGCACCTAAAACCATTGTTAAATAAAATCATGCCACACCATGTCGGAAAATACATCGGAATCGAAATTGACCAAAAACTAAATAGTTTTAAATCTTTTTAAAAATTAAACTGCATATTATCTTGAATTATATTAATATTTGTTCCTTTTTTAATGAGGTTATTTAAATGCTACACTTATCCAATTTAGACAAAGTTTAACCTTAAATAAATAGATTTATAATATTTTATTTTCTTTAATATCGTCTTATTAAAATACCGTCTAGAAACTTTTTTTGTAATTTACTGATCCCTTTTTATCATTTGCCACCTAGGAGGTAGAAAAATAGATACCTCAATTCCTGCACTTGTCCAGAACTAAAAATGACCAAAAGTGTTATGCTTATGTTAAGTATTCTATATGTTTGCTTATCACCCTTGTGTCAAAAGCCGATTGGTTGGCAGAATTGAGAACAGGTCTACCCTGGTGATGAATTCAGGTTTCCTGCGTTCCAAGCTCAACAAAGACAGGGTTCTCTGAGTTTTAAATTGAACAAGAAACATCTGAAGAAGAGCTAATGAGTCAGGAACACATTTGGCTTTGATCAATGCGCTTCGAGGACTGTAACAATAAAGTCAGGCAAGGACAACAGTCCCCCAAAAAATAACTTAATACAAAAAGTAAGTGTATTTCTTATTCTTATAAGGGTAACAGTCTTGTTCAACTCTAGTCGCTCTTCATCATGTTTTGTCTTATTTTGAGCCAAAATAAAATTTAAAAATATCAGAATGTGTAGAACAAAGATTGTGCTTATGGCCAAAACATCTGCAATAACGTTCAATGAACTGGAAAAGTCTTGATTAAAATATAATCTGTTCATCCTGCAGTGATATTTTTTGCATAATGGCCACAAAATCTTTTTAAATTACAGTTTTGATAGACATTTTATTATTATTAGCCTTTTAGCTCACATCAGAAAATGATTTTTTAATTCATTGCATAAAGTAATCTATTTTGAAAATAATCAGCATAGATTTAACATTTTGTCCTTTTTAAAAGAGAAATATAAAATTATACCAAAAATATATAAAACCTGATTCAATAGTATACAAAAGTAAACCCCTTAAGCATGATCCCAAAGATGCTAACATTGTTTAAAATTGTTTAAACAACAAAAGTGTAATTAATACAATGTATATTATCTCTAACATCTGAACATATATAAAATAACCTAAAAACTGTTTACTTTATATAATTTCCATTAGCTTAATTCGTTTTATGTTTATATATATCTCATCCTTACTTAATAAATTTAATTTGCATGCGTTAATGAATATATTTTGAAACCAGATAAAAATGACCTAAATTTGTTAGTGTGTTTAATATTTATCTATGTAGTTATAATAGGTCAATGATGTTTCATAGGCTAGAAGTTAACAGTCACCAAAAGAAACCACCCTAGATCTTTTTGGAACTAGGCACTTAATTGCGTGAAATATGAAGAAGTTATGATTAGAAATATATGTTATATTATTAGTTTACTATTACTATCACTTTGATTATCGTTGATTGTTCTTTTATCCATAGGATATGTCTCTCTCTTCTCTTCTCTCTTCTCTCTATTATATATATACTATATATATATATAATAATTTATGATTTATATATATTCAGGATATGTGCTTAATTGAAGGTCATACCTTAATTTTTGAAAATTTAATTAGTTAATAATTTAATGAATTAGGCAGGCATATATGTTCAAAATGGCTAGATGAAGAGCTTGACTGATTTACAGATCGAGAAGAAAATTTCATTAGACACTGTTTCTCCAATCTGGTTCAAGTCCTTACCATAATTTGACACTATGTATAGCCAACAAATCGGCCTTAAATTTCATTTATTTTAATTATTAACTAAATATTCCAGATTTCAATTCAGGGAAATCTTATAGTTTTAGGTATAATAGACTTCAATATAAGCTAACTATTATTTCCATCAACAGATACAATATAGATATAACGGCTAAAGTCATACTCAAATAAGCAACATGTTATTACAAAGTATTTCAATACTTCATATTATAATATAAATTAGTTTCTTAATTTAATAGTATATAAATTATTATATATAATTATAGCTATGTAGTAAATAATACATTCAAAGATTGTAGGTGGCGATCTCTAGGATTATACAACAAATGGTGTATTTCTGTTAGAAAAGATGCTTGATACATGGTAAGATATGTGTAAAGCAACTCTTATATCATAGAACTATCAGAACAAACAAAAATTTAATAACATAAATTAATACATAAACAACGGTAAGGTCATTTCTTTTAATGGAAAAATGTATTCTTATATTTTGATTTATTAAGTTTAACTATGGTTTTATCTATTATCATACGAATTAAAGTTCTTGAGATAGAGATCAATGACTTTTGTGCTCCTAAAGACTGTTTCTGCGTATTTAGTTTAATGAACACAAAAATACATGGCAAAATATTCCTCACTTCTGCGGATTGAGTGATGCTTTTGAAAAAAAATCTCAATTTATGTTTAATTAACTAATTTATACTATGCAAATAATTTGCAATTATTTATAGTAACTCTGAATAAAGTCTCAATCACTAATATTATGAAATCTGGTCACTTTCCCCCTCTTCTATATTTTATAAATCTATAATGATTGAATTAACTACTCTCTACATATGTGGCAATATTTTCTCTCTGTGAGAATAGTAGTGAAAGAGTATGATATGATGAGTATGAGAGAGAGTGTATGAAGGTTATGGATGATGAGATTTCGGGTATGATCGATGAGAGAACGGATAAAAGAAGAGGAAGAGATGAGAGAGATTTGCTGAGTGAGTCATTTCTTGAGATCAGTTATTCTTTTGATTATCTTCCCATTTCTTTTTCTTTTGTGTTTATGTTTAATTTTTTTTCATCAGCAGTCAGAATGTCTTAATGGTGTTGGCAATAATATGAATTTTCTGATCTTTAGTTATACAATTTTATTAACATAGATAATAAAGTTGGGGAGAAGAATCCGAATAAAACTTCCTTTACATTTACAAAATCGAGAGAAAGCGTAGAAATATGTCAAGATGTGCGGAGGAATATTAAGTGAGAGATGAATGTGTATAGAGAATCTAGCTGGTGCAGTTTTTGTTAACTTTGCAAATTTTGGTTGAACAACATGTTTTTTAACCTTTGTTTTTAAATATTAGGTACATTCCATATTTACTTTTTAGGTTTAATTCACTGTGAAACTCCACCTTTTCTCATATCACAATTATCTAACTGACGGTGCGTGCGAGATGCGGAGTCCCAATTGCATCCCGTTTTTTTAGAACCTAACTATTGTAAATAATGTTTGTTATTAAATCTCTTATACGGTAAAAAATATAATAATGAAAGATAAATAATATGTTAAATCTTTTATATTTTGAATCTTCTTTATTATTTCTTTTTAATATTGTTTATTGAGTAATAAGTTGTCTTTAAAACAGTCTACCACAACTTAGTTATCTTAGCAACTTCGGGCCGTTTTTAGGGTGGGTCCTTTGTTGAACCTCTTCTATCTTAATGGTTAAATATATTACATTTTTCTATACAATGATCTAATAAATTATTGAACCTACTTGTTTTGCACTTTTAGCTTTGGGACTTTTTTATATATGCACTAATTTTATATACTCCATTCACCCAAATATAAGTGGATTTTATAATATAAATTATAATATATATAAATTGATATAATAAGTATATATATTATTTTTGCGATAAGCAACTAACAAATAATGCAACAGGAGAGAATATCTAATAATTATATTCTACAATCTTACTATTTCCGTCCCTATGTGAGATTGTATCTATAACTTCAACTGAACAATATATCTGTAAAGACCCACATTCAATTGTGTTTATGATTAAAAAAATTTTATTCAAGTATTTCTTGCATTCAAATAACACAAAAATGGATACATATTTCAGTTTATCTAAATCTGTTTATTTGTGAATCTATACTGGAATCTAATACTAATAAATGGTCTTATATATGTTTAAAGTGTTAAACGAACATTTGTCGTCATGAATCTTACGGTATTATACACTTCTCAATTCATTTCAATTAACAAATAGGAACACACAGGCACGACACAGTACAGAATATTAAATATGATATTGAAATAAATATAAATGAAGAAATATCTACTTATGACAACTCTACTCGTATTGTTTTTTGCACCATCAGAGGATCTTCAGAATGTCCTAAATTTGCCAGAAGCTTATCAAATTAATCGAGTACCGATTTATTGTAGCCGATCCACATGTGATTTGGTGTTCAAAATTAAGGTTCTAAATAACAGCAGTGTTGACACGACCTTAGTATATAATTCACCTAGGTTAAATCATGCCACTTTTTATCTTTATAAAATATAATTAACTTATGAGTGTAATTATATATATAAAAAACAGTGTTTGATAGATATAAATAATTCCTAAATAGAATCCAGTAGTGTTAGAAACCTTCCTTAATGACACAAGAATTTTATTTTTTAAACAAAAATCCATGTCTTCGTGCAGTTGAAAGAAGCTCAACTAGTATCGATACTGCTGCTTAATTACAATTAATAAATATAAAAAAGAAATCAACAGGTGACACGTCAGAATAGGCAAATAGTAAATGGTAGTACTGGATAAGAAAATAACAAGAATACAATAGTAAGAGATTGTTGAGCATATTATAGTCTATTTCAGGCATAGCTTTATACGGAGACAAAATATGTCAACTTAAATTTTACAATAATCACCAACTTATCCGAGATGTGCAATATGATTAGATAAGAAGATTTTTTGATATACTTGTTAATATATATGGTCATTTTTGAAAACAGATTCTATTTACATATTTTTTAATTTTAAAAATATTTAAAAAATTAAAAAAATATATAAATAAAAATCTGTTTTCAAATGCCACTTTAAAGTAAATCAAAAAAATTAGACTATTTGTCTAAGTACATCCCTGAAATAGACCAATTATAATGCTAAACATACTTCATAAGTCTTATTGTTATTCGTTTACTCATTCTTTATTATATTAATAATAATATAGTAATATATATTATATATATATATTCAAGCACACATTGCAATAAATAATTAACATATTTTATATATAATGACTAAAAAATCTTCTGTTCTAATTTTTTATTATGGTTTATTTAGTTACATATACCTTTATTAGCCGAATTTTTAATATAAGTAAGTATTTTATAAAATATATATGTACACATTATTGATCTATCGTTGAAACATAGTCATTCTTCGCTGCACAGTCTATAGCCTGCTATGCTTTCTGAATGAAAGGAGACGTTTTTGTCTATGAATGTGGCTACATAGTTAGGTTGGTAAAGCGTGTGTGACTTATATACAATAGCAATACTCATTACATTAATCTATATTAAGCTGTTCTGGTTGGGCGATCTTATGGCAGGTTTTGCGGTGGTAAAACAAAATATCTCCATCTTTTCCATAGTCGGGCTGTTTAGATCAACTTAATCACTATCCATCATAATCTATTACTAGTGTATAGGAACAAAGGATCTACGCACACCTGTTGGTAATTATTTAGTCCTACTGGCCATGCATTTCAGTAAGACGAGATGCTACGGACTTATGAAATGATGAAAAATGAGAATTATTACTATGACTTCTCTTTTATCTCTTGCTTTACTGGAACCTTCTCTACTTAATATATACTAGATCGGTGAATAGAATCTGCTAATTGTATGTTGTTGTTACGTAGGCACAGAGAATTCTGGTGGTGGTCTAATGTAAATTGAATTGAGGGTATTCATTTATTGCTAATGCATTTCTATTCAGGGTGGCCCTCTGACCATAACCATTTAAAATATCTTCACTAGCTATTTGAGTTTATAGCCTTTATCAGGTGATAGCTATGACACACTACAGAGAATCTATGGACATTGCAACACATACCACATTATTATATATATATATATATAATATCTAACTATATATATTATTCAATGTGTACGGTGTTGCCCCACTATTATACTTGAAAAGAAGCTATCTGGAATTATGTTTTTTTTTTAGTAACAAATACTTCTGCTTAAATTAGAAGACAAGGTGCTCAAATTTAATCTGAATGATATGTAGAGTATAGGAATATAGTATAAATGGACAATAAAATTTTACCTTTTTGATATTTATTCATCATTGGATAACCAATTAAATTTGCACTACCACTTTGGTTTCAATGCTCTGCGGCAGGTCTACTCCAGGTACACAACGAAACAGTGATATTTTGAAAATACTTCGTAATGCCTAGAGGAAAGGTGTCCTTGATCGCAGTTGCAAGAAACCAATATTGGTTAAGAAGCAAAAATCTGTTGCAAGATATAAATATAAGCTAATAACTTTTTTATAAATATTAGATTTATTCATTCTCTCTTCCTCTAATACTCTCTCTCTCGATACATCTTTCTATATTTATATATATCTAAATATATATATATCTCTACAAAACATTTACTTCAGATGCTATGATTTAATAGTTGAGAGGAAGTGATTTCTTATAATCATAAATGACAACATAAATAATTGTAATAACGCCAGAGATAATTTTGTCTTGAAGTGCTAAATTTTCCATGTGAGTTGGAGTTATTTGCCCGGTCCAAATTAAATTGGTAATTAGTTGTTTCGGCATGCATTCTGAATGATTTTGGTGATTTTTCCTCATCCTGATGCTTGTGTCGTGCGTTGAGCATGTCATCTGCAAAGATAATCAAATATAATCTACCTTGCGCAAATTGTGTGAAGACAGTTACAAAATATACTAACATAATTCTTGCTCTTGAGCACTCTGTTTTTAGGACTAGTAGAACCATCGCACAAAAGTAGTAGGGTCCTTAAGTTTTTTATATATAAAAATATTAATCAATTATTTCACATTGAAATAGAAATAATGGCACTCATTGTTTAGAACTCTACTATTATTTATTTAAACAAGCATAAGTGGAGATCTTGGAATCAGTTATCTAATTGGAAGTTAAACCTTTATTTATTTCGAATGGAAATAATTTGAAATCATAATTCATTTCTAGCATAGATATATACACATATCATGTAGGTCATATGTAATTCTACCAACCCCTCTACATTGACGCAGTGATGTGAATCGACACAAAAGGTTCAGGTTTTAAGTGGAATTTTAAATATGTTAATGAGAAATCAGAGATATACCACTATACTACCATATAACACTGGTTATGCCATACCAGGGTCTTTTCTATTACCCCAGCAGCTTGGAAGGGAGAACAATATATTGTGATTCATTTTACCTTTTCCCAAACGTTATTCATCTAAAGTGATGTTCAAAGTATAGTACAATAAGCTAGTACCGGCACGGTCTTCCCATCCAGGATTTGAACTTGTGTCTATTTTCTATGATTGATAACCATTACACTAGAGGTGCTCAAACAATTCAGCTTGTAGTTGCTATGTTCTCACAACAACTCTGAAAAAATCAGTAATAATTTTTTTTTTTTCAAATTCATAATCCTAAATAGGAGACTATAGTTAATCCGAAGCGCCCCCCCCCCCCCTCAATCTTAAGCGGCACAAACTTAACTCATCCTTCAGCTAATTACCTGCGGGTTCGGGCAATCCTGACATCAAATATACTCTTATTACTTTTCCCATAAAAATCCATTTCTCTCTCTCTGGTAATAAGAATAAATATTCGGACACTATTATTTTTATTTATCACTTTCTGTTCCTCTAGAATTGGTAATATGGCATTAAATCATAAGATTCTTGTGAGAGAATTTCGAAGATCTAGTTAAATACCAGTATATATATATATAGTAAAGTAAATCTATTGTAATAATTAAAATAGCGATATAAGAATATATTAATATTTATAATATAGGCATATCTGTTTATCCATCAGGCTAGAATTCATATATAAAAAAGAGGGGAGAAGAAACTTGTATGTCAGAAAAGAGTAATGTGATTACATGACTTTAATAGTAATGAGACTAGAATGCCTGTAACAAACAAAAGTTAGGGTGGCGAAATGAGAAACAATACAACCGAAAACGGGATGGTTTGGTAGATGGCAACATGAAATCGTATTACACTGGAAACACAAATATAGAATAAATTTAATTTGCGAAAGTGGTTATGGAAAGAGGGAGGGCACATGACCGAATACGTTTAAGTAGCATTGGATAACAATATAAAGATGGCGCAACAATAGTCCTGAATAATACAAATCATCAAGCCTAATCTCAAAAATTCAGAGAAATATTATTTCAGTCCAGTCAGTATACTGGTTGTTTAGGACAACAGTAACTGGCTAAAAAGACGAGTACGAACTACGTGACGCAAGACTAGCTTGAGGTACTTTATGGCAACTCAAGATATTAAGTTCCATTTATCATGGTACCTTTGGGCTTGATTCCATTCTTTGAGTCTCTGATAATGACGTTTCCTACTTGGTTTAATTCAAATTATCTTATGATATGAGTTATTGAGGTGCTCATAAATACTCTGGCATTTCCGCAGTAGGCGTTGCAACAAGATTAGATCCGTTATTCAGTTATGGCAACTTGTTGCCTTGTCATACCAATTCGACGGTTAATTTGGAACTTAGTATGATTATTTCTACCAAATACTAAAGCTGTTGTAAGTTTTGAATGAAGATGGTGTACATAGATGGAAACACACAACACACACCACATATATATATATATGCTGAATTTAGTACCAATTTTGAAAAAGCTTTTAAGCCAATCTCAATCCTTTTTTGGAACAACAGTTTTTTTGACAAAAACACCCAGATTGTGCAAGAGGTTTTGCAACCAACCATTACTCATCCACATACGCCACTCATGGCGTTCGGCATTCAACTTCTGTCTAGTTTTCATAAAACTCCGTTGAGGAATTCATATCAAAATATAACGCTATTTAGAGAGAACCTGTTGTGTAGTGAAGGACATTAAACAAAAGATAACAGAGTAGTATTCCATACCCATCTTAATAAGGAAGGGTTTCAAAGAAGTGTGCTTTAACAGTTATCTTGAAATATAAAAACAATAACTTTATCACAATGCTAGATAGAATGTTCTGGTCTACCCCTTCATCGGTTTGATGATAATATTTTCTTCTTCTTCTTTTTTTACTTCATGCTTATCGAGGTTGTTTGCCTTTCTTTCACAAACACGTTTGTTTTATTTATCTTATGTCGATTTTTAACTGAGCAATAACTTTGAATGGGAACTTGACTCAAATCATCTTCGATTACGAGAGAGCTAGATGCTATAACGGTTCTAAAGCGCAAAGAACACAAGAGAAATTAGCTTCTGGTGGACAAATACTATGTACCACATCCATAACTGGGTAGCCTGTTAATTTTGTAAATATTGCTTTAGTGTAATCTGTATTCACACTTTCCTGTTTTGATGCCACACAAACGCATTTAGTTAGATTTTAGAAGATACTTGTGTACCAAAACTTAGTCACATTCAAATAATTATTAGCTTTAATGTTCACTTCTGTATTCATCTTCCACCCTTCATATCGCTGATTGTGATAAACACAACGAGAGAGAGACATATTAAAGTTTTGTGCTATTTTGTTTGTTTACGGCATATTCAACCTAACTCAGTGGTAAGTATTTAATGCTCGTAAAATAATTAGTTAATGTATACATAACAATCAATTTCTTCTGGTATATTGCGAATTTAATACTGAATTCTTTTATAAATACTATAATTTTTCTATTTAATCTTCCCATAGATGGGACCCTAACACACGGTACTTACTACTTCAAACAAGCCAGAAAGTTGGAACAGGGATGGCGGATCAGGCTCCATTAATGGAGTGAATGACAGGGGTGCTCCACATTTCACACCAAATCAATCCTCCAAATAAACTGGGAACCTCACCATTAGTATAGAGTTTTAATATGTCCATTACCAAAAATAGGACAATGAGATAAAAAACCAACGACATGCCACCGCCTTCTAGTGGGAGCAGCACTTAAAATAGCATGATGGAAAAAGGGAAAAGGATTGGAGCTTGCCATAAGGGACAAACGCTCTATAAACGAGTTATAGATTATAAGAAAGATAATCTGTGTTGTACCAAAATAATTCTAAGAGCTCTGTCATTCACAATTCTAATTAGCTTGATATAACAGTATTTTGTATGGATAATTAATATTAACCTTCTTTTTTTCATTATATACACCAGATACGGTGTTGCTATACCTTTCTCTACAAGTTATCATTATCCTACCTATTCTACTCTATCTATTGCTATTCAAATATTCTAGTATATGTATGATATATTGATATATCTAATAATAGTAGAATGGGTTCTATCTAAATCTTCTTAATATCATTTCATATATGCATTAATTTATCTCACTTTGTTCGATTATCTCTCGTAAGTGCTCGTGCTAAGATCTAATAACAATCTTTTGTCTGTTTCATAATGTTTCATTCTGTGTATCTTAGTCTGTTCATATCTTTTCTATATCATTCTGTTCCGTATCTATCTATCATATCTTATGTCCTTTCATTATCTATTTATCTATCAATCTATCTATGATATATATTCTACTCATTTGGTTCAATATTAATCTATCTATCCTATTCAATAATCAATTCAACTACCTTCATGGTTTATCCTGTTCTCTTTCTAGTAATCTTTATCTTTATCTATATTATCTATATCTATCTCAGTCTATCTCAAACATAGGGAAGAAAATAAAAAAGTAAGGCAAAATCTAATCGGTGTAATATGTACACATAAAACTGATGGCATTAAATAAGATTTATAACTATTCACTTCTACCTGCTAATATATAATAGCATATACTTTTCTATAGTGTATAGCATATGTGCATATATATATATTATATAATATATATATATAGTAATAGATTATTATATGAGAATTTATATATATAGTTTTGAGAAGTTACGGTTGGATTACTAATGTATTATTGTGTTTCCAAAAAACTACTTAAAAATATGAAATCATACAAATCCTAGATCCTTCTATTTTGTCTTTATAGAGATAATTTAGATTTTTTTGGGAACTAGATCCACTGAATTATAACATATTAAACTATGTTAAGTAAGATGAAGGTCTTGTGGTGCACTAAATAAAGCTTAGGGCTTATCCTAACAAATATATCCTATTTTGCTGTAATTCATATAACTTTTTAACACTTTTTGTATCTCGTTGTGTGAGAAGCGGTGTGGTACTTTAGCAGAATTATGATTAAAAAATGAGCGATCGATACTATAAATACAATCAAATAGAGAATCTTATTGCCTATTAAAATAATAAAGATCTATAGGCTGTTCGACTTCAGTTTTGATAATCTTTAATAATATATATTAAATGATAATGTAATATTACCAATCCTCCCACACGAGGCAGGATGTGACACCACGATCAATTTCTTAAGCAGAGTTTGAAATTCAGAGGTATTTTCTCTCTCCTACACTGGTTACCTAGCCGTTGGTTAAAGATCCAATCTGCCCAGCCAATCTTACCATCTAGCTGTGAGGGAGAATTGTGTATACATTACCTAAATGGATATTCCAATTTATATTTCTCAATGAGTTATTTTATTGTGTTCCATTGTGAACATTCCAAATCAGACCTACTTTTGCATGTTTATTGAGACTCGGTAAATACAAGGTCAACGAGTCGGTTAAGGTGATTGTACACTCTATCCATGTACACCAACGTCTCTTAATTATTACATCGAATTTGTGATATTTCTCTCTATAGTAATATTTCAGGTCCAGCGAGAAATTACTTTCAGTAAAAGCCTTGGACAAAATTGATCTTAAGTTTCAATTTTACCACCCATCAGTCGGCTTCTATTCCTCTGATCATCATTGAGTCAAACAAATATTTGTCAATAATTAAACATTTTTTTAACATAAAAAAAACTTTCCTGTTTAGAAAATAATTAAGTTGCTGCCCACATTTATTAGTGTTGATTGGTGTAATAATTTGTATAACAGGAAACAATGGACATGGTTAAAAACGAAGTCAAAACCTTGATGAGCTATTCTTGCATATTCACATAGAACTAAAACCCTTGGGAAAGGTATGCAACCACACTATTTTCCCTTTCCTGCTACATGATTAAATAGTAGGCAGGACAGAGTCTTCTTAACCTTTTAGGATGGCAATTCAGTCTAGGAGAGGGACATATCTGAATTCAGAACCTGTTAAACTCCGCCTAAGATAATTAATAAGACTTATGGTAATCGACTTCTAAGTTTGTCATTCTTATCTCTATTCGTGCAAGAGGGATATTGGCTAAATATGTAACATTATGTAAAATGTTAATGAGAAACAATAGTTTATTCATTGATTACCTTATATTAGGTGTGAGATATAAATATATCCAGAATATATAAATAATTTCTTTTTCTTAAGTTATGGAATATTTGATTACTGTTGACAGAAAATAATGTTCTGTGCTAATAAAATAAAGTATCACATCTGATCCTCAACTTCATGATGGTCAGGTCTTCAGCCTCTTGCTGTCACATCTTGCTCATGCGTGGAAGAACTGGATAAATAGATAGCCATCATCAGACTTAAGTAAGGATTAGTGCAAAGTCGATGGAGATACTTAAATAATAGACTACTAAGACAATAGGTTGAATAGACAAGAACAATATTAGGTACTTACATCACAGGATATAATCAGTGAGATATACGTATTAATACATAGAGGTGTTACCATGAACATAAGTCTACTTACATAAGTAATTGACGAAAGTTACATGTAAAAGCGATAAACATAAAAGCAACAGACATCGGACTAGGAATAGTTCCATGCTGTAGGATCACTTAACAGTAATGACTAAGGGGGGGGGCAAAGCTCCAACAAAGAGGGGGGCATTGTAGACCAGAGTCTAACCCATAGTATCTCATAATGTCGTATCACTGAGTAGCAACAGTGAACAGAGTAGCCGAGACGTTTCAATCAGCCGCTTAAAATTATCAAAGACCCACTAAGAGCGGGAACCAGCGAAAAGTAAATGGACAAAGTAACTCCCCACGGCAAATCGCTACAACAATAACGCCTTACAATGATATTAAAGAAAATAAATTTTCAATTATAATCTTTATAAATGTCAATTTCAAATATGAAATATTAACTTCAAAATGGACACGACATGAGATGTATATCGCGCCGTTATTATCTAATGAAGCTAGTACTGACGGATTATTGGACTTCACGTATCCCCAACTCCCGCGGAAAGTCGGGCGTGTAAGACCAAGCCGGCCACTTTAAATATTATGGGTGCTTTCGCGTGAGTGATTGGGAGGACTAAACTACATTTGGGATCGGTAAGGGCTCCGTAATCTTTTGGAGAATTCGCTATTGAGTATGTCGTACAGTCACTTTGCCCTAACTCCCAGGCTCACTCTCTCTAGAGCAAGTATGTTTTCACTATTTAATGGTTTCCATCCTTGGTCAAATAGATCTGTGTGTTGAAAATCGTATGTATCATATTAAATAGGTACCATAGTGTAGATATAAATCTCTAAGAATATAATATCTCTC
>CM042143.1:25231220-25288720 GCA_023376005.1 Doryteuthis pealeii
GAGAGATCAAAAGTTGTAATGTCTTTTGTTACAAACAGAAAGGCTTCTAAATGTGATCAAGTAGCAATTTCTATAGGGCAAAGAAAACTTGCCACAATACAATCTATTTGTCGGTGCTAAAGGTATGGAAAAGAAGCGGTTCGTTTGAAAACGAGATGCAGAATGCACATTTTGAGCTGATTGTTAAAGTAATCATTGTGATTGTGCCAGTTGTAGGGTATCAGCGATCTATTTCAACCGTCAGTACAAAATTGGAAATGCTTTCATTGACACTGTTTGGCTCTTTGTATTCTTCTTTCTAATCAAATAGTTCAGGATCCATTCACAATCTTTGGTGGGGGATTTTATGAGATTGGTGTTATTTTTGCTTGCTTGAGTTGAAGACACGGCTAGAACAGAAATGGAACAGATCATTTTTTTTTTTTTTTTAAAGAAAATATATTACAATATAAATGTATTCCATGAGGACTGAATTATTCGGTGTTTCTTATTTCTTACATCAAATAATTTTCTCTTTTTCCTCCTCTTTCCTCGTTTCTTCTTCTTTTTTAATTTTTTTTTATTTTCTCAAGTCTGTTATAATGAGCTAGAGAAATAATGTTTGCACTATCAGATGAAGCAAGTGTGTTTTCCAATAATTTTTCGCTCATGTTTCTATTTACCTCCCCCCCCACTTTTTTTAGTGTTTTTTTAAAATTTTTATAGTTTTTATATTTCATTTAGCCCCATTTTTTTTATTTATTTTAACACTGCTCAATTGAAAACCATTGCGAGAAGACAGATCGCATTCCCTGATCTATACTGCTTAATGTCGGATTAGGGTTTGAATGGGGGAAAAATTCATTAGGCATGAAGATTCGCAAAACAGTGGTAGTGATTAATGGCAGTAAATATAATTAATGTCTCCAAGTAAGCTCTTAGTGGTCGATTGCGGTATCCCTTGGTACAGCAAATTTCCTCTGCTGCTTTAGATATACTACAGTCAAATTTAGGATTGAATAACCATAGGAAAATAATTATCATATCATTTTTTTTCTCCCCCAGAAGCTATTAGGAATGAAATCAGATTTCCAATTGGATCAATCTCACAGAAGTTAATTGAATAATATTAAACAGTGTTGTTAGCAGAATGAAATCCTGTTAACTGAACTATATTTATTTTGCATAAGAATAGTCTTCTAAAGTTTAATCTCTTGGAAAAATTTGCAGTTATCTTATAATTTATCTCTACTTATATATTTTGGTAAATATATGCAATGTAATGGATTGTTGCACAATGGCTAACGATAATGAGAGAGGGGGGAAGGCTGTCAGTTCTATAGCTAGACTTGTGTTTAACATAACTATTCAGACCCATATTCATTCACTACACATTCGGATTTGCACCAAAAAACTAATTGACTACAAACATCCGAAACGCAACATCTCTACACAGAAAATCTACACTAATCTGATTTGAATAATAATGAAAACAGTGAGAAATGTAGAAGAATAAAATGATATTGTATTGCCACCCACCTCAATAATATGACAGAAAATTACTCACCAGTCGAAAATTGCTTGGAGGGGGAATATAAAATAAAATTAAATAAAAAAAAATTCCTTGCTAGAGGAGTCAAATCCTGACGAGTCTGTTTAAGGCAGCTGATAAAAGAGAAAAGTTTAAATACTTACATCATTGAGAAGTGATCTCTCTGTCATGTGAATTGGATTGCTAAGGGCTAACACCCTCTGTCTTAGACAGAGGAAATCCAGCTGGGTTGTTGTTTGGCATTGAGGTGAAGGGTCCAACGCACATTTACATCAGCTCCTTTACATTACCACACAGATTCTCTGTGCTACTCTACACTGATTGGCGAGAGTAGAGTATCAAACCAGGAACCTTGTGCGTTCCTAGGCAATGCACTACCGACTAAGCTATAAACTGCCCGTTAAAATAAAATAAAGCTATTCTATAAAAATAAAGATTTTCTTTTTTTTCAGCTGGTTTTTAAGCACATATTAATTTCTTAAAACTTGTGCAATTAGCTTAGCTAGAAGTTTAGATGTCGTAATTTGGTGATTCCAAGCGAAACTGTGTTCAGAGAAGTGTCTACTCAAGAAGCTGTCCAATGTAGTTGGTGATTTTTTTTTAAATTGCAAAATTTGTAGATTTAAATTTGAGTTATGTTATACTTTTTTTTTTTTTTCATTTCAAATAAATGTTTGTTAAATGACCATACATGGTAGAATCAAAAATGTACTATTATACGATGAGGGGGAAAAAATTATCCCATCTATATAATGAATTAAATGAAAAATGGTTTTATTTACTGAAGTTGGTGGTTTCTTTTCTGTTTTCTTGGTAAGTTATTATGCAAAAAGAAAAAAGTGATTCTTCTCAATCCAAAAAAAATTAATAGAAAAGATCACATAGACAATGGATATCATGAGTATGATTGATTGGAAAACATTTATTAGATATTTTTCATATCCACAAAACGAATGGATTCTTTGAGTTTCGACATAGTAATGAAATGAAAGGGAAATAGACAGAAGGAGAAGGTGGGGACATTGAAAGAAATTGAATAAGGGCTAAAAATTTACAAAGTCGATTTTGATGAATAGTAAAATTGGTAGTATAATTAAAAATAATAGCATCACTATGAGTAGTAAATTCCAACTGATTAGATAGACATTTCAGATTAAGAAAGCATTGAGAGAGAGCAAGAGAGAGACGAGAGAGAGAGAGAGAGAGATGAAATGTAGGGCAATTAAACACGATGTTTTCACAAAAGAAGATAAGATGAGAAGAAATATTAGATAAGAATCGCTGATAGAGGTAGAAAAGAAGGAAAAAGAAAAAGGCACACAGAGAATGGATGGAGGATGAAAAATGAGAATGGAGATGAAAAGGAGACACAGAGATATGGAGAGATGAAGAAATAGAAGGAAAAAAGGATGTCAGAATAAAAGAGATATGGTGAGAGAGATGATGTAAAGATGGAAAGAACAGATGGGTACAGGTCGGAGGAAGAATGTGGAAATTGGTGAAGAAAATAGAGGAAAAGAGAGAGACATAAAGATGATATGGGGAAGAAGAGATGAAATAGTAAGAGGAAGCAACAGAGGCACAAAAGCAATGATATTGGGAGGTAGGGCATGAAGGAAAGAGAGAAAGAGATAATAAAGAATTGATTGATGGTGAGGAGGAGAGATATAAAGTAGAAAGAAAAGGGAAACTCAGATGGGGTGTGTGAGGGTGGAAGAAGACTCGAAGAAAAGGAGGTAAAATAAGATCATATGGAGAGAGATGAAAGTAAAGAAGGAAAGAAAAGAGGCCAGGAATATGGGAGGGATGAGAATAGAAGGAAAAAGAGAGTAATAAAAGATGATATGGTGAAGAGGAGATGAAGGTAAAGAAGGAAAGAAAGAGGCAACAGAGAACATGGAGGAGAAAGGAATAAAAGAAAAAAGAGAGGTAATAGATAGATATCATGAAGAGAAATAAAGGGAGAAAAAGAAAGAAGCAAATAAAAAGTATATGTGGGGAGGGAGACGGAAAGAAAATGAGGTAATAAAAGAGAATATGGTAAGAGGAGTAAAGGAAAAGATGGCAAAGAATAATGAGTAAATAAAGACAGTATAGTGGGAGGGGGATAATTAAAGAGAAAAATAACCAGGTGGACAAAAGATATACAGAGGAGTGCGGAAAAGAATACGAAGAATAGTAAAATAAAGATTAAGGTATTAAGAAATAAAAACGAATTAAAAAAAGTAGAATGCGAAAGAAAGAAAAATTGATATTGCAAAAACAAAAAAAGGGAAGACCTTATGTGATGAAGAACAGAGATTACTTAAAAACAAATCAATTGTTTCAATTTCGCTCTTCGAAGATTTTTGTAGTTAAAGTTTTTCAGGTCATTGCTCAAAGCGCTTTCTCCTTTTATATGAACAATAGCCTATTTGGGAACATCACAATTTTTTGCTCCTTGGGTGATAAATTTTGTGTTCCTTATCGTATCATAATAATATTGCCAATCTCGTCATCCGGTTACCATCTCATTTTATGCGAAATTATCACAAATCTCTTTAATGGAGTCCTGTTCATTTTATATGTTCATGCTTTTTTTTTTATGGTGCCAATAGCATGAGGGATTATTCATTAATAGATGTGTCACTCAAGGCAAAAAAAATTGAGTTGTTTAATTATTAGTTTCTTATAAACTTTCCCAGTTTAAAAAGAAAAAATCTATACATAATCTAAATTCTATTAATTCAATTAAATTAATTTAAATGTAATCCTTATACAAAAAGTTTAATTTTTGCATAAGGTGATGTTGTTTCTCAAGTTCAATGTCAAGCAAATATTCTCAAGTCCAATGCCAACTGGGAGCACCAAAAGCAGTGGTGAGAATTGCAATGTTTCATACAATAGCAACACTATTCGATGTGTTAGTGTACAGTTGGGTGACACACAACAGACTAGTACAAACTGAATCAGTTGCCGTTTGAGAGACAGTTTTGGATAATTTATGGAAATCAAGAATAAGTCATTCAGTTTTGGAGTGTTCCATTGCCTTGAGTCCTGATTGACTGCTTTGGTTCTTTGATAAGTTGATGAGCTTTCATATATACCGCGCTTGTAGACATTCTGCAGTGTATTCTGCAGCAAGATAGATTCTATTCAGTTACGATTACTGTTGCTGGTCTTACGAAATTCATAGTGTTGGGACTAATAATTATTATTATATAAAAAATCAACGACTGGTGATGGTAAAAATTAAGTTCTATATATAGAGAGACCAAAAAAATCGTAATTTTGCTACCCTGCAGACCACAGATATTTTGCATAAGCAAATTCTAGGCTATATGCTCATTCACTATTCATATAAAGTGCGAAAAAAAACGGCAACCATATTTACTATCATAAGTGAACATTGTTGGGTTAATAGCTGCTTAACTCAGATACAGTGTAGTATTATTCCAGGATACACTTTTGGAGATGGATTCTTACCTCATTAACTGGATTCACCAGTCTCAGCAGTGTGTTCAAACCTCGCCGACAGGGTGGTAATCAATATTATACGAATGATTAGAATGAATTAATTGATATAGCCAATACAATTACATCATACATACTAATACTTATCGAAACTTGCTACCCAACAGACAGAGGACATCGATTTTCTCTAGAACCCAATCTACAGACGAAACTTGCAACTAAGGAATTATTAGCACTATTAATCTTCAGAGGACGTCTTCATCTATTACAAGAATTCAAACATAGACTATAAACACATGAACATCCTAAAGAGTGTTGTAGATTGTTATCTGGCCCATCATATCAGATTCGTTTCACTACATACATATTCACAATTGTAACATAGAGTGTGCAGGCACTTTCAAGGTAATTTATTGAATTCTTCTGACCGAATGGGAATGAAGCGTTGTTATTAGCTATCAACATCACATATTAGCGGCAATGTGAATTTGTGTAATCTCAATAGTTGTAACTCAATGTACAAAGGGATGATATTGTTGCATTAGTAATTGAATATGTTGCGGAGGCACATTAGATTGGAACTGCAATGCTATATTGTATAAGAAATGGATCAGGGGTTTCAATCTGGACACAGGGTTTTTGCTTTCATCATAAGCGCTAACTACACTCATAAAAGGTTGAATACAACTTACAGCTTCTGACGTCCAGCTATGGTAATAGTTTGTTTGATTTCTCTGTTTAGATGATACAAGCTTCCGATATGAGTGTATCTTCAAGGTAACCAAGATCAATCCTAATACACAGACTTGGGAATTTGAACTCACTCACTATGATATCACAGTCCATAAGCACATTTGCCACTAGAGCCGATAGAGATATATTTATGATAATATTAGGGCAGACTGGCTCATTTGACGCTTTGTATGACAACCGGTCCGAAAAAAGGAATTTAAACCTGTTTAAACCTCTGGCTAAACTTGACCTAGTAACAGGGGTTGATAACTGTAGTAAGTGTGTATATGGACCTCCTCCCGTCGATTTTTCAACGGTTGAGGGTTATACAGCGCGCACATCAATCGAACTCCCACACAGGGATTTCGTTTATAGTGGTGGAGCTTCGTGTTGGACGCACCACACTTTGGCAGCAGTCGATAGAATTGAATTGATGCATCAAGGGTTGCCACAACACACTCAACGACCCGACCTCATGCATTTTGAATTCAGAGATTAATCCCTCTCTATCTGGTTACCCTACCCAAGGCTAAGGCCAGTCTGCCCTACTATTTAAGCCATAGCTGAAGGAAGAATATATGGATTTCATACCTTTCATAGTATCGTTGTATATGATAGTATAGATATATTATATTTATGAACTATCAGACAGAGTGACGGGCTAGTAGGTAAGCAGCGTGTATTGTCTTTATACAGATACCAATAGTTGATGTGAGAACGGGTTAAGAACTTGATGTTCAACTGGGTGCTAATACTGGGGCGTGGACTCTGGATCGCCATCGTGTCTAAGTAATACAGATGAAGTTTATGTTCAATTAAATAAAACTTAACTATTCCGAACTGACTTGGCATAGTGGTTGTACAAATCTTTGTTATCTTTGAGTATGCTAGACATTTGTTTTCACATTGTTACATCTTTTTAAGATATCATCTCCAGTATTACCTGCTATATGTATTTTATATCAAAAGTTTTCTGAACGTTAGCCTGGATTTAACTTGTTGGAAGGACTTAAATGACTTATTTTTTTTCATATTAAAACGCAATTAAAAAAATAGTTTAAGTTCACGCGGATTTAAAGTTGAAGACTTTAAAAAATCAAGTTTCTTCTCAAGCCAGATTCTTTAGAATAAAGACAGGTTTACTTAAGAAGCAAATTTTTTCATGTTTGAAATTGTTGCGAATATTTTTTTAACTTTAATGAAATAATTATTTTTTTCCAACCAAGATTCTTATAACATGCTCTCCTCGATTCTTTCTTGTGGAATTTTTAAAAAAAATTTTATTTTGTGGTTAGAAGATTTTATTTTTTTAAGTATCACGTGATGTAATTTGTATATATATATTATATACGTATAATATATATAATATATATTATATGGATGGCGCATGGGCTAGTGGTTAGAGTCGTGGAAATGGATCTCGGTGCGATTCGAGTCTCAATTATAGACGGATAGCTGTGGCATTTACACATAGCAGCTTACATTGCAGAAACGGTAATCCATATGATTCTCCTCGCAGCGTATGGGTTAATGTAGGGCAACTGGGCCCTTCAGTCCTGGGTTAGGTAACCAGTCTATATGGGATAACTGAAGCAAAATTCCTGAGGTCGGTCGTTGATTTGGGTTGAGTGGCACCTTGATCACCAACCGTTGTTCCTATCGATGCTGTTCCAAGAATCTGTGTATGGTCTCGCAGCTAAGCCTTTCACCACTATGAGAATCCCGTGGTGGGTAGTTCATTGTAGTACACTATAACCTCCATAATGTCGATAATCGTGAGCGGAGAGTCCATTGTATAGTATATATATGATAGAGTGAGAACATTTTCCTACATTGCCAGTAGGTATTTTCTTTTCGAAAGAGATGGACAGGTGAGGATAAGCACACGGAGATTGTATGTTAATGTACACATGAGAAAGGCTGTCACTCGATTAAGTAAAGCTTTTGTTTCCCATAACAAGAAATTGTGCAATTAAAAGACTAAATATATAAATAGATATAGATGAATATAAGTAATAATATAAATCTGTTATTTGTTTCTTACAAATGTGCCTCTTACAGCACATGGCTATTGTTTCATTGTATCATATTACGAAAACTCCTCTGTCACACAAGCAGATGTGACACAAGGTCAATTCTTAGTGGAATTTAAACAAAGGTTTGAATTCAAATTTAGCTTCTTCTAGACTGGGTTGCGTATCAAGGTTAAAAAGCGCTGTCTGCTCTAGCAGATTTACACATAGCTGGAGGAGAATAGTTGTGACAGAACCTCTCGAAATGGGTTTTGGCGGTAGCTGCTATATGTATGCGAACAGCTCGGTCCAAGACTTGAAACATGTCTTGTCGTGTCCATTTATAGTGACTCTATACTGTTAGCACACCACACATTTGGGCTTGTTCATGGTAGATGTCTTTTATCCTTAATTAATTGTATGACTATATGTCTAGTAAGCAATCCATACTATATAATAGAAGAGCATCTGACTTTAAGTCGTGTTATAGTTTCTTTGCTGGTTTCTTCCTCTTCTTTCTTTCTTTCTTCTTCCTTCTCTTTCTCCTTTCCCTTCCTTTCGGTTTACTTTCTTTTAAGCCTGTTCTTTCTGTCCTTTCTTGATATGATTATCTCTTTTAGCACTTATTGTTTTCTTTCATTTCTTCCTATCTTCTCAGTTTCTTAGTTTATCTTAGTCTACCAGTACATTTTTAATACATATTCTTTCTTTTCTTTTTGCCTTCTGTCTCCTTGTTTCTGTCATTATTCTTTCTGTGTTGATTCTTCTCTCGTCTCTTCCTTTCTTCAGTGAGACGTTCTATTATCTTCTTTATCTCATATTCTTCTTTCTTTCTTTTTTTCTACTACTTGAGTTATTGCCTTTGTATTGATTACTTCTCTTTCTTCTTCTTCTCTGATTATTTTGGTTTTTCTTTCTTCAGTACAAAATTTGGTATGACATATTCTGGTAACAATCATATAATACTCTGTAAGTATATTTCTTTCTTCTTTCTTATTCTGCTTTCTTTCTTTCTTCCTCTTAATCTTTCTAATTCTTTCTTTCTTATTACCTTCACTTCTTTCTCTTCTTTCTTTCTCCCTTCTTCCTTTCCCCTTTCTTTCTTTCATTCATGAGTCTTTCTTTCCTAATTAATTCTTTTTGTCATTATTCTTTCTTTCTTTTGGCCTTTTCTATCTTTGATTTTTTTGTTGGAGATGCATACTTCTCTCGAAGTAGGTATTGAGCGGCTACTAGCCTGAAATCAAGAGCCCTCGTCCAGGATTTGAACATGTTGGTCCGTGGTCTCTTTGCCTATGCTGCTAGTAAGCCAGTTTACAGCTAGTTAGCAGACTACTGTCAGGCTTTGGTTCATGTAGATTGCTTACCAGACTAAAAGGGTATATGTAGGAAGCTAGTAATGTCATAGGGTACAATCATAATATCTCTCTTGATTAAGGTATAAGCGAAGAATAAGAAGAGTTGTCCACACAAAATTATTACGAATATTTTCTATTATGATGATGTGCGGATTTTCATCTTGTCACTAAATATTATTCATAAGTAGCTTATTTGTCTTGGCAGATAGGATTTGTTCTCGTTTAAACATAAAAAGACTTTTGTGGTTTTCCAGTTAAGTAGTCTTGCATCATGTGTCATTTAGTGGTGCCGCGGTTGGACATCACGACTCGGAACAGTAATGGGAGCTTGTTGAGCGAGAGAGGCTGGATTCAGGACGACGCTCTGTTTATTAGGATTTCAGCGATCCGGTGTCTAGATTTGAGGTGTGTATACTGTGTAATATGTCTACATTTAAAGCACTTGTTTATGTCGTTTCGGATGTTCGAATGCGTTATATGTCGGCTAGTACTCATCAGTTTGCGGTTAGAATCTGCTAAGGATTGGCTTATATGCGCTGTTAATCAGAGATGACTGATGCGATGCTCGAGATAACGAACATCAGTGTTGAGGCTCGTAGAATGTGAGTGAGGTTGTATGGGTGAGAATAATCTATCACTGTAATGGATAATTGATCGTAGTCACGTCTCTCTGTTTCGATCTCGGCATGGCTCTAGTGGCTCGCAGACGACGGGCCGAGTTATAGTATGGTTGGATATCACGAAGCGCTTTAGAGTATAACTTGATATCAGTAAATTATAACTCGATGTATTTGGTGGTTAATTCGTGAAACTGAGGATGTCATTAAGTATATATATATATCGAATGTAAGTAGTACTGATAAGTTTAAAACGTGCACCGGATGTATTGATTTTAGGATATTGTCGATCTGGGTGGGGTATATAATAGAGCGATTGTGTATTGGATATAGATTTGGTATATAAGTGAAGTGGATATTATTAGTGTAGGAGGGAAAATGAGTAATCATGAAACTGATGACACGTGGCACGACATCATTTCTCTTTTCGTCCTTTATTTTACATATAGACTATAAATGCAATAATTTATTCATATATATATATCGAATATATCTATAATGCATGACATTTGGTACATATAGTAAATGAAGGATGGTGCGGAGGAGCTCTGAATCGTAAAGGATGACTATAATGTAGAACACAAATAATTATATATATATCCTGCAAATTGGTATCAAGTAAGAATATATTATATGTGTGTGTGTGTGTATTTTGGGCAAGCATTGCTTTCAATTAGCGTGTTACGAATTAAACAGAAGAAACTGAAGAAAGTACAATAAATTCATTAACAGGTGGAGATGTTCTTGTTGTTTTGAGAGATTCACATTATATATATGAGAGGGTCATCCCAGATACGTGTGAACTTCTTCACTCTGTAGCTTATTAGTAGACTGAGTAGTCGACAAGCATTGGACAGCGAGAATGTATATGATAGAGTGCGGTAGTATGATCCAGAGTCAGCGAAGTATAGATTTCATCATAAATATATTAAGCCATATAAATCATTATTAATTTGGAATTTGAAGTTTTGTATTTTTTTTTGTCATTAGAGGGATTCATAATACTGAATTGGATAATCTTGAATCATTATTACCCAAAATGACCAGAACAACCTCGGACTAAAAGAGAACAACCGCCCCCTCCATAATTTGCGACATCCGAAGCAAGCTGCCAGCCTTGTTTTCGACCTCCTTTTGGTCTCATCAGCAGATTAATTACCATTGACTAGATGATTGGGCACTTTCTCCGTTTGTGGCATAGGGTGTGGCCCAGTGTGTAAGTCGCTTTCATGCTGTGGTGCGCCTGTTCATCTCTGTGGGGAGATTGTGGTTGCTACTGCTGATTGCAGACCATAGGGTAGGTCGCAGAACAGCTGTCGCAGTTGCTCTCCGGATAGTCGCAAATGGGTTGTGCCGATAGATATGTGGTATGCGGAGCTCTGCGATACTAGTGATATGATAGGGAGATATGAGAGAGCGAGTCTAGAATATCTGATGCTGAAGGTAGGTTATAGAAAGGATAGATGGTACAACAAGAAGTGATAACTCAGCATAATCTAGTGTTGAGAACAGTATTCGTCGATTCATACGGACATCCTTACAGTAATACAAAGGTTTATTCTAGTTGAAGGGAGCTGAAATTATGGGCCGTTTGTACATGGTGATTTAGTTGAGGGGGGGTGGGTTAAGTGGTAGAAGAGTGAGGGAGAATGTGGGCTGACATGAATGAGTTGTGGGGATAGTTTACAGGAAGTAAAGATAGGTTGGAGTACCATCTACATCGAGGGGTAGGTCGGCGGGAGAGTCTACTACATTCCTTATCTTCATATAGATATGTATAATATATATATATATATGTATATCTTATGTATATAGAGTCTTGGGTTATTGTGATGTTCATGGGGGAATAATTTGTTTCAGAAAATATAAAGAAAGTTAAAATTTTCGCAGCATTACTTCTAAAAGAACCGCAGCGAAACATTTTTTTTAACAATAAAAGGAATACTCATTTGAAACAATAAATTTTTTTTATATTTTATTTTCATTTAATCTTTGACCAGAAAAAATATTCATGTCTTTTCAGATTTTGGTCTATATGAACCTGTTGATTTAATTCCGAAATACCTATTCAAGAATTATAATATTAATTATTATTTGTGTGGATTTGAGAGAGAGAGTAGAAGAATATTTGCGCAAGACAGGTAAACGAGATAACCAAGAATGAATTCAATATACAATACTTTTTTCAATTGAACTATTATATATATATATATATATCGTAATGTTGCCTTTTTCAAACCTCAAATTTTAACAGACTGATAACAAGGTCTACATCGCTTTTCTCGTTATTCTGTGATAAAATTATTATTACCTTCCATATACCAACAAATGCCCTGAAAATGATCTAATTAATAGATCGAAAACTGCACTATAGGCGTCAGCTCAATAAACTCACTCACTTAACTCATTGTAAACCTGTGTTTTTTTTCATTCTTTCGTAAATAAGTCTATATACTGTCAGATTGCCTTCCTTTTCTTCAGCCACACGATATTAAGATTTATCTATAGGTATATGCTAGGCCATAACGGGATAGAACGCTATTTATAGCTGGTAGAGGATAACACTTACGGACGATGTTTATGTAGAGTTCTCATATTGTATTAGAAGAATATAATGAGTCGATAAATTTATGAGTATCTTAATATAAGCCACTAAGTAATAGGTATATATAAACGATAGAATAGGTGTCTACATGTATTTGATATATACTGTGGCGGATAAGGACTAGAGTTTATGTATAGGTACTGACGTAAGGCCGTTCAGGATGTGAGCAGGGTAAGTGAGCGTGATCAAAGTGATCAGGGAGTTATCAAACCTGCAGATTGACTGGCACGCATTTCATTTCAAACTTATACACCTGGAAAAAGTTTTTTTTGCTTTTAGTTTTGGCTTGGTATTTTCTTATTAAATATTCAGACCTTTAAGATGTGGGAACGTAACTTAAGAATAATTCTTGTGTCAATGCAGCTTGGTCATCAGACATTCGTCTGGAAATTTCCCATGTTGTGCACATCTTAACCCACAATTTTTTTATGACAGACCTCTGTTCTACTATGCTGTTTTGTTTTTCCAATATATTGAATAGCTTCAAAACAAATATTTTGGTGGGATTAAAATAATTTTATATAAATCAATTCTAAACAATGTAGAAAAGAAGTTTTGTAAAAAAAAAAAAGAAAAAAAAAAGGGTCATTTTGCTTTATAAAGAATTCCCCCTATTTATTGAATGACTCTTATGATGTGTATATAATATATATATATATATATATATAAATTTATGTTTCACTTTTGTTTTCCCTTTTCTTTTACTGACATTCAAATGTATATCATGTCTGTAAAATGTTATCATTACTTAAAACAATTATGACAATTCTTTTAAAAAACAATGCATGAAAAGTTAATTGAAATTTAAAGAATGATATATACTAATACATACAGGATATCTTCTATAATCTGCTGGTAAATAAATGAAGGAATCCACTCGGATATTAAGAGGAATTGGATAGAAGAATTTCAGATGACATACCTTTGTAGAGTCTCTTAAAAGTCAAAAATAACAAACATTACTTGATGCTCATAAAACTGGTAATTCAGCAAGAATAAGAATTATCAGTACATAATCTTTTTCAAGACATCCAATTCTTTGTTGTTTTGTGTTGCTTCTTATTCTATCTTTTTCCTACCCACCTCCTTTTTTTCTCGTTTCAACAATATCAAGTAAAATCTTTTGGAGTAATAAACTCAGCTTGAACTTTTTTATGTCCCTTTGAAGTAAGTCAGAGCACTTAATGATCTCCAAGGTTTAGGCTTGACACTCACCTGGTTAATTGCTGAACGACATTTTAAAGTTGCAGGATGTTCGTATCTGATGTATCCAGCTGATTTCTGTAAAACATTCCTCATGAAAGTTTTTCGATTGTAAAAGAATATCTTTGGAAATAATGATTAGGTTTTTTGGCAGTATCAAAAAAAAAATATCTTGCATCAGAAGGATGAGAGTTAAATTCAGTATATTAGTATTAAATCTATCTTTGTACATTTCCACATGATTAGGAGCTTGATAGAAAAAATCCTCATGGCATCTTCTACAAAATGTTAGGAAATACTAATGTGGACTTTGAAGCTTACTCCTGTCCTGTCGATGGGGCTTAGAATGCACTTACTGTATCCCTGAACAAGGATTAGACTGACTCTCAGAAAACATGAACTTCATCTCATGGTGATGCTCCACTTTTGGAGATGTGAGGAGTGTTTTTCATTGCCATTACTCCCAGGTCCACTAAGACTTAAGTGATAGTACCTGTTAGGATTATGTTAACTCTTAACATCTATACCACCTCATTCCACCCGGCCGGAAGTCACATTTGTTTTCCTAATCCACTCCAAACGATAGCCTTGTCTAAATGTAATATAAACATATTTAGAAGTCTTTAATTTAAGGGAAATAACAGGTGACTTTAGATGCAAAGGTCATTTTTAATCATTTTTTTTTTATATATCCTTATAGAATGCTTTGGACTAATAAGATTCTCAACAGGATGTTAAGAGGGTCAAATAAATATGTTAAAAAATAATTCATTTGTGTACAAAAAAAAGCTCTTAAAAAATTACAAAAATATTGAAATGAATGTGCAATGAACATAATTCCATAACCTTAGGAATAAAATAACCCTGAACAGGTTGACATGCTGTTAAAAATCAATCAATCAAAGTTTACTCAACACTTTATTACTTGTCAGTGTGAGTATTTATCCAACCCTCCACTGCAATGCGACACAAGGTCAATTATTAAGTGGGTTTTTTAACACATTTGAATTCAGAGTTCCTCCTATACTAGTTATCATACAGTATACATTTAACCATAGGTGGAAGGAAAATATTGCATTCATACAAATCTATGAGGTATTCAAACTAGGTGAAATGCAAACAGGCTTGGTCAGGACTGAACTCAGGTCACTTCCTATGATGATAACCATTTTGCTATGAGGGTCTAATTATTTCATTAACTAAGACAAAAAAAAATGATTCTCTGAAAGGAAGAAAATATTTTCTGTACATTTCACTTTTTTTTCATTTTTCACTGGCTATGAAAAAATGGAGAGAGCATTGTCACTGGAAATGAAAAATGAATTTATTATAGAAATTAAACACAAAGAAAATCATATCAAGGTTGAAGAAAACATTAAGTGACTGAAACTAATATGTTAAACAGGGTAGTATTACTAATGACATGAGAGGGTTAGAGGTCAACTGATCTTTATTACATCATTCTGTATGGTGTTACAAGTCTGCATCTCCCAGAATGTCTTCTTTTAACTTTCTTTTAAGTCTCATCCTAAAGAGTTCTTGATCAAGGGAAGTAATTCGTGTTACTTATCACAATGCTACTAACAAATTTCAAGATATTCTCCAAAGAATTGATCAACTCAGAACCAGAATTCTTCTTTGATGATCAAATATGGAAGTTAGCTTCAAGAGATTTGGAGAGGAATTGAAAGCTAAGTTAAAGGCTTTAATGTAACTCCAGAATGATTTTATGAATTTGTATCAGTAAGATATTTTTCAAAAATTACCTGAAGCTTCTCCATCAACATAATAAAATATGATGAAATATATTTTTATTAAGCCTTCATGATTAAAAATCTTTCTGAAAAATGAAAACCATGTTAAAATCAACAAATGAATTGTCAAACATAACTCATAGAAACGACTTCATCAGATACTACTTGAGGAATATACACACAGACGCACACATCATATATACTAGCAAAAATATGCATAAATACTTAAGTTTTAATAAGTTTTTTTTATAGTTTTTTGAAGCATTGTACATGTGTAAAATAGAAATTAGAAGGCAATTGACAATGCAATGGAATAGGTGTTAAAAATGGTTTTTTACCTTTTTTTCCTAAATATTTTCTTCAGAGGTTTTAGAAGTACTTGTGGACACAAGTACTTCTAAGGCCTCTGAAGATGGGATTTATCTCGAAATATGCTTATGCACCACCATATATATATATATATATTTCTACCTAGGGTTCATACATACCCCCTCTTTCTCCCTTTTCTTTTTTATTTTATTTGTCCCCCTTGGCTCACCCCCATTCGTTTCTTACAAATTCTTGTATAATCTGACTTTTATTCGTCACCGGTGTATCACTTGAAAAGTACCGGTTGAAAAGGCCTTCGTTGTAACCCCCCCCCATTTATTTTATATTTTATTCCTTAATAAAATATTCTCCCAAATTACATATGATTCCTCCACTTTTAGTGTTATATATATATATATATATATATATATATATATACACACACATTTTTAAAATCATGTAACAGTCTCCCAACAGTGTAATGAGAAATTCTATTTCTCTGATTACACTACCAAGTTTGAAAATGGTAGGCACTGATGCAAAAATCTGAAAACTTGCTAATGTGTATCAGGTTCAAATGCTATCAGTGTTAAAATAGAATTAATTAACGTTTCATTTTTTTTATTACCAAAATTAATGAGTTAATGAATCTTTACATATTTATTTGATAAATTCTACCACATGACATCATGTATTACATAACGAGCTAATTATTAAATTTCTATTTTATCTCTTCTCCTACAGATATCAGTGGATTGTATCTGATTATGGGCCCTGTAAACCTTCTTCCGTAACAACACGATGTGGACCGGGCTTGCAACAGCGTACAGTGATTTGCGTTGAAAAAACATGTAAGTAGAAATATTTGAATATTCTTTTTTTTTTCAAATGGATCCTGATTTACGAAAAATGACTAGAAGACTTCCTAGTATTAAAATAAAGATTATAAAGAAGAAATAATATGTGGTCTTAAATTGTATTAGCTTAGTAGGTACCACCAATTTCCCTGTGAAATTTACCCACCTATATTTAACAAAATGAAACAAAATATACATAGATGAAACATCCAGAAACCTAAAAAAACACATCTATGAACATAATTGCAGCATTAAATTAGGCAACCTTAACAACTGTCTCATCCATCATATATCAAACACAAAACACAACTTTGATTTCAATAATGCATCCATGTTAGCTTACATCCACAAAAGATTGAGGCAAACCTTTGAAGCCAGTGCTATAAGTAACATTGAGAATATTAATTATAGACCTGGCTTCTTTAACATATCCTCACATCTAGGTAAATCAATCATTAATAGCTACAAAACTACAAACCCCGGCCATAGCAAAAACAACACAACATTGTTTTTACATTGAATGATATATGAGGGGTTCACCAAAATCAGTTCTAAGTAAAAGGGACCCATGGGTAAAAAAAGAGTTGACATTTAATGGCTCTTGGTTGGGCTGAGAACTTTTCAGCATTTCCTATATAATAATAACAACAAAAGAAGAGAATAGGTTGAATAAATCAATGAATAATGATGAGCATGAATGAATAAATGCAGTTCTGCTGTGATATATTCAGTTTTTATATTCTTTGTATTTTTTTCTTAAAAAAAAAAAAATTTAGAAAAATTAAAAAATACATATTCTTATTCATACATTCCTTCCTCCCACTTTAATTACAACTTTACACCCCAGTTGATAACAACTGCATTTAACCAAAGTATTAAATGCAAAAGTTCTAATCATATTCATTTTTTAAATTTTTTCTTATTTTTATGAGAGCTGTCTTGAATATTAAGCAAGGATTCAGGCATATTACTGATGCTAGTCAAAAACATCTTAACAAGCATTTTGGTTGTCGTAGATGTTTGTGATTCTGAATAATTCAAACTCATTTTTACTGGAGACAGAATAATTTAACGAATGGCATCTGATCCCCTGTGCTAGCAGATGGTGTTCTCTTCCATTCTGATATCCTCAACTTAAAAAAAAAAAAAAAACCAAAAACCAAATTCTTTTGCATATCTCTTCTGCCAAAGGAGATACTGATATTCTGGAAAATGGAATTGTAATGCACATATTAGAATGATTAGTATTTCAAAAATCAAACTTATTTCTCTTACAAATACAGAAATGAAGGGACTTGAGGTGTAATGGTTATCGTCTTGGAAAATGGACTCAGTGCCCCAAGGTCAAATCCTGAAGGAGACAAACTGGGCTCTTTAACCATGGCTAGGTAACCAGTCTAGGAGTAGGAAAACTAAATTCGAACCTGTTAAACTCTGCTTAACAAATTGATCTTGTGTCCCACCTACTCATGCAGAGGGACAGGTAAATATGTATATATATGTATATGAAAGCACAAAATTAAACAAAAAATCAGAATCAAACTTATATATAAAAATTAAACTATCCTCTCTCTATCTGAAATGATTTTCAAAACTTCCCGCAAAACACAACACAACACAGGATTTAACGGAATTTTTACGATCTTTTCCGAACTTTTAAATTTCCATTAGAAGATTCAACGGATTAATACCACAGTTGAGTTTAACAAACACAGATGGAAACTTTTCAACTCTCTGAAGATGGGCCTGCCCGAAATATTAAGAGTAAAAAAAAAAGGAAAAAAAAAAGAGAAAAAAAATTAAATAAATATGTTTTTCAACATAAATTTGCATTATTTTGCCTTCAAAAAATATCTTATTACATTTTTGATTAATGCTTCAAACACACTATAAAAATTTAAAAAAAATCTTTATATATATATATATAAATATTATAAAATAAAAAAAATCTTGATATATATATATATATATATATATATATCATCATGCCAACAGAACAGAATCCCTTGATTCTCACTTGTCATCCATCTCTATCAACCATCGTGCCTGTAAGATAACATCATTTTGTGCAAGTGATCTTTGCCAAAATGCAAGCAATTTACATCTCTAAATTATTCTATCTTTTACAATTGTTTGTGGCCATTTTTAGGCTTCAAGTGAGAGCACTTTACAGTAGAGACCCCTTGTGTTAAGCAGAGCACAATCTTTGGTGAAGAACCCTTTGATTGTTCCTTGGTGTCCCTTAGTGTTAAGTGTTGCAGGCCCATTCATCAATACTGAATAACTTGTAAATGGACGGCTTCATTATCAGCGATTAAATAGTTAACTAACCATGTATTTGAGCTGTTGATATGCTGGGGTTTAATCACATGACCACATGAAGTCTATAAGTTTAAGTGGTGGACCACGGCACACCTTTTATATATCAAAATAATCCAACAGCCAAATGTATTTCCTTAAAGCTAATCAGATATTTTCATACTGTGTTGAAGATTTCGTTTTTATTTATATTTATCTATTTTAGTTTAACAGGTTTGAATTCAGAGTTTTCCTTCTCCTAGACCGGTTGCCTAACCAAGGTTAAAGAGCCCAGTCTGCCCTACTATTTATCCATAGCTGGAGGGAGAGTAGGATTCATACCTTTCCCAAGGGTATTAGCGCTAAGAGAAATGCAATTACCACGTCCAGGATTTGAACTCAGGGCGAAAAGTCCATTTCCTATGACTTTAACCATTACACCATGCGCTTCCGCATTCCACTATGTATGTCAGATTTTAAGGCATTTTTTCCCTTGTAATAAAGACTAAACCATTTGTTATATTGATGTATTATAGGCACTATTTGAAAAATAGTCAACACAGGCACAAGAGGTATCACCTCTTCTATAAAAGGTTGATACATTTGTATAATAGCTGATGTACCTGACACTTGTTGGGAGAAAAAGATTTTCCTGAAAAGTGGACAGGTGTGGACTATCTATCTATCTATCACTCTCAGGCTATTCATATCCCCCGATCTTAGTCTATTCATATCTATCTATCTACCTACCTACCTATCTATCTATATCTATTCATATCTATCAATCTATCTATCTATCAATCTCAGTCTATTCATATCTATCTATATATCTATCCCAGTCTATCCATATGTATCTATCTATTCACATCTATCTATCTATCTATCTATCTATCTATCACTCTCAGTCTATTCATATCCTTCTATCTTAGTCTATTCATATCTATCTATATATTCATATCTATCAACCCATCCATCTATCTATCAGTCTATTCGTATCTATCTATCTAACATTTATTTTCTTTCAATATAAATTACACCATGCACTTCCTCATTCCACTATGTATGTCAGATTTTAAGGCATTTTTTCCCTTGTAATAAAGACTAAACCATTTGTTATATTGATGTTTTATAGGCACTATTTGAAAAATAGTCAACACAGGCACAAGAGGTATCACCTCTTCTATAAAAGGTTGATACATTTGTATACAAGCTGATGTACCTGGCACTTGTTGGGAGAAAAAGATTTTCCTGAAAAGTGGACAGGTGTGGACTAGATGAAAATGAACAAAAAAACTACACTCACACTTCTAACATTTATTTTCTTTCAATATAAATTTATTTTCATTAGAAAAAAAACTGTAACTTTACACCACAGTTGATGACAACTGCATATCATGTTTTCTTCTAACCTAAGCAGTAAAAGTCAGAAAGTTTTTGTTAAGGCTTTAAAGGGCTCTCTCAACTAATAAGCTGTGATTCAGACATATATCTAATGCCAGTTAGAGATATCTTAAAGTGTATTTTGATTGACATAGATGTTTGTGATTCTGAATAAAAGAAACTCATTTTCATTGGAGATAGACTAGTTTACATAGTATTATCTGATCCCTAATGCTGACAGATGTTGTAATGTTCCAATCTGATGTTGTCACTTGTGTGTTATCTTCTGCATGATATCTCTTCTCATAAAATCACAAACTCTCCATTGCTTTTGAATGAGAACAACCGCTTTTATGTTCTCAAAATTCTCTTTAACATTGCTGGATTCAGATTATGAAAAACAGTCTTTCATTCAAGTCTTATATACTGGAAAATGGAGTAAAATTCTTTGCTATTTCTCTTAATATTTGAGATTAGGCTTGAAGATTAGTATTATCTGTGTTATTCGGACTATTGTCCCCATCTTCATTGTTATTTGTACAACATTTTGGCAGATATGCCCTCCGGCCTTCTTCAGGTATTTCTTCTTGGACTCGGGGACCTTCTTGGACTCGGGAACCTTCTTTTTGAACTCAGGAACTTTCTTGTCGTAATTGGGAGCCATCACGGAACTTTGACCTAACCCTGAAGAAGGCCGGAGGGCATATCGGCCGAAACGTTGTACAAATAACAATGAAGATGGGGACAATAGTCCGAATAACAGAGATAATACTAAAGTTCTTTGTATTGAAAAATCCTTGTTAAGTATTTGTTGTTCATTTATACCAACCAATTCTAAATTCAGCTGAATTCAAAATTTAATCTTTAGAGTAGTTTTATCATTTTTTTATTCTATTGTATTTCTTAAGAGGATATAAGTTTTCTTCAGTTGATTTTATAGCTAGCATTATAAAATAAATCTCTAAGTTTTATATTAATAATTGAAAAGAATTGTTTTATCAAACCACATGAGATGGTCAAATGGTTTGAGGTAGATCTACCAAATTTGATATACATATTTATTGTACCAAGGGGAAGGTTTTAATGTATTTTTAGCTCTTTCTTGAAAGAGGAGGACTTTCATTGAAAAGAGGGGGCGGAGTTTAACAACAACAACAATCAGCAGGAAGCATACAGTATTTAAATTTCCAAACCTAAAAGTTCTTTTTTAAGTAGTTAGGACTAATGGAATGCTTGGTGGTAGGACTCAACTAAAATATCTTTCCTAACTCTGCAAAGACCAATATTAGCATTCATATATCTGTGGTATACTAACACAGAACAAAACAAAAGAGAATATAAGCTCATTTACACATGCAAGAATATTCAGAATTTCAGTCGGTAGAGCGTTTGGCTAGAAACCACAAGGTTCCTAGTTCGATACCGGCCCTCACCAACTCAGCATATGAGTAGCACAGGGATCTGTGCGGTAAAGTAAGGAGCTGATGGTAGGTGTGGCGCTCCACCTCAGATGCCAAAACAATCTCCTTGGTCTAGCACTATTGAAAAGGGGGATAGACTCCCTTGCTGACTGGCTGATACCGACTTTAGGCGTCCTCGACGACTTTACTTTACTTATACATTTAATATATTTACGAGTAGTATTAAAGGAATATACAAGTGTGTACCATGGCAGAATTATATACATATTATTCCCTGAACAAGCAGTATGTAGAAAGGGTACAAAATGGAAAAAAGAGTACTTGACAAGTGTAGGTAATGTAACCAGATGGATTTTCCATTCCCTAACATTTTCGCTACAGTTCAAAGAACAGAAGCAAATAGAGTCTGAGAAGTAGTTTCTGTAACTGTCATGTGATATCTTTCAGGAAAAAAATCTATTGTCTCCCTACAGGACTAAATAGAAAAATGTCATAAATACCACACTTGAAAGAAAATTTTGAGAATTTTAACCATTTTAACTATTTTGTGCAAATTTTTAATTATAATTAATATACAATGTTTAGAAAAAGAAAAATGAGATATACAATCTTGAGAATAATAAAAATATTCAATATTTAGAAAAATAAAAATTATATATACAATGTTTAGAATAATAAAAATAAGATGTAT
Organism: Doryteuthis pealeii; assembly: GCA_023376005.1. NCBI lineage: Eukaryota > Metazoa > Mollusca > Cephalopoda > Myopsida > Loliginidae > Doryteuthis > Doryteuthis pealeii. Next base: position 25,253,442 of record CM042143.1, read on the forward strand.
AATGTTTGAAAAAATAAGATAAAATTTACGATCTTTAGAAAAATAAATATGAAATATATAATGTTTAGAAAAATAAAATATACAATGATTAAAGAATGAAATCTACAATGTTTAAAAAATTAAAAATAAAATGTATAATGTTTAGAAAATAAAGATATACAATGTTTAGTTATATATGAAAATTAAAGATACAATATTTAGAAAAAAAGAATATACTAAGTTTAGAAAAATAGAAATAAAATATACACGCTTTAGAAAAATAAAAATTATTTAATTCTTATTTTTTCTAAATATTGTATATTTTATATATTTACATTGTATATTTTATTATTTAATTCTTATTTTTCTAAATATTGTATATTTTATATATTTACATTGTATATTTTATTATTTAATTCTTATTTTTCTAAATATTGTATATTTTATATATTTACATTGTATATTTTATGCAATGTTCAGAAAAATGAAATAGAATTTATTTTTAATATTTCTGTTATTCTTATTATATCAGTGATCTAAGTCCTGAAATAAAAGAGTACTTTAACTCATCTATTATACGGTTGCATATATAATGTGACTTGCTATTTTTAGATGTAAAATGTGTAAATACCTTTTATTTTCTTCATGTACATAAAGAGCCTCACTTTACTATGTGTACAAGTTGTTGTATGATAAGTGTTCAGTCTGAACAATATATCAACTCATTGTTAAGACAGGCATATATACTTTGGACTTGAATATCTTTGGCTGTTTCAAGGAAGGTAACGATGAGAGTAACTGTCATGTAAAAATACATGCTGACTAAATATGGAGAAGAACATTTACTTCATCAGTTAATGTAAACAAAACTGCATAAATATTACACTTATGCATCATCATGTCGCGCTGGCAGCACGGATATCCCCGACAATCTCTCGCCAATCTTTCCTATCATTCATCGCACCAGGGAGTTTTTCCTCTATGCAGCCAGCATCTTTACATAGCTGGTCAATGTAGGTCCTTGCTGGGCGGCCCACACTGGCATGTCCATGTGTTGGCTTCCACAGGAGAACATCACTTATGAGTTCGTCCTTGCTTCTCCAGCAGTGCCCCGCATGCCAAGTCCGTCTCACTCGGATGGTCTGTGAGATAGGGGGCATGCATAATATAATATAATTATGGTCAAGAGATAAATGGACGAAAGGATGCATCCTCCCATTCCCAAAAAAGGGAGACCTAGGAATTGCTAAAAACAACAGAGGCATAACTCTTACTGCTATTGCAGCTAAGATATATAATGCCCTTCTTCTTAAACGCATCTGACCTAAAATAGAGAAAATCCTTAGGAAAAACCAAAACGGATTTTGCAGAAATAGATCCACAACCTCTCAAATCCTGACTATACGAAGAATCATAGAAGGGATTTGAGCAAAAAATCTAGAGGCAACACTACTATTCGTAGATTTCTCTAAGGCATTTGATTCCATACACAGAGGGAAAATGGAACAAATACTACTAGAATATGGTCTCCCCGAAGAAATTGTTGCCGCCATAATGATGCTCTACAAAGACACTAAAGCAATGGTATGCTCACCTGATGGCGACACAGATTTATTTGATATCACCACTGGGGTCCTGCAGGGAGATACACTAGCACCATATATATTTATAATATGCCTAGACTACGTATTCCGAACTTCACTTGATACCATAAAAGAAAAAGGTTTCACACTAAGAAAGGCAAGAAGCAGGCGATACCCCGCACAAACTGTCACAGATGTAGACTATGCTGATGACCTCGCGCTTCTTGCAGATACACCGGCACAGGCTGAAGCACTTCTACACAGCCTGGAGGAGGCAGCAAAGAACGTCAGCCTGTATTGAACTCGGATAAAACTCTTAAGTCAGTAGAAAAATTCACATACCTAGGTAGTAATATCTCATCCATGTTAACCAAATGTTAAGCGATGTTAACACTCGAATAGGAAAGGCATGGTTGGCCACCAACAAATTATCAGTCATATGGAAATCCGATCTCCCTGACAAGCTAAAGAGATGATTCTTCCAGGCTGTGGTTGTGTTGGTACTGCTGTATGGCTGTACCACCTGGACCCTAACAAAGCGCCTTGAGAATAAGCTAGATGGGAGCTGCACGAGAATGCTGCGAGCGATAATATACCAAATACTAACTTCATAATATATCCCAAACTATTGCCTGGTATAAACTTGTAACATAGCTTGCTCAATAGTGTCACTGTAAGATAAAGACATCTGTTGGAAATTTACTTGGTTTCAGCCTCTAAATTGGTAAATGTCAAGGCTTATGGAGTACAAAGTTTGGCATGAGAAATGCCATCTAAGTTTAGTACATTCTTGAGTGTTTTGTCATTATTTAAATAGCATTCTTGTTAAAAAAAAAAAAGAAGTAATTTTGAGGAAAGAGTGTTCAAGTAGCTTAGGTAATGTTGGGCTGGGATTACTTAATTACTTATCTGACTTTGTGGGATAATAAGATGATTTTCCTAAGGGTAGCAATAATATCTTTGCACTCTTCAACTCATTGAGTGGCTCTTAACTGTATTTACTTACTTGATATATATATATATATATATATATTTGTTTGTGTGTTGCAGTGGTTAAAAAAATAGCAGCAATATTGTAATATTTTGGTTATCTTTACTAAAGCTCTCATTTCAGCTGGTATGGAAAGAATGAGGAATATATATATATATATATATATATATATATATTTGATGGGCGGGGTTAGCTCGGTCGGTAGAGCGTTCGGCTAGAAACCACAAGGTTCCTAGTTCAATACCGGCCCTGTCCAAACTCAGCATTATGAGTAGCACAGGGATCTGTGTGGTAAAGTAAGGAATTGATGGTAGGTGTGGCGCTCCACCTCAGATGCAAAAACAATCTCCTTGGTCTAGCACTAGTGAAAAGGGGATAGACTCCCTCGCTGATTGGCTGATACTGACATTAGGCCGCCCCGACGACTTCACTTTACTTTTACTTATATAATCTATGTTGAAGTAGATGACTATATATTTGTATTGAGTTATAGAAAATCCAACACTAAATTTATATTGTTTAAAGTTTATCAATATTTGATAATGAAACAAGATTTATAGGCAGTTTTGTGAACATTTGGATGTACCTTGACATTATTTTAAATGATATATAACCTATTCTATACATATAATTCAATTTATATTGTTACATGCATATGTTCATCAATAAGTCCACAGAATAATGTGGAAAACAGTATATATTTTACCTTATAAATATTTCTGTGCTACTCATACGCTGAGTTGGTGAGGGCCGGTATCAAACGAGGAACCTTGTGATTCTTAGCCGAACGCTCTACCGACTGAGCTAAACCGGCCCTCTGTATTATTAAAATTAAAAATACATTGAGGTATTTTTTTTCATCTCTGATTTTGATTTTGCATGTCATTTATTGTTTACTGAAATGTTTATGTTTATCTAAACAATTTACCAATTATCAACACACTGAGAATAAATAACCTAGTATATCATATATACTATATAAATATATATATTTGATTATTTTATTGTTTTACAAAAACTGATTGATTTCTGCATGAACAATTAAAATAGATTTGCTTAATTTATTTAATTAAACTTATTGAATTATTGGACAATAACTAGGCCAATTTTTAAAATTGGAAGCTCAAATTTTGGAGACCGTCTAATGTTAACATAGTCCACACCTGGAAAAAAATTTAAGGGGGTGGGTGACAATTTTATTTTTTTCTGGATGAATTACCCATATATATTTGATTATTTTATTGTTTTACAAAATCTGATTGATTTTGGTTAATTTATTTAATTAAAATTATTGAATTATTGGACAAAACTGTTTATGCATATTCCCAAATCATCACAAGCAGGATGTGACACATGGCGAATTTTTAAAGTAGACTCTAACAGGTTTGAATTCAGAGTTTTCCTTACCCTAGATTGGTTCCAATACCAAGTTTAAAAAGTCCAGTCTTCCCTAGTATTTACCCATAACTGGAGGGAGAATAATTGGATTCATATCTTTCCAAAAGGTATTAGTACTATGTGAAATGTGAACAGCCACATCAAGGATTTGAACTTGGATTGCCATGTCCATTTACTGTGACAATAACCATTAATAACTGCTTAACTCATACAACTTGTTCAATGTTTATTTTAATTTCAAATATTCTATTTCCAGTTTATAATTGTGGCTTTTCATGATTCCCTTAACCAGTGCTTAACTTACCTATAAGTTATAGCTTAGAGTCACACACACTTAGGCCACATTTAAAAAAATATATTCCCATTTTATTGTTAGTTTTTATTCTATAATTTCAATTTATGAAAAATTATATATTTTTTCTTCATCATTAATATACATGATTTTTTTAAGAGAAGGGACTCAAATTTCATTCTAGCTTAGACCCTCAACAGATGAAAGTCTAGCTCTGCTGTTAACTCATCTCTTCCCTGGCAATTAGACTAACAGTGAAAATTGTATTGTGCCAATCTTTCAAACTTTTGGCTTTTTATCTGGGATCAGACTTAAACTGATCATCCCAGTGTGACATGATAAAAGCCTAAATAACTTTTTATTGATAATTGATTTATATTTTAAATAAACATTGGACTTGTGGTCTGTTAGTTTACATTCATGAATATAAATCAACAAAGATTTAACACAAATTTAATTATTTGCTCTGAGAATCCAGACATTGTTTTGAGAAAATGAGGAGTTCAGAGGTCAAACAGGTCAGCAGACACTCCTTGTGCATGTTAACCAGACCCTGAATAAATAGATAGGGGGGTGCATATTTTCATCAGAAAGAAAAAGAAAATTTTGTTAGAAAAAGCAATCTGCTGAATATAGAAAACAATCAGTATATAAGTACAAATAATAAGTAGAAAGTGTACAAACTCATACAGATAACAATTATGCCTATATATCTATAAATATATATACATGCACATATACATATTTATATATATATATACATATACACACACATATATATTTATATATACATATACACACATATATTTATATTTTTACACATACACACATATATATATATATACACACACATACATATATATTTATATACATACATATTTATATGTATATACATATATACACATATATATTTAGATATATATACATACACATTTATATATATATATATACACATTTATATATATATACATATACTTATATATTTATACATATATATATATATACACACATACATACACACATATTCATGTATATATTTATACATATATAAACACATACACTTGTATATATATTTATATATATAAACACATACACACATATATATGTACATATTTATATATATATACATATATAAACACATACACATATATATGTATATCTATACATATATAACACATACACATATATATGTACATATTTATACATATATAAACACATACACATATATATATGTATATATTTATACATATATAAACACATGCACTCATATATATATATATATATGAAAGTCTAGCTCTGCCGTTAACTCATCTTCCCTGGCAATTAGACTATATATATATATAGTATATATATATTAACACACACAGATATACATGCTTGTATAAAAATGATGTATTCTTATACCATACTATTATTTTCAACAATGCCTAAATAAAAACAAAAAAATATTAATCCAGAAATTACAAACACCAAAGCCTTTGAATATACACATCAAAAAGAAAGCTCTAAATGGTTTATATGTAATAATGATAACCGCCAATATAAAATCTGTGATATGAAGTATCTCCATATTTTGCCAAGACAATAACAACATTTACTGGACATGACAAAAGGTAGCCAACAACATTAAGAGAAAAATATTACCCACTTTGGCTAACATTTATGACTGGTTTTTTGAAGTAAAGAGAAACTGACAAACTTTCACAACTTTCATAATTCCAGTGAATATAATTATTTCTAATTATGTTGAAGCATTGTGACTATTTTATCAAGTAATAAAAAAAGGTACAGAATATTTTTTAAAAGCTAAGGCAATGATTTATGTTTTGTTTTATGCTTAAAGCTAAGTAGTGACTCCCAGTATAAAAGACTGGATGTTAAGATTAAAAAAAAAAAAAGAAAAGATAGAATGGGTCTGGGTTAGGGTAATTATTGTGTCTGCTCTTGCTTATTGTTTCAGTTGTGACCCCCTGTCATAAACACACATACACACAAAGATTTATACATTTTTTTTATCTGTTTCTACATATCTGTGCACATGAAAGTATGAACCCAGACATTATATATGGGTATTAATTTAAAGATCAGAAACAATGAACAAACAGGCTGGCATTAACAATTATTCTAAGGGAATTCTTTATGACTCGATAGCTAATAAATACATATATGTAAGTGCATTTTGTGGGTGTTTATGAATATAGAAATGAATTTCTGTTTGTGAATACGAATTGTGTGTGGCCTTATGTATTATTTGTATATGCATACATATAGAGATTGAATAAAGTTTGGAATGAAATCGAGGGGAATGAGAAAGAAAGAACATCTGTCTGGAAAATCAGGTCTAGCATTATAAAATCTGGTGGAATGAGAAAGAAAAAATACAGTAGAAAATGCTGATTGTCATGTTTTGCAATCTAGAGGTCTAGCATCATGGAATTTGATGGAATGAGAAAGAAAAGACAATCTGAAAATCAGATTGACATCTTTTGCTAGAGATTTTCCAGATCATTTTTTCTTTCTCATCCACTGGATTTTATGATGAAAGAAAATCTAATTGAAATATTTTGCTAGAGATGTAGCATCATGAAATCTGGTCGAATAAGAAAGAAAAAGTCTGGAAAATCAGATTGATATCTTTTTGCTAGAGATGTAGCATCATGAAATCTGGTCAAATGAGAAAAAAAAACAGTCTGAAAAATCAGATTGAGATAAGAGAGAGATAGATATATAGAGAGAGAGAGAGAGAGAGTGAGAAAGAGCGTATGTGTGTGTTTGTGCTATATATATATATACACACATATTTGTCAGCTTGAAAGATGCATATCCAATTTTTGACATATATATATATATATATAGGTAGGTAGAGAGAAAGTGTGTGTGTGTGTGTGTGTGTGTGCTTTATATATATATATATACATACACAATATTTGTCAGCTTGAAAGATGCATATCCAATTTTTTAAAAAGCTTTGCATATATTATAGTCTTTAATGAGCTTGCAATTTTTTTCAAATACAGTCTCATGGTCTATGTACCCAGTCCCTCAAATTCACTTATAAGCCATGCATCTTTTAGGCTAGAAAATATTGTGTATGTGTACATAGATAGTGAAAGAATATGATCCATTCAAGAGGAAATATTTCTCATACCAGATCAGTATTGCAGATTTTACCTGTGAATAAATGTACTGACTATAGGAGTTGGGAGATTACATTGTATTGATCTTTCGTTTAGGGAAGACCAGTGCACTTGTCTAGAAAATTTAAAATTATGTTGGCTTTTACCTGGCCTTGAGCACCAGTTATAGGTACTGAAGGAAAACATAACTATGTCAACTATTAAGGAGGCTTTATAAATAAGCAAACAGAAGAATCATACATTAAGTTAGATTCTTCCATGTCCTTCACCTTTCATTAGCACACACACACACAGAGATATTTTACCTTCCATGTTTGTATTAAATTCTAAAGGAGCTTATAACTAAAAGTCTATCTCATCTTTCCTGAATTAAATCATAGATGATAGGATTGACTTACTATATGAAAAATGATACCAGCAGTATTTGGACTACAGACCACAGAAAGAAGGAATCCATGAACTCTGAGTCATTATTCTAATATTTTGTCTTTAATAGGCTTATAGCTTGATATTTGTTGGCATCGTATAATTTTTTTTATTTTATTTCATAATAACCCAATATATTTTGGCTTTTCCCTTCACATAATCATGAGTTCAAGGCTGTGCAAAGAAATTATTTCATTGTTTCCTTTTACATGGAATTTTGTAATTTTAATTCAAGATTGGAATTTTTGGTAAATTCAGTAAAGGAACTAGAGAAAAGGCATTAGTGCTAATATAGTGAGTGTTAACCCTTATACCATTCTTTGTGATAATAATTAATCTAGCTGTATAAGAAGAACATTATTATATAGAAATTGAATTGCTTGAGAGAGAAAGAGACTCCTATCATTATGCAGGGAGAGGCTAATACCCTTAATACTAATACCCTTGAAAAAGGTATATATCCAATAATTCTCCCTCTAGCTATGGGCACATAATGGGGCAGTTTGGGCTCTTTAACCTTCACATAAGAACCAATCTAGGAGAAGGAAAACTCTGATGTCAAACCTGTTAAACTTTGTTTCTAAATTCCCATTGTGTCACATTTTATTCATTCAGAGAGGTTGGTAAATACATAATACAGGGGCATGCAGAAGTAATAGGGGTCAATAGTATTACATAAAACTAATTAATATTTAAAAAAAGATAAATGATTATATCAATAGTATTACATAAAAACATTTACATAAAAATGATTATATCAATAGTATTGCATAAAACATTTACATAAAAATGAAGCTTTTTATTTTGCTTTAATTTGCACCTTTGGTCTTTTGTCTCTTTATTTATACTGTAATTAGTTTCGACTTTATATAATCGAACCGATTTTTTGTGCCCCACAAAAGAAGGGGGGGGGGCAAAGTTAAGTGACCTGAAAAAAATCAAGGCTTTTTGATTTTGGTGTGGTAATATGTTAAAGAGAAGGAAAACTCTGAATCCAAACCAGCATTACTCCACTCAAAAATGACCTTATGTCACATCCTACCCATACATATATATATATATATATTTACCAACCCCTCTGCCTGAGCAGGATGCGACACATGGTCAATTTTTAAGCAGAGTTTAACAGGTTTGAATTCAGAGTTTTCCTTCTCCTAGACTGGTTACCTAGCTATGGTTAAAGATTCCAGTCTGTCCTGCTATTTATCCATAACTGGAGGGAGAATTGGATTCATACCTTTCCCAAGGGTATTAGCGCCATGTGAAATGCAGACAGTCTTGTCCAGAAATTGAACTCAGGTCAACGAGTCCATTTTTACAATTCTAACCATCACACCACCCACCCCCATACATATATACATATACACTTACACACAAAGACGTATGAGAAAGTAAAAGAATGATATACATTATGGTACTATAGTTAGCTTACTTCAGAAATAGTTAACATGTGTATGAGGGCTATGTTTAAAGTGGGCTAAGTTAGTCTTCCCTGAAAAAAAAACTAAAGAAAACAACAACAAAAAAACTATTGAAATCATAGCCTTTGACTTGACTTGAACATCAACTCTTGGTATCAGTAGGTAACATACAATTATCTTAGTCGCCAAGCAGGAGTCAACACAAAGAGTGATTTGTAGAGAAAGGAGCTGCTATTTTTCTAAATCTGACAGAATAAGCCAGGATAAGATCTGTTCCTCAAAAGAAAGGCTTGAAACGCAATCCATTTTTATCTCACTCAAGATAAATCTGTCAAGCAGATGCTAAAACATTTTAGGTATAAATATTTTGCATTTATGTTGGATATAAAAACAATCTCTAACAGTTTTTTGTTTATTTTGCTGGATGCTTTACTATTTACTTATCATATCTAGCCGCTTTATCCTTAATCTTTTTTTTTTCAGTTTGCAACCTCTTATTGCTGCCAATAGATGTAATTAAGAAGCACTTCTTTATAATTTCTTGTTTCCTCAGTCAAATTCCTCCGGTGCATTACCTTCCAATATTGTCATTATGATAACACCGACAAGAGAAAAGTATTTGTCTGAATTTTTTAGATGAGGCTTGATAACTTGTAGTATTTGGACTGTTGTCCTCATCTTGTTATGTACACAACACTTAAGCTGATGTGCCCTCCAGCCTTCTTTAGGTATTTCTTGTTGTAATCGAATTTTTATGAACCGAGAAACCTAAACTATTTTAAAGTCAATCATTTTGGAATGAAACAATTTAACAATCTTCGCTTTCAAATGAGTTAACTAAAACTTTTATTCTCTATTTATCTAAATTTACTGGTTTATGTTTTAGTTATGTCCTAATGTTTCAATTTTGTCTGCATAAAACGTCCAAGAAAAAAAAAAAAAAAATGTATTTTCAGAAAGCTGTCCAAAATGTTAAATCATTAATAGCAGCATGGATATCCATGACAATCTCTTGCCAACCACCCCTATTGGTCATCGCCCCTGGAGGTCCTCTGTGCAGCATCTAGGATCCACACAGGAATGATCAACGTACGTCCTTGCTGGACAGCCCACACTGGCGTATCCATGTGCAGGTTTCTACAGCAGAATAACACTTATGAGTTTGTCTTTGCTTCTCCAACAGTGTCCAGAATGTCTTGTCAGTCTTAGTTGGATGGTTTGTGTGATGGGGGGCAAGTGATCGTACAACTGCTTTCTCATGGGGTGTTGTTTAACACTGCAGAATTCTTGTGCAACTCTCATCTAGTTTATTCTCTAGGCCAAGGTTTTTCAAAAATTCATGGAACTTTGAACTGATCCCTTTATTCAATCCACCGGGATAGACTGTTCTCATTCCGCCAACTATGACCAGTGTTAAGCTATGTTAATTATTCTATGTTGTTATCACCCTTGGTCACGATTGGTTGGCAGAATGAGAACAGTCTACCCTGGTGGATTGAATAAAGGTTTTGGTTCCCAAGTTCAACAAGAAGGTTCCTGAGTTTGACAAGAAACATCTGAAGAAGGCTGGGGGCACATTTACTGAAATGTTGAGTATGTAACAATAAAGACAAGGACAACAGTCGCCCCCAAAAAACTTAATACAAAAAGGAAAGTGTATTTACTTATTCTATAGAGGGTAACAGTCTTGATCACTCTAGTTGCTCTTCATCAACTGTTTTGTCTTATTTTGACCAAATAATTAAAAATATCAGAATGTAGAACAAAGATTGTGCTTATGGCAACATTGCAATAAGTCAATGAACTGGAAAGTCTTGATTAAAATTATAATCTGTTCATCCTGCAGTGATATTTTTTGCATAATGGCACAATCTTTTTAATACAGTTTGATAGATTTATTTATTATTTAGCTTTTGCTCACATCAGAAAATGATTTTTTCATTGCAAAGATCTATTTGAAAATGTCAGCATAGATTACATTTTGTCCTTTTTAAGAGAAATAAAATTATACCAAAATATATAAACCTGATCAATAGTATACAAAAGTAACCCCTTAACATGATCCCCAAAGAAGCTAACATTGTTAAAATTGTTAACAACAAAAGTGTAAATATACAATGTATATTATTCTCTAACATCTGAACATAAAATAACCTAAAAACTGTTTACTTAATAATTTCCATTAGTAATTCTGTTTTTTTATGTTTATATATCTATCTTACTTAATAAATATTTGCATGCGTTTAAGAATATATTTTGAACCAGAAAATGACATAATTGTTAGCATGTTTATATCTATGTATATAGGTATGATGTTTGCATAGGCTAGAAGTTAACAGTCACCAAGAACCACTGACTTTGTCTAGGCTATCCTAATTTATATATATATATGCTCTATCACTGATATTGAGTATTCTTTATCCATAGATATGGCTCTCTCTCTCTCTCTCTCTCTATATATATATATATATATATATATACACACTCACTCATACACACTTTGTATGTCATTTCTTTATCTAAAAAATGTATTCTTAGTTATGTATGTACTATCACTGATATGAGCACTCTATTTATAATATAGCAAACTATATATAATATATATATATTTAATATATTTCATTTCATTGGCAATTCAATCTCGAAAGACTATGATAAAAGTTTTTGTGTGCCCCTGAAGTTGCAGCGCCTCCTGTGACTATGAAGTCCTATTTTGTATCAGGGTGACTTCTGACATGTACAGTCCTCTATGGAGATTCTGCCGCCACCGAGGGCAGTCTTGAGCCAAATTTTCCCAACTGGAAGGGACAATGCCAAAGCACCTGAGATCATTTTTGCAGACATATATATATATATATATATATATATATATACACACACAAAGTAGGTCATTTCTAGATTTCAAAAATGTATTCTTAGATAAATATGCTTATCATTGATATTGAGCACTCTTTATCTATAGATATAGCAAACTAAATATTTAATACATACATATACATACATAAACAAGGTATGTCATTTCTTTAATGGAAAAATGTATTCTTATATTTGATTATTAGTTTCATGGTTTTATCTATTATCATACTAATGCTGAGTGAATCAATGATTGTGTCCTAAAGACTGTTTTTCTATTTGGTTTAATGACACAAAATACATGGCAAAATATTCCTCACTTCTGGGATTGAGTTATGTTTGAAAAAAATCCATTTTAATTCTAATTAATCATAATTTGCAATTAAGTAAAAAAAAGTCTCTAACTTCACATTTTGTCTGTCACTTTCCCCCTCTTTATATTATATTTTGATTAACTACTCTCTACATATGTTATTTTCTCTGTGAGTGTAGAGAGAGAGAGAGAGAGAGAGAGAGAGAGAGAGAGATTGGAGAGTATGAGAGAGGGATTGAACTTCCTACTTTTGTTGTATGTTAATTTTCATCAGCAGCTAATGGCTGACTTATATATAACATACAAATAAAGTGGGAAGTCCAATCTCTCCCTTTACACTCATAGAGAAACTAGAATATATAGGACAGGGGAAAGTGACAGGCTGAATGTGAATTAAGAAACAGGTCAGTTTTTGACTTGCAAATTTTTGTAAAATGTTTTTTAACATTGTTTTTAAAATTCTACATCCATATTTACTTTTTAGGTTTAATTCACTGTGCAAACTCACTTTTCTCATGATCACAATTATCTACTGAGTGCTCAATGGATGACCCAATGATCCCGTTTTTTGCTGCATTATTTCTTAGTTACTTATATACTATATATATATATATATATATATATTATATATATATATATATATATATATATATATAAGTGCTTTAAAAAGACCCACTAGTTAGCTAGCAACTCGTTTTTTTTTGCGGGGGGGAGTTCTTTTGTCGCCCTCCTTCTATTGTAAAGTACATACATTTTTTTTAAACAATGAATATTTTAGTGTGTCTTTTTAAAGCACTAATAAAATTCTGTAAACCCCAAAAAATACATATTATATATATATATGTATATATAAGCAACAAACAAATAATGCAACAGGAGAAATATTTATTTCTCACTACTATTTCCTTCCTTATGAGTGCACTTAACCCAATGCTTCTCTGAAGCCCACATCATTTAGTAAAATTTTCAGATTGCAATTCATCCAATAACTGGTTATTGACATACTGATCTACTCTTATATATGTGTAACGCATGATAATTTTTTTAGTATATACACTCTCACACACAAACGCACACACACACATACACATATATATACATTAAAAAATGGATACAATAGAAACCTTTTCGAGTTTCACCATAAGGATCTTCAGGGTTAAATCCACTGAATTAATCGAGGTACCGATTAATTGTAGCCGATCATGCGTGTGTTCATTGTATAAGATGTTACATTATATATTCACCGGTAAGCCACTTTTTATCTTTATAAATATATATATATATATATATATATATAATCCAAAAGTCCAGAGAAGAAACCTTCCTTATGACACAAGAATTTTATTTAAACAAAACCAAGTCGCAGTTTGAGAGCCCAATGTGTGCTCTTAATGTTAGAGTCACAGAGCAAATATATGAGTAAAGAAATAACAAAAGACTTAGAGATTTAGCATTATAGTCTATTTCAGGGAGCTTAGACAAATAGTCTAAATCTCCCGACTCATCAGATGCGAATGATGAAATTTTTTATTACTTTAAAGGCATTTGAAAACAGATTTTTATTTATATATTTAAAAAATGTATTTTTTTTTTAAATTTAAAATATATAAATAAAAATCTGTTTTCAAATGCCTTTAAAGTAATAAAAAATTTCATCATTCACTTGATGAGTCAGGAGATTAGACTATTTGTCTAAGCTCCCTGAAATAGACTATAATGCTAAATCTCTAAGTCTTTTGTTATTTCTTTATATATATATATATATATATATTTCAGCACATGCTAAAATATTAAACATAATTTTATATATAAGAAAAAACTCAGTTTTTATATGTATAGTTACATTCCTTTAAGCATTTATGTGTATAAATATATATGTACACATATTGTTAACATATCATTCTTCTGCACAGTCTTGCCTGCTATGCTCTGATGTGTCTATGAATGTGTGCGTGTGACTTTCTCTCTACCATTACTGAAATATTTACTGCTGGGTGGCACATGGCAGGTTTTGGGTGGTAAACAAAATATCTCCATCTTTCCATAGTCGGGCTGTTTAGATCACTTATCACTTATCCATCATATCTATTACATGATTGGCAAGGTAGAGCCCGGGTAATTATAGTCCTCTGGGCCATGCATTTCAGGAGGATGCACGGACTTAGAGATGAAAAAGAGAATTATAATGACTTCTTCTTTTTCTCTTGCTCTTACTGCTTCTCTTTTCAATAGTCGTAGATCTTTGAATGTGTACGAGCACAGAGAATTTCTTTGGTCTAATGTAAATCGTAGGCTTATTTTTCATCTGCATTTTATTCAGGTGCCCCACATACCATAAATTCAAGCATTGAGTATAACTTTCATATCAGTACACACACAAATCTATGGACATGCACACATACACATTATATATATATATATATATATATATATATATATATATATATATATTATCAATGTGTATGGTTGGCACTATTATACTTGAAGAAGCGGTAGTAATCCAATGTACAGTGTTATTAGAAGAGTGCTCAATATCTGTGATAGAGAGTTAATAGATAAATAAATAAAAGTTTTACCTTATATTTATTATCATTGGAACAATTTTGCTACTATTGGTTTCTTGCTCTGCGGCAGTCATCAGGCAACGAAAGTGATTTTTAAAAACACTTTCGTTGCCTGATGACTGACGCAGTGCAAGAAACCAATGGTAGCAAAATTGTTGCAATGATAATAAATATAAGCTAAAACTTTTATTTATTTATTTATTTATCTCTCTCTCTCTCTCTCTCTCTCTCTCTCTCTCTATATATATATATATATATATATATATATATAAATATATATATACGCACACATACCAATGCAGATTAAGTGAGAGGAGACTTATATAATGCCAAATAATTGTAATAACAGAGAGGATAGTCTGAAGGTGCTAAATCTGGTGAGTATGGAGGATGCGGTATAGTTGTCCACTCGAATGAGGTGATTTTCTCCCTTATCCTGATGCTTGTGTGTGGTTGAGCATTGTCATACTGAAAGAGGACATTGTCACTTGGCAAATTGGGTCTTACTCAGATTCTTGCTCTGAGCCTCGTTAGGGTCGCAATGTGGGCCTTAGTTTTATAAAAAAAAGTCACATGAAATAAAGAAAATGGCATTACTTTTTGACTCTTTTATATATTGACAGAATGTTTGGATCGGTATTCTAACTGGAAGTTAAACCTTTATTCATTCGAATGGAATTGATCATGAATCACTGATATACACATCTCCAGTGTAGGTCATATGTATCTACCAACCCCTCTACATGAGCAGGATGTGACACAAGGTCAGGTTTTAAGTGGATTTTAAAGGTTTGAAATCAGAGTTTCCCTTCTCCTAGACTGGTTGCCATACCAAGGTCTTTCTATTTACCCACAGCTGGAAGGAGAATAATTGGATTCATACCCTTCCCAAGGATATTAGTGCCATGTGAAATGCAGCCAGTTTCATCCAGGATTTGAACTTGTGTCCACTTTCTATAATGATAACCATTACACTAGAGGTGCCTCCAATTCAGTGTAGTTGCTATGTTCTCACAACAACTCTGAAATCAGTCATTATTTTTATTTTAAATTAACCATGGAGACTTATATTTCCGAAGCGCCCACCCCCCCCTCAATCTTAAGGGCACACTTAACTCATCCTTCATGTATGCCTCTGGCATCCCTGAACATAAATATACCTTATTCCCAAAATCCATTTCTCTCTCTCTGTATAGAATAAATATTCGACACGATTATTTTTATTTATCACTTTCTGTCAGTGTGTATGCATATCATAGATTCTTTTGTGAGAGAATTTCAAATCAGTTATATATATATATATATATATATATATATAGCTATCTGTTTATCCATCAGGCTGTCTATATAAAAAAGAAAGAAGCTGATAGAAAAGATGTGATCATAAAGTATTGAGACTGTGCTGTAACCAAACAAAAGTTAGGAAATGAGAAATAACCAAAACGGAGGTTGGAAATGAAATGAATCTTTATTACATTAACAAATAAAATAATTGCCAGTGGTATGAAGAGAGGGCACATTGACCGAAATGTTGTGCAGAAAACAATAAAGATGGGAACAATAGTCTGAATAATACAAATCATCAAGCCTAATCTCAAAAATTCAGAGAAATATTATTTCAGTCAGTCAGTATACTGTTGTTTAGGACAACAGTTACTGGCTAAAAACAACTGAACTAGTGCCCAAGACAGCTGGTACTTATGGAACTCAAGAATAGTCCATTATGTATTTGGGTGATTCCATTCCTTGAGTCCTTATTGGCTACTTGGTTTCTATGATGTTATGAGGCTTCATAAATACTCTGTCATTCCGCAGTAGGATTGCAACAAGATTAGATGCGTATTCAGTTATGGCAACTTGTTGCCTTGTCTTACCAATTCGACGGTAATTGGAACTTAGTATGATTATTCTACAAATACTAAAGCTGTAAGTTTGAATGAAGATGTGTACATAGATGGAAACACACACACACATATATATATATATATATAGCTGATTTAGTACCAATTTGAAAAAGCTTTTAAGCCAATTTCAATCCTTTTTGAACAACAGTTTTTTTGACAAAACACCAGATTGTGCAAGTGCAACACCATACTCACCAAACCCACTTCTGCGATAACTTTTTCTATTTTCATAAACTGTAAATTCATATCAAATATAAGCTTTGGGGATGTGTGAAGGACATTAAACAAAAGATAACAGAGTAGTATCATGCCATCTTAAAAGAAGGGTTTCAAAAATGTCTTTATTATTATTAACAATATTTTTCATTAAAATATTCTGGGTCTACCCTATTCATCTTTGATATTATTTTCTTCTTCTTTTTTACTTCATGCTATCATTGTTGCCTTTCTTCACAACAGTTTGTTTTATTATCTTATCGATTTTTTATAATAACTTTGTGGGTTGATAAACTCCAGCAAGAGCTAGATCAAACGGTCTAAAGCCAGAACAAGAGAAATAGCTTCTGACAAAACTTGTACCACATCTCATAACTGTGGTAGCCTGTAATTTTGTAAATATTGCTTTAGTGTAATCTGTATTCATTCTTCCACCCACTTCCTGTTTGATACACACAAACGCATTTATGTTTTTTGTTTTTGTTTTGTTTTACGGCATATCAACTTCAGTGGGTTATTTAATGCCAATAAAGTTTTGAAATAAATCAATTCTTAATGGATAATACATTTTTTTATAGATACATTTTTCTATTTAACCCATAGATGGGACCCTAACAGGTACTACTACTCCAGGCCAGAATGGAGCAGGGAGCAATGGTGATGAAAGGGTGCTCCACATTCCCCAAACCTCCAAAACTGGAACCTCACCATTAGATAGAGTTTAACGTCATTCCTAGGACATGTAGACCTGCAGCCACCGCCTTCTAGCACCCATATGATAAAAAGGGGTTGGGGCTTGCCATAAGGGACAAACACATTTAGTTTAGATTTTAGAAGATACTGCGTTGTACCAAACTTAGTCGCATTCAAAATCTTGATATAACAGTATTTTGTATGGTTTAATATTAGCTCTTTTTCAAATACTCCATATACTTTCACACACATGTATAGGGAAGAAAAATAAAAAAGTAAGGCAGAAATCTAATCAGTTGTTAAATGTATACAAATTGAATAAAATTAACTTTTCACTCTCCTGCTAACACACAGAAATAAGCATTCATTAATGTATATTCATATGTGCGAATATATATATATATATATATATGAAATGAAATGAAAATATTTTTGTTTAAAGTTAGGTGTGTATTTTTTTCCAAAAAAAAAAAAAATATGAAATATACAAATTAGATTTTCTATTTGTCTTTTGAGTAAATAATTTTTGTTGTCCACATTATCATATAACTTATTTGAAGATGTCTGTAATGTGCACTTACTTATCCTAACAAATATATCTATTTGTGTAATTCATATAATTTTTAACACTTTTGTATCTCGTGTAAAGTTGTACTTTAAGTTAAAAATGACACATATAAATCTTCAAATGTCATGCATAAAATAGTCTATGGGCTTTCTGTACTTCATGTTTATCTCTTAATATATATATTTACCAACTCCTCCGCACGAGCAGGATGTGACACATGGTCAATTTCTTAAGCAGAGTTTGAATTCAGAGTTTTTCTTCTCCTACACTGGTTACCTAGCCGTCGTTAAAGAGTTTAATATGCCCAGCCATTTACCCATAGCTGGAGGGAGAATGGGATTCTATTCCCTAATCATCATGAGTCAAACAAAATTTGTCAAAATTAAACATTTTTTTTAACATAAAAAAAACTTCCTGTTTAGAAAATAATTAAGTTGTGCCCTACATTTATTGTGTGGTGTAATAATTATAACAGGAAATGGACATGGTAAAACGAGTTCAAAACCTTGATGAGGCTATTTGCATTTCACATAGAACTAAAACCCTTGGGAAAGTTATGCAACCAACTATTTTCCCTCCTGCTATGATTAAATAGTAGGGCAGACTGGGTTCTTTAACCTTAGGATGGCAATCAGTCTAGGAGAGGGACATATCTGAATTCAAACCTGTTAAACTCCGCTTAAGAAATTGACTCTGTGTCATATCCTATTCGTGAAGAGGGATTGGTAAATATGTACATTTGTAAATTTAATAAAATAGTTCAATTACTTTTTGGTAGAAAAATATTTTCACGTTATAATATTTTTTTTTAATTTGAAAATAATTGATATGTGCAAAAGTTTCTATAAAATAAAACATTATCAACTTCATATTCAGTCTTCAGCCTTGTGTCACATCTTGCTCATGGTGGAAGAACTGGATAAATAGATATACAAGCTTATTAAAAAAAAATAATTTCAATTTATTTATAATGTATTTCATAATAGAAAACTTCAAGAAAAAGATTATCCCATTATTAGAACTTAGACTATACCCACTGTATCCCCTGCAGAGGTGTAAAACCACCCCTAATAATCGGTGCCCTGAGTTTGAGACTAAACTACATTTGATGGTAAGGCTCTAATTTTGGAGATCTATTGGTGAGTGTGAAATCCTTGCCCTAACTCCCAGGCCCACTCTCTCCTCGAGCAGTAGTACCTATTAGGGTTCCATCCTTTGGTCAAATAGATCTGTTTGAAAATTATTCATATTAAATAGGACCATGTGTAGAAAAATCTCTTAAGAAACAATTACATAAAAATGCCCACTTTACTTATTTATGGGTCTCATTGTGTGTAACCGAATATACGTCACCACAGATGTCACAACTCCCTTAGTCATATATGTTACATCCTCCATGATCTTATTTCTTAAACTCTCAATTATCTAGAAAATTGGTTAATATCATTAATATCAATTGTGTTATCTACACACTAGTAACGTGCACTTTTATTTATATGTGAACATGTATTGGAAATTAAGTCTCCTTTGGATTTAATCTGTTGAAACAAGTGAGCATTAAGGAGAGAAAAAGAGAGACAAAGATTCAGAGGTGGGGGGAGAGACAGGAAAAAAGAGAAATAATAGAGAAATATAAGAAAAATAGAGAGAGAAAGAAACAAAAGAAAGAAGTGAAAGAGAATAAAGTAAAATAAATATATAAATAAACAGAGAGAGATACCATGATAAAGATAATATGAAGATACAATGATGGCAAGTCCCTAATGTCTTGGAATAAAATAACCCAAGACAGGTTGATATACAGTTAAAATCAATCCAAAAAGGAAAAATAATCATCAATTCCTAATAAATTTTTTTTTTTTTTCACAGAAAAATCACAAGGTTGTTGAAATAAAACAAATTAGGAATAAATATGTCAGCATTTCTTTTTTTAGCAGCACCTGTCTCTGTTGATAATTGGTCTTTTTATAATCATTTTGGCTTCTGGAAATCTGATACGTGGCTTCCTGCTGTGATTTGAGCAGTGAAGTGAAGTGAAACAGAACTTCTCTCAAAGACAGATTTGTTGATTTTGGGCAAAGACCCAAGGGAGAATAAGGTTAGACTCTGTGGTACTTGCTGCACCCTCCACTGCTGGGGTCCTTAATTTGCTTACTTAAGCAAACATCTTTTCTACTACTGATATATCAACTGTGGTGAACATTGCAGTAAGACTGTCTCGGTCATATTTAATTTGTTTCTATCAAGTATTAGTGTCTGCCATTGCTAAGTATCCAAACATGAGGCTAAAGACTTTTTCAATCCAATTTCTTAAAAACCTTTTCTGATAATAAAACAATATAATGGTGATATTGGAAGTTGAATTTGAAAATGTACATAACAATTTATAAATTTACCACCGACAATAGTTGACAGTGTTCAATCTAGGGTAAAAGCAAAAATTTAGAATGCTGATTTTCAAGTCAGGCAAACCATTCCACTTAGAAGATTAGTACAATAATTTCCTGTGACCTTACTCATGATTGATTTTGACAGTGTATCAACACATGTGGTGTTATCTTATGCCGAGGTTAGAGAATCAAATTCATTGTACACAGTTATATGATATCAAGTAATGCAATCTAATACCAGTAATTTTTATACAAATCTATTTGGCCCATTATTGGAACCCTAACAGATACTACCATTTTGTGGAGTAACCTTTCACTCTGACTCAGTCTTTAAGAACTGGAGGCAAACCATCAGGTGGAGTTTAGTGTTATACTTTTTGTGCTTCAACATACTATTCTCTTCCTCTCTAATTATATAATATATAAAACTACATAAAAATATAAATATGAATATACAATGAATGTAATGTATGTATATATATATATATATATATAAGTAAGTAAGTAAAGTCGACGGGGCGGCCTAAAGTCGGTATCAGCCAGTCAGCGAGGGAGTCTATCCCCTTTTCAATAGCGCTAGACCAAGGAGATTGTTTTTAGCATCTGAGGTGGAGCGCCACACCTACCATCAGCTCCTTACTTTACCGCACAGATCCCTGTGCTACTCATACGCTGAGTTGGCGAGGACCAGTATCGAACTAGGAACCTTGTGGTTTCTAGCCAAACGCTCTACCGACTGAGCTAACCCGGCCCATATATATGAAGATAGGATGGATGGAGTAGAATCCGACAGTATGAGGTAGGTAAAAGGATAGTGAGCAAGAAATGATAACTCAAAACGAATCTAAGCATTGAAACATGTCTGCCCCTATCTTCCCTCCCTTCACTTTCAATACTAACTCACCCACCCCTCACTACATCACATGTACTCACACATAATTTTGCTTTCAATAAAAAATCTTTGACTGAGGATGTCCGTATAAATCGGACGAAACGTTTCAACGCTTAGATTCGTTTTGAGTTATCATTTCTTGTTCACTATTTTTTTACCAACCTCATATATATATATATATATATATATATATATATAATCCAAAAATCCGGAGAAGAAATCTTCCTTACAACATAGAAGTTTTTTAAAAAAAGGGTCGTAGTTTGCAGTGTGCTCTTATTGTCAGAGTCACTGAGCAAAATTATATAATTATTATATTATTATTAAATAATAAAAAAAAAATCTGTTTTCAACTGCCTTAAAAGTAATAAAGAATTCATCATTCACATCTGAAGATTGGAAACTCTAGACATTTGCTCTAGGCTTCCTGAAATTGGCTAAAATTCTAAAAATCTAAATACTCTGTTATATTTTTTTACTATATATATATATATATATATATATATAGTAAAAAATATAACAGAGTATATATATATATATATATATAATATATAATGAGTAGAGAATTAAAAAATGAGAAAAGTATTAGCATGAAAAGGTGCTCAATGCTAAAAAAGCAGAGCAGATTTATAATCAATGGTAATATTATGGTTTACACTCATAACTTGAAGTTTCATGGTAATCCAATCATCAGATGAGTCCAATGGTTGAGATGTTAAAAACCAGTCGTGAAAATTTTCACGACTGGTTTTTAACATCATTTTCACAACTGGTTTTTTAACATCTCAACCATTGGACTCATCTGATGATTGGATTACCATGAAACTTCAAGTTATGAGTGTAAACCCATAATATTACCATTGATTATATATATATATATATATATATATATATATATATAATCAGAACTAATAGGAAAATCAGTGCAATACAGTACTTCTGCCCCATTCTATATAAGACCAGCCTGACAGTGATCTAAGTTTCTGACCAAAAAGGCCTATTGGCCCTGTACCCTATCTCACCCTACCAGCTCTTATATAATCTTAATGAGACATTTGTTTCTAAAGTTTTATGCCTCAAAGAATATAGAGAAATCAATTGGAGCATTTATTTCCAGTGCTACAAAGTACTGTTACAACACATCTATTGGACAATAATAATAGAACAGGAATTCCTAGTGTTAAAACAATTTAGCTATAATATATTGATTCATTTGAGGCCACTTCAAAACTGAGACTTGCTACTTTGGTCTCTCAGTGCTTAGTGCCCTCAGGCACTGCCCAATGGCCCCTGACCATTCCACAGATATATCTAAGCATTTGCATAACTACTGAAGTATCTCTTTATCTCTAGTCTTCTTTATATATATATATATATATATATATATATATATATATATATATATATATCTTTTTATTATATAAGGTGTATGAGAAAATTTACAGCAAAAATCAGTTTTCATCTTTGTGTACAATTTCTTATTTTCAAAAAAAGGAGTGCTAGGAATTTTTGTGATATTGATAAAATATAATATTCTTATTTCCTTTTAGTGTTTTCTGTTTTTGAATTTCTTTTTGTCCTTTCACACACACTCAAACCTGCATATTTGATCCATCTCCTCTCCTTAAAATAAGTTACTGACATTATACATATTTATAAATATTATAATTATTGTTAAATATTAGCTCACCTGAGGATCAAAGCATGAAGCTCTGAGTTATGAGTTTTTATCTTGTTTTATATCTTACTTTTTTATTCATGAAGTATATATATATATATATATATATATATATATATATATATATGAAGTAGTCAAACAGTGTGTTTGAAAATGGTGAAGGCCGACAATTTGTGGGAGATTATGTGCTTAATTAAAGTCATACCTAATTTTGTTAATTAATTATAATTAAATGAATTAGGCGTGCATATTGGTTTAAATGTAAAGCATAAACAAATCATGAAAAAGTCGATCTCTGTATGTACATTTCAGCCTATTAGGCCTCATCAGCAGAGCTATAGACAGGGCAGTGCTTTGTGCGTGATTCGAACTCTACCTGTCAGGCTGACAGGCAGACATTCTAACCACTACCCCTTCACATGAATAGGGTGTGACACAAGGCCAATTGCTTAATAGGAGTTTAATAGGTTTGAATTTAGAATTTTCCTTCTAGACCTGTTGCCATATCAAAGTTAAAAATCCCAGTCTACCCTACTATTTACCCATATCTGGTGAGAAAACAGTTGGATTTGCACCTTCTTTAAGGGTATTAGTGCTATGTGAAAGGGCCGGTTTAGCTCAGTCAGTAGAGTACTTAACTAGGAATCACAAAATTCCTGGTTTGATACCGGCCCTTGCCAACTTAGCGTATGAGTAGCACAGGGATCTCTGTGGTAAAGTGAGGAGATGATGGTAGGTGTGGCGCTCCACCTCAGACACTAAAAAACAATCTCCTTGGTCTAGTACAAGTGAAAAGGGGATAGAATCCCTCACTGTCTGGCTGATACCAACTTTAGGCCACCCCAACGACATTAGTACTATGTGAAATGTAAACAGCCTCATCCAGGATTTGAACTCATCTTGCAGTGTCAATTTCCTTTGACAGTAACCATTTTCTACGTACACCTTATATCATTTGAACAGTATTTTCTTATTTTTCATTCTCAGTATCTTCATTAAGTTATCTAAGATGATGTATTTGGTTGAATATGACGTTTCTAATGATGTCCCTGTTTTTTTATCTTGCTACATAATTGTTCAGCATTTGTATAAACATCTATAGCAAATATTCTTTCAGACCTTACCTCTTTTCCAGTAACATTTATGAAAGAAAAACATTTTTTTTTCTTTAACTTATTGCTATTTAATCCGGCAATATCTGCCTATATTTATCATATTTTAGAAAAATACTAATATCATTTATCATATGGGTTTGTTTTTTTTTTTGTTGGAAAGAAAAATTTCCCAAATCCTTTGTGATATGAAATATGTTGTCTCAGTATCGAGAATATTAAGATTATAGTTTTCAAACGTTGTTGTTTTGTCATCATTTCTAATTGATATGATCTTTAGCTATTAGCAGGAAATTAAGATAATTCTAATTACTAGTTTTACAATTTCTATTTCGGTTTTAACTTTTTGATAAAAGCAAAAACCAAAGAATTGGGAAGAGAAAAATGCGAGAATATTAATTAATTCTTAATTTTCTTCGTTTTTGTAGTGCTTGATATTTTATCCTTGTCTTGCGTTGTTGGCATACTTAAGGACATATTCTAGGTGAAGAATCATTCGATATTTGATTTCCATACAATATATTTCGACTGCCATACAAAACGCCAGAAATTGATAAAAGCAAGATTACAGATCTGAAACCATACAGTATTATTAAAAAAAAAAACAGTTAAAATAATAAACCATTTTTTATTATTGCCACAAATTTTAATGAAACTTCAATTGATTAAATGCACATAGGAAGTGATTAAGTTATTAACAAAGAACTAATCACAAATTAAAATTTTCCTTCCTTGATTTGATCTTGTAAAGAAATTCTTACTTTTTTGGTATTTCTGAGAATTTTTTTAATTTTTTTAGAAAATTATGTCTTTTTGCTGCAATTAAGAGAAGTTTGATAAGAATAATCAAGAAAAATAATCCTTTCCTATGTGCGTCTAAGCCATTGAAATTTCATTAACATTTGTGGCAATAATAAAAAAAACGGTTATGCCTTTTCGCTGTCCTTTATGCAATACTGTCAGTGCATTTATATGAGCTAATAAACTGTTTTTCTTGTAGGATTTAAATGCAAATAATTCACACATATAAAATCCTAGACTGGATGAACAGGTACAACAATCTCATCTAAGTGGAAATTAAGGACAGACAAATAAATGCAGTAATTTGATATATTCACGTAAATTAAAAACATTTGGATATCAACCATAGAGTTCCATTATCATTGGCGATTTTATCATATTCATATATATATATATATATATATATTATATATATATATATAAGTAAACATATGCACACTCCGGGTGCAAGTATTTGAATTTAAATATAATAGAATATTATATTAAATTAGAAAGGCTAATGAAACTAAATAAGAATGCAAATAAAAAGATTTGAAACAAAAGGGGGTGTAATCGAAAAATAGAACAACTGAAACTTACTCTTCCATCACTCCCATCTTTCATTGCTAAATTTTCCTAATTTAACTATTTAGTTAAAGTAGGAAGTAAAAAATAGAATTACAGTTATTTCTTCTTTTTAATGATTTTTAAGATTTATACCCAGGATTTTTGCTCATATTCATTAAAATGAAACCAAACAATTAGAAATCAATAATACTAAGCATATTTATTAAAATCAAATCAAAATTATCAATATACAAATTAGCCTTCTTGTTCACACAGTAAACTGCTATTGTGTTGTATATATAAACAAAATTGCATGTCATCAGTATGTAGATATGACCAACAGTATTGATGATTTAAAACAATTTTTTAATAATTGAGGTTTAAATAAAGATAAAATCCTGGAGAATGTGACATAAATAACTAAGGAATTGTGACTTGAGTAGTGATATAGATTCGGTTACAGACAGATAAATAAACAATCTCTATTATAATAAGATATATATATATATATATATATATATATAGATAGATAGATAGATAGAGAGAGAGAGTAACGAAACAAATATACTTATTTATATATATGTGTGTGTGTGTGTGTTGTGGGCGTGTGTACATGTTTTTAATATCAAATTTTATTGCCAAGTAGGCGATTTGGTATTAAAAACTTTCAAGAAATTTAAGAATTAACTTGTCATTCAATGATGTAAGCTATAAATATGAAAATAGATTGAAACATTTAAAGATTAAAAAAATCTTTTAAATTCCTGGGGGAAGACAGCAAACAACTTTAATGCAATCATTAGAAAAATTCTGCCAAACAATGTACTAAACTTGCAACATGAGTTTTTAGGTGTAGGAGTAATTTTGGAGCCAACTCTTTTTTTATTTTATGTGGGAAATATATATTTGTGTAAAATAATTTCCTTTTTATTTGGTTACAGATTGTTGAATCTATCTATCTATCTACACACACACACACACACACACACACACACACATATATATATTATACTGAGATATGCGCACATGTAAATACATTTATAAGTATCCATTCATGTATACACACTCTATATATATATATATATATATATATATATATATATAGTGTGTATATGGAGGCGCGTGGGCTAGTGGTTAGAGTTGTGGAAAATGGACTCGTCGATTCGAGTTCAATTCCTAGACAAAGCTGTTGGCATTTCACATAGTGCTAATACCCTTGGGAAAGGTATGAATCCATATATTCTCCCTCCAGCTATGGGTTAAATAGTAGGGCAGACTGGGCCCTTCAGCCTTGGGTAGGTAACCTTTAAAAAAAAAAGAGCAATATCACGATATATTTCAAGTATAAAATAAGATAATAAAACAGGATAAAAACTCATAAATATATATATATATATATATATATATATATATAGCGAGAGACGGATTTTTGATTATCTTTTTCTGATTCATATACATACATACATATCTATATACATATATGTATTTTGCAGAAGTAGTGTGAGTGTATATGAGTCTTACAAATGAGTTCTTCAGTATATGAGTGTGCATGTGTGTGTGTGGGGGGGGGTTAAAAACCATGAATGTTACCTTGTCTAGCAAATATTTGTCATTTATATAATTCTTTCTTTTATATCTATTTTTGTTTATTTTGACCTCTGGCTAATTGGTTTTTGTTCTAGAAAAGGACTACATATGTAGCTATCTCTATACTTATATGGGAAATAAAAATAAAATATTCTTTTTAAAAATATATATTCACATGTAAAAATAAATCTGCACATATACACACACCTATGGAGATACATTACTAACAAAAAATGGCACACACACACACATATATATATATATATATATATATATATATATATATATATATATATGTGTGTGTTTAATGCACACAGATAAGACTATATAGTTTCTATTGTGATCATTTTTAGACCTATTTTTATCCTTATCGGTCTACTTTGTGACAGTTGATTTTAGCTCACATATAAAACCAATTTCACGTTATGCATATATATCATGTATATGTAAGGAAAATTATTGGTATAAAAACATCATTTTATATACATTTATGGTTATGAATTAAACCAAAAAGTATACACATAGACACAAATACACACACACACTCATATGTAAATGTCTATATATGAATACACATACTTATACATACACACACATGCACATATATGAGATGGATGGATGGATAGATGGCAAAAGGCACAGACAATGCAAACGTTCTATGAAAAGCTTCTATTGTTTATGTATTTTGCAAGTGATTTATAACCAAGTGGTACAAAGTCTTTGGAGTGGGTAGACATTTCCAAACAATATCTGTCAAGGAACTTTTCCTGGGAAATATATAAAAGTATTTCCTGATGAAATCGAATGTAGGTAGCAATGGTGGTAAGAGATTTTGGTAAGGCTTTTCCATACACACACACACACACACATATATATATATATATATATATATTAGTAGACAGTGATGGGATTCGTTCAATTCCACCAATTCTCTTTGACTGAAAAGAGATGTCTTTGTATTGATCTATTTCACTTTGAAAATATATATTATTCCATTGGTTCTCTGAAAAAAAAAAAAAAAAAAAAAACCCAAGATATTTAAACTGTGAAAAATCAATAACATTCTATCATTTAATTTAACTCTACCACTCCATTTGATTCCCTCAAAACAGCATTGCTTGAATTCTTTTGTTTTATGTCTCCTTTTACTACTGACATAAAAAAAAAAAGAACAAACAAAATTTTGACAAATTTTTCACCCTTTGATACCGTGTGACATATGTATGTCATGAGTCATCTTTTCTCCTGGGTACATGACATATAGGTATATCATCAAACAAAGTGCTTTGGAGTTTTCCCTTGTGTTTCTAAGTTAAAAATAACTACCGATACATAAAAAAGGTATTTAGTGTCATAGATGACAGATGTTATAAACTACCAATAAATTATTTGAGTACAATCATCAGGTGTGGAAACAGTAAAGTATCGTTAGGAATCAAAATGCCAGTCTCTATATCAACTCAGGGTTGGAAGTGCATGGTGTAATGGTTAGACTGGTAGGAAATGGACTGGTCGATCCTAGTTCAAATACCGGATGAGGTTATTTACATTTCACATAGCGCTAATACCCTTGGGAAAGGTATGCATCCAACTACTCTACCTTCAGCTATGGGTAAATAGTAGGGCAAACTGGGTTCTTTAACCTTGGATATAAACATTCTAAGAAAGAAAACTGAATTCAAACCGTTTAATTTCCACTTAAGAAATTGACTTTGTCTTGCATCCTGATCATGTGGAGGGGTAGGTAAATATATATCTAATCATGGGAGTCAAAAGTTTCTAATAGTAGTCCTCGCAAAACTCAGGATATTCACCATCTCGCTACATTTGGAGTCTATTGTTTTAGGCCTACCTGACCTTGCCTGATAGTTGAGGTTCTTACAACAGTGGCATAATTTTTTTAACCATTTTGTTACTGTACTGTGATTAATTGTGCCTTCTCCTTTCATAGAAGAAAGGTTTTTCATTGTTTCTGCAGCTTAATGGCTTAGTTCAAACAAGTGAAGCCCAAGTTCACAGATTAGATTATGTTGAATGTTGATCTGTGCAGCTTTCAAATCAAACACGGTGTGAGGCAATGCACAGTATGTCAGTGCACCAACTACCACAATACTACAACCGCAGTGTGTACCATGATTTGAACTGCTTTAGTCACATAATAGACATGCCACAAACTAGCATGTACCAAAAATATTGCAAAACTTTTGACTCACTCAAATTCAAAAAAAGTGTACATTCTTCAGAAAAGTTTTTTGATATCTTCTGCTAAAAATAATATGTCAGCTGGGTTAGAATTCATAAATTGGCATGTACCAAAAATATTGCAAAACTTTTGACTCACTCAAATAAAAGAAAGTGAATATTTTCAGGAGAATAATGTTTTGATATCTTCTGCTAAAAATAATATGTCAGCTGGGTTAGAATTTGTTTTATATTGTTTTACCATAAACTGGCATGTACCAAAAATATTGCAAAACTTTTGACTCACTCAAATTCAAAAAAAGTGTACATTCTTCAGAAAAGTTTTTTGATATCTTCTGCTAAAAATAATATGTCAGCTGGGTTAGAATTTGTTTTATATTGTTTTACCATAAACTGGCATGTACCAAAATATTGCAAAACTTTTGACTCACTCAAATGAAAGAAAGTGAATATTTTCAGGAGAATAATGTTTTGATATCTTCTGCTAAAAATAATATGTCAGCTGGGTTAGAATTTATTTATATTGTTTTACCATAAACTGGCATGTACCAAAATATTGCAAAACATTTGACTCACTCAAATAAAAGAATAATGTTTTGATATCTTCTGCTAAAAATGATATTTGTTTTATATTGTTTTACTAAGAGGTTATACGTACCATAAACTGGCATGTACCAAAATATTGCAAAACTTTTGATTCACTCAAATAAAAGAAAGTGAATATTTTCAGGAGAATAATGTTTTGATATCTTCTGCTAAGAAT
This sequence comes from Doryteuthis pealeii, assembly GCA_023376005.1. Taxonomy (NCBI): domain Eukaryota; kingdom Metazoa; phylum Mollusca; class Cephalopoda; order Myopsida; family Loliginidae; genus Doryteuthis; species Doryteuthis pealeii. The sequence continues at coordinate 25,283,751 of CM042143.1, forward strand.
AATATGTCAGCTGGGTTAGAATTTGTTTTATATTGTTTTACATGACTTTCCTTTGTTTTATTCAGGTCAATACTTCAGATCTATCAAGGAAGGAATATGTCTTTATGCTTGCCAAGATTCGTTTGCATAATGTTTTATTTTAAATGCTTTGTAACTAAAGCATATGTATCATTGCAGTGGGGAAAAGAAAACTTTGTATTGAGGAATTTAATATTACACACTTGGGTCATTGACTTGGATGCTTGAGACAGCTGACTTGGGCACTTGACAAAATAACTAAGAGTGATTATCAGAAGAAGAAAGAAGAGTTGCTTCTTCTGTTGTGTAAAGAGAATCAGATACAACAGATCCCTTTATAAGTTGTAGAAATTTTTTCTTATCATTTTTTCTTCTTTCGTGTGTCTTTGTGGAGATGGCATGATTTGTATTAGTCATTTTTTTTTTAACTTCATCAGCATTTTCTTGTAAGAGTTGCCTTCAAACACCAATGCAAATTTCTGAGAGACTTCCTCTATACTCTCTCTCTCTCTCTCTATATATATATATATATATATATTATTATGTGAACAGAAATATTTCTGTACACATTATAATAATAAATCCACGCTACTTACGTATTGAGCACTTCATATTTGTTATAACGCTGACTTATCCAAGTAATACTTATACCAATCAAATATTGAGACCAACCTGATGTTTTTAACCGCTAAGTCATTCCCTTTACATATATATGTGTGTATATATATATATATATATATATATGAATTTAACATTTTTGAAAAAACAAATGATGTTTATAATTGCTGACAGAAATCCATATACATCATTTGTTTTTTCAAAAATGTTAAATTCATACTGTCGGATTAATTTCCATCTATTTTCATATATATATATATATATATATATATTGGGAGAATATGTGCTTAATTGAAGTCGTACCTAATTTTGAAAGTTATGAGATTTATAGTTTATTATCAGAATAAAACTGAGTTAAAATGATTACCCCACTCTGTTGTCTATCTATAGCTCTGCTGATGAGGCCTAATAGGCCGAAATGTACATACAGATTGATTTTTCTCAATTTGTTTAGCCTTACATTTAAATAGGTATGCCCGCCTAATTAATTAATTATTGATTAATTAACTTTCAAAATTAGGTACGATTTCAATTAAGCACATATTCTCCCAAAAATTGTCGGCTAAAAAAAAAAGCCATATCATAAACACACCGCGTGTGAATTTACTTCTCATATATATATATATATAAACATATGAAGAGCCCAGTCTACCCTACTATTTTACCTGTAGTTGGATTCATACCTTTCCCAAGGACATTAGTGCTATATGATGTGCCAACAGTCTTGTCTCTGATTCGAACTCTAGCCGCCTAGTCCATTTCCTAAGACAATAACCATTACACCATGAGTTCCTCTACTGACAATATATGTCTGTGGTGTACACAATTATCAGATAGAAATAAAAGAAAGAGGCTAATTATGATTGATTAGCCACTTTTCTCACATTTTTGACTGATTATTGTGTACACCACGTGAAACATTAAGTTACAGACTTCTAGTTTCATAATTATATATTTTTTAGATTTTATACCTGCTCTGCTATAATCCAATTGGGCATATTTTTATGTAAAACTTTATTTGCCTTTCTCCTTTTTTATTACATACATGTATACAAGGTGCTGGGTTAGCTCAGTCGGTAGAGCGTTCGGCTAGAAACCACGAGGCTCCTAGTTCGATACCGGTCCTCACCAACTCAGCATATGAGTAGCACAGGGATCTGTGTGGTAAAGTAAGGAGCTGATTGTAGGTGTGGCGCTCCACATCAGAGGCTTAAAACAATCTTGTTGGTCTAGCGCTAGTGAAAAGGGGATAGACTCCCTCGCTGATTGGCTGATACCGACTTTAGGTCACCCCGACAACTTACTTATACAAGGTGTCATAAAAATATCGATTTTGAAACTGTATTTACCAAGATAGAAATGAACAATGAATGGAACGTTAATTTTTTTCAGAATACAAGATGTGTCAATAAGTACAAAAAATCTACATACTTTTTTGACACACCTTGTATGTATATATATATATATATATATATATATATATATATAATGACCTATCATGATTTTCAACTTCCTAACATTAACAAATCTGCACTGAGTGACTCTGCAGACAGCTAATGCCCTCACAAACCTAATATCCTATTTGTTGAATTTTCCAGAAGATGAAAGATACTGATTTTAAAATAAGAATACAGATTTTATTGCTTATAAAATCTCTGACGCTCACAGAGCATTAATTCTCTCAAGTAAAATTTTTGAAGATGAAGTATTATTATACAATTCTAGATAGCTTTGAAATTATCTGTATATTAGTAACCTGTATATTTTCTTGCAATGATCATCAGTAACGTGATTTAAGCAACATGATCACCACCCACGTTTACTGAAAGGGATTTATCTTTTGCAGCTAAAGACGATGATGACATAGTGCGTATTCTAAAGAGGATCATAAAATTCATGTTTCAGTGCTTGCATGATAAGCAGTTTTGAGACATTTGAGAAAATGTCTACTCAGACATCTTACACATCATTAAAAAAAAATGTTGACTGAAATTTAGTAGACGTTGTCTGAACATATAAAAACCAATGAGATATTAAAGAAGATTTATAGTTTATTATCAGAATAAAACTGAGTTAAAATGATTACCCCACTCTGTAGTTTATATCCTATTGAAAAAGAAAATCTCTGGATGCATATGCATCTATATGTATGTACAAGGGTCTGCTGAAAAGTTCTCAGCTGAACCAAGAAAGGAATGACCAACAGCTATGAAGTCTACATTTATGTAGACTGCTCAGTATTCAACTGCAAGTTGAAAGTTGAATCTGCTTCTGAGAATCCAGACTTGGTAAATGGTTTAAATAGGAGATTGGACTATTCTACTATGTGGCATGATCAAGTCTATTTCCATGATTTTAATTGGCTGGTGGTTTTAGTGGTATTTTTTATCCATATATACTGAACATTTGACAAGTAGCCGTACCCCAATACAGATCTAACCTTGTTGCAATCCTACTGCAAAATACCAGAGTATTTATGAAGTCTGATAATATCATAGAAACCAAGCAGCCAATCAGGACTCAAGGAATGGAATCCCCCAAATACATGAATGGACTATTCTTGAGTTCCATAAGTACCATCTGTCTTGGGCACTAGTTCACTTGTGCTTACCCAGTTGCTGTTGTTCAACCCAACAATATACTGACTGACTGAAATAATATATTTTATACAAATCTAATGAATCTCTTCTGATCTTGAAATAATTAACAACAACACGTTTATTTATATTAATTTATTTTTCCTCGATTACGAATGAAATTCTTTTATTCATGAACAGTAACATCTGAGTATGACACCAATTGTATCATCTTATCACATCCTGACTGCATCTGTCTTAAATCTTAACCTCTCTCACTCTTTGTCAACAAAACGAACATTGTGTTACTATCAAGAGTTCTAATCAGAATTTCTTTTATTTGCTTCTAATTTTTTTTTCTCTCTCTCTCTTTGAAACTGTCAATGGAATTATCAAAGACTCACATCATTACAGATCTTCTCATCTCTGTTCTGAGCTATCTTTATCCATTGTTGACACTCGCTTAGTGTATACTTGGCAGCAGATGGGGTGAGATTTTTACCAGTTCCATCTATACCTTATCTTGAAATTGGATGAATAAAAGAAATGTAAGGAGAAAGGCAGGGATCAGAAATTCTTCACCAAAAACTGAGGATAAGTTTCATTGATGCATTTCTTTTTATCTGTTTTTTTTGGGTTTTTTTTTGTTTTTTTTTTTTTTTTAAGAATGTGATATATTTGTTCTTGCATGTGAATTGAAATTTGGTTAAATCTGTGATGCCATCTGTAAATAGTATAAATAATCTTTTTCAGAGTTTTCTATAATTTTAAAAATTTCAATGAAAAACTATTTCTTTTGAAAAGTTACTAAATTTAGACTAGGGGTGGGGGGGGGATGAAAATATTTATATTACAGTACACTTTGAATTGATGTATCCAAATTTATTCTTCATGTTAAACTCTTTTCTACAAATGATCTTGATATTACCTAAAGTTTAATATTTGTTAATATGTGTACACAGTGTTTCAGAAAAATTGATATCATTTTAAAATCTAATAACTTGGCTAATTCTCGTTCAAATGATCTCAGATTTTAATAGAACTAGCAAATATATGCACCCTCAGGGTGAAAGAACAAGGTGACCCCCCCCCCACACACACACACAAATAATTTGGGTTCTGTTTCTTTTTTCTGCTGGTAGTTTTCATCAGTAATAGTATATATACAGGGTACCCCCCCCAAAAAAAAGAATTTGGGTTCTGTTTTTTGGGGTCATCCCCTATTCAAGTTTTAATGTATTAAAATATCATATCAAATTAGAAAAGCTTATAAAACTAAATAAGAATAAGAATGTAGATAAAAAGATTTGAAACAAAGGAGGGGGTATAATTGAAAAATAGAACAACTGAAACTTACTCTTCCATCACTCCTGTCTTTCATTGATTTGAACTCGGGGGCAATGAGTCCATTTCCCATGAGTTTAACCATTACACCATGCACTTCATATCGAACACAGAACCTTGTAGTTCCTAGTCAAACACTAAGCAACCGCTGTTTAGTCCAATAATTCATATCTTTAACTGAACTTAGATATGAAACCTTTTATATATATCATATTGACACAAACACATTGGAGGTAGATGCAAAAATAGAGCGGTCTGGCACTTTAACATTAAGCAAGGTACGGAGAGGGCTAAGGTGGAGAGGAGAGTAGCCTCAACAGCATAGAGAGCCAGAAAGAGGGAGAACAGACAGCAGCCCCAGAAAGCATCACAGTTTGTGTGCATTCAGTGCTCCAAAGACTTTCACTCAAGAAT
>CM042143.1:25293720-25508720 GCA_023376005.1 Doryteuthis pealeii
CTACTAGAGAATCAAGGACAATCACATAAGCATTAAGTATGTGGATATGTATATAATCTTAAGAAACTACTTTCCACTAAAAAAAACAACACCCCATAAAAACCAGCTGTATAGCCACTTGCCCTCTTTCTCGCAAACCATCCGAGTGAGACAGACAAGACATGCTGGACACTACTAGAGAATCAAGGACAATCACATAAGCATTAAGTATGTGGATATGTATATAATCTTAAGAAAACTACTTTCCACTAAAAAAAACAACACCCCATAAGAAACCAGCTGTATAGCCACTTGCCCTCTTTCTCGCAAACCATCCGAGTGAGACAGACAAGACATGCTGGACACTACTAGAGAATCAAGGACAATCACATAAGCATTAAGTATGTGGATATGTATATAATCTTAAGAAAACTACTTTCCACTAAAAAAAACAACACCCCATAAGAAACCAGCTGTATAGCCACTTGCCCTCTTTCTCACAAACCATCCGAGTGAGACAGACAAGACATGCTGGACACTACTAGAGAATCAAGGACAATCACATAAGCATTAAGTATGTGGATATGTATATAATCTTAAGAAAACTACTTTCCACTAAAAAAACAACACCCCATAAGAAACCAGCTGTATAGCCACTTGCCCTCTTTCTCGCAAACCATCCGAGTGAGACAGACAAGACATGCTGGGCATTACTAGAGAATCAAGGACAATCACATAAGCGATGTACTCCTGTGGAAGCCAACACATGGACATGCTAATGTGGGCCACCCAAGAAGGGACCTATATCAGCCAGCTCTGTGCAGATACTGGATGCTGCACAGAGGAACTCTCGGGGACAGTGAATGGTAGAGAAGGTTGGTGAGAGATTGTCATCTCCATAGGGTGCGAGTATTTAAGTTTTAATATGATAAAACATCATGTTAAATTAGAAAGGCTAATGAAACTGAATAAGAATTCAGATAAAAAATATTTGGAACAGAGGGGGTATAATCGGAAAATATAACAACTTTGAAACTAACTGTTCCACCATTTTCCCTTACTCCCGTCTTTCAGTGGTAAATTTCCCTAATTTAACTATCTTATTATAATGGAGATTGTGTGCTTGTCTATCTGTAACCGAAACTAAATCACTACTCAAGTCACAATTCCCTTAGTTATTGACGTCATGTTCACCATGAATTTATTTTTTATTTAAACCTGAATTAGTGATAAAATTGTTATACCTAATTAATAGTGTTGGATTACTCTACATACTTATAACATGCAAGTATATTTATATATTCAACAAAATAGCAGTTTACAGTGTGAACGAGAAGGCTAATTTGCATATTGATATTAAGAATTTGATTTTAATAAATACATGCTTAGTATTATTGATTTCTATTTGTTTGGTTTTCTCTTAACGATTCTGAGCAAAAATCTTAAAAGAAATCCATAAACAAGACGAAAGAACTGCAATTTTATTAAATACTTCATAATCTAGCTAAATAGATAAATTAAGAAAAATGAAAGATGGGAGTGATGCAAACTGATGGAAGAGTTAAATTTAAAGCTGTTCTATTTTTCGATTATACCCCCTCAGTTTATCATTTTCTAAATAGTTTCTAATTTGATACAATATTTGATTACATCAAAACCTAAATACTTGCACCCGAAGGGTGCATATATTTACTAGTTTAGTTAAAATAGGAAGAAAAGAATAAAATTACAGTTATTTCTTTATGTTAATAGATTTCTGTTAAGATTTATCCCCGGGATTTTTGCTCATATTTATTAAGATAAAACCAAACAATTAGAAATCAATAATACTAAGCATATATTTATTAAAATCAATTTTTTTAAGATCAATATGCAAATCAGCCTTCCCATTCACACTGTAAACCACTATTTCGTTGAATATATAAATATAATTGCATGTTATTAGTATGTAGATATTGTTAACAGTCTTAATGATGTAAAACAATTTTACTAATAATTGAGGTTTAAATAAAAAATAAAATCATGGAGAATGTGTGTAAATAACAAAGGGAATTGTGACTTGTGTAGTTTCGGTCACAGACAGACAAACCTACAATCTCCATTATAATAAGATATCTATTGCAATATGCCTAAAAACTTGTTTCTTATGTCCTCTAACCAACAAAGGTAGCCAGAACTCATTTTTCTTCTTGCTCTGTCCAACTTACAAAGGTTCACTCTTTATGGTCCAACCAAGTGTCACTCTCATTCTGCTTCTCTTCCAATGGTTGTTGACTAAAACTTGCTGTCTATTTCTTTAGATTCCTCATGTACCTGATAATTCATGTATATTCATAAATGATAGTAACATAAGGACTTGTGCATGTGCAGACTCATATTACAAATAGCTGCCTCCACAAAAAACATGAAGCAGCACATTCTTTTTTTCTTCACGTAAGTAAAAGTTGTCACACAAGATAAAAAAAGATGAATAGAGGACAAGTCTTCAATACATTAATCCATGTCTCTTCACAAGTGCCACTCCCCAAAGAGGTTTGACACTACTCATAGAAATTAGTAAAAAAAATTTAAAAAACAACCATCTAGAAAATTATAGCACTACATCAAGCTTTCAGTGATTTGTAAAATTTCAGGATTATCCTTCCATTCTGAGATAAGGTCTCTCTCACCACTTACCTATTACTTTCCTCTCTTATCCTGAATAGAAAAAAAAACAAAAAAAAAACTCATGCACATACACTTTCTCTTTTTTAATTCCTGTATTATCTAGAATTTTTTTTATCTTCCTATTGACTCCGCCCCTGAAGTGCTTGATCATTGTCTCTATTCCACTCCCACTCTGCAGACTGTTTACCATTATCTTCATCTTCTAAGTGGCATCTTCAGATTTTGACCTTTTATTATCAGCAACCTCTTCTTTATAGTTTGATTGTTTTCCCTACTGAAACACTCACACTGAAATCAGATAATCTTGATGGGACACATTTGTTTATGTCAGATCATGCTGTGTTGTTGCTAAATTCAGTTTCTTAACAAGAAAAAACTTATTTTTTTATTCTTTTGTAAATTAAAAAAAAACGAAAAAAAAAACAATCTTTAGAATTATTGTTATATTTAGTCTGAACCTAAAACGACTGTGTTTCATTAGAAAATAGTTTTACACTCAGTGGCTCATAGTTGAACGTGAGATTATAACCTTGGTTAATATGAAAGAAAAGCTGATAAAAGTGAATGTTTCTTTTTGAATTAACAATCATAGAAAATAGTGAAATTAGAAGAAATCCTTCTTTTTCTTTATTTCATAAAACATACTGAAATAATCACTGAACAGATTGAAATTGAAACTCTAGGTTCATTTATTATAAACTTGAAATGGCTGGATAAAGGATGGGATAATAAAAAGTTAGTCTCGCAGATCCATTGATTGTTTTGGTCTTATATAATCGATTTATGATTTAATCATGAATACCACCAATGACTTTCTCTTCTCTTACTATTCAAATCCTAATTTTGAAATATCTTCCAAGATATAAATAAGACCTTAATTATTTTGGCACAAAAAGCAAGCTCAGGTAATAGTGAATGTGTATATATATTTACATTGTTGTTAATTGTTTTATTTTCATAGTTTCCTCTGGATATACATAGATACACACAACTGTCGTTAATATATCTATAGATAGATAGATAGATAGATAATTTAGAATCAGGTTTGAAAATGTATAATAGTATATACAGTAGTTGTTTCTTTAGAGTCATTTACACACAGTCATGTTATCAAAGATTCCTATCTAATACAAATAAGTTACTCTCAGTCATATGGTTTAATGTATTCCTATCTAATATTAGATAATTCATTCACAATTATATGGTTTTAAGTAACTAATAATAATTATTAGTAAATGCTTATAGCTTCAAACAACCATTCTTTATGCAAATAATTTGCATAGTTATATGGAGAGAAAGAAGAGCTTGATTCATGTCTTCCTAAAGAATTAGTCAGAAGTCAACAAAAGTATCTCCACCAGAATTTGAACTCTATTTAGGGATTCTAACCTCAGCACCATAATTGGGGTAGCAGAATTTCTGATTCGATACAAGAAATTATGTATTCAAATATTGGAATGTTAAAAAGGATACTTAAATATTTATTTCCTCAATAAAACCAAGTAACATAAACATATTCTACCCAACTCTTCCAATTAGCCTAGACAATCCTGATTGTAAAAATACAAAGAATAGCTTTACATTAAGTATTCAATTCATGAATAAGCTCCAAAGGCAAAGATTAATTTGAATTTGTAAAAAAAAAAAAAAAAAATCCAGTTCTTAAAACAAAAGAAAATTTTCTCCATTTCCTAAAAAATATTATTTTATTAAGCTGCAAAATTATCAGAATTTATGAATATTTAAAAACTGTGATTATGACTTGAAGCTTATTCCAAGATTTGAGTTTTTAAAATCAACTAGAATTTACTTTGCTGTTCCTGGAGCAATACCTGTGAAAAATTTTCAGGAAACTGAACATTTTGAATTTTGATTATCTCCAATCAAGATTGCCGTTCATTCTGAATTAAATCAGGTAGTGGTGTTACAATTAATAGAAAATCAATATCTTTTATTTCCTTGTATACTTGTAAGATTAGAAAGCAGATGAACATCTGAAATACTAGGTTCCCACTAGTAGGATAAGGTTAGTTACTATATTTAGTATGTAGTTCGCTATATTTATGAATCGAATACTCAATACCTATGATAGTGCATATATAAAGGGGCTGGTTTAGCTCATTCGGTAGAGCATCTGCCTAGAAACTAGAAGGTTCTGGGTTTGATACCAGCCCTTGCCAATGCAGTGCATTAGTAGCATGGATTGAATCTGTGCAGTAGAGTAGAGGGCTGATGGTAGGTGCAGCGCTCAACCCCAGACACAAAAACAATTTCCCTGATCTAGAACTAGTAAAAAAAGGCTAGACTCCCTCGCTGTCTGACTGATACTGACAATAGGCCACTACACTCTATCAAATTTACTTGTATTTAATTTTTAATTTTTAATTTTTTTCAATTTTATGAAATATTTTCCTCTTATTCTCTCTTACTCCTGTTTTCTCCTTTCTCACTGGTGTTCCTAAAAGAAATTAGTCCGGTCTTGGTACTTTTGCTAGTTATATCTATATTCTTGTTTGTGAATCCTGGTGTTTCATCATAGCTTCTAACTAACTTACCACCCTACTCACATGTATGTCTCAACACTTTCTAGCCCTGTCGGTTGGGGCTTTAGAATACACCGACTGCACCTCTGCAGAGCAGTAAGGCTCCCCCACCACCACCAATGTATACATATATATATTTAGCTAAATGATTCATTTAATTAGAAAAGTTCTTAGATCCACATAAATAGTTTCATTATTTCTACTAGCAAAATAAAAAACGCACTCTGGGCGACGTAAAATAGATATTGCCTGAGGAGATGGGAGTTGAAAATTTAATATCAGAGAGTTTGTATCATAAGTAAAGTAAAATCACCAAATTTATAAAAGGAGTAAAAAATAAAATAAATTTATTAAAGGAGTAAAAAAATAAAAAATTGAAATGGAAACTTAGTTCTGATAACTTTAAATATATATTAAATAAAACAAACTGTATATATAGATAGATAATACCAGGTATGTATTTATTAAAACTTGTTTAAAAAAACCAATGAGGACTGTCTAACATTGCATGCTCAAATTTTGAGTGTATTCTATTTATGACGATTTTAGGCAGTGTGACGTAAGCAGTGATGTAGTTTTTTGTTACAGACAAAAACCGGAAGCGAATCTCCATTATTAATAGATTCCACCAGTTTTCAGTATAGGATTTGCTCACAAAAGCCAGCTGATAGGTGCTGATTTTCTGAGAATAACCATTTTGGATGTGACTCCCACGAGGAACAAAAGATTTTAACTAAACATGCACAGCAGTTAGTATTATGAACAGCGGAATCAGATACCGAATGAAGTCAGAAAATCAGGAGGAAGGAACCAGCTGACACTGCGTTGATATCTCTTGGACAATTCTTAAATAAGATCCATCGGAAGGAAATCTGCAGGAATCAGGAAATTATCCCAAACACGGCAAAACTTCACAGCCTGTTGCCAGAAAGAAAAAAAAATGTGTTAGTTGAAAGAATTATCTTTTAGAGCAACAGATGTAGGTCTTTGTATTCACATTGGGGAATATGAAATAACGACACCAAGTCTGTTGCTATAAAAGAAAAGACACATTCTTGTATCTGTATCTATAAATTGAACGGTTTTATAGATCCAAGTAAATGATGTAAGGAAACACATGATACATCTATAAACAATTCTACTGAACTAATTCTATCTTTGACATCTATTTAACAAAACAAATGCTGAATTATTGTTATGGAGTATGTCATGGACACTGTTATATGTTTTTTAAGTTATTTTTACCTCAAAAGTAACCAAATTTCTTTGTCCTGTTTCTGTTAGCTTAAATATCAATAGGTTGGTCACATGGTTCTCGGCGAGTCTATACTTATAGAAGTGGGCTTTTAACACACACCTTATATCCCAAAATTCTCAACACCCTCAGACCTTCAAACATGAATTCATAAACAGATTCTACAATTTGTCTTTTTTTTTTTTTTAGTTTTTGGCCTTTTCATTTGTTGGCCAAGATTTCATATTTTTCTAGTCTTTTGAATATATCCTCATGAAAGCTTTCCATTTTCTTGAATGTGAATGTGTAAAAAGTGATCAAATGAATAAACTTGTTGATAAAAATACTATTATTTGCCAACTGAGATGTTATCAATATTCTTATGGTTATATATTCAAATTTATGGTCAGAGAGAAAGCTCATTTTCTACATTTATGCCAAGAAAGGAAACTTTTATATTTAAGATGCCACTTTTAGTTAATTTATGTTATAGAGACTAGACAAGGAATACAAGTTATTTCCAGACAGAAGCATAACACACTGTTTGATTTTGTTTCTGTTTTTTTCTTTCTTTTTTTAAAACTCCATCAAAGCTTGTGGGGTTGTGGACAAGACTTCATTGATTAATCTTGCTTAGAAATAACAGTAAGACTGACATGTCTAATTTGATCAATGTTTGGAAAACTTTATCACTGCAATAGCAAATGATACTTGACACTTATTGGGTGATAATGTACAAAAATTACGACTTTGTATCAAGTATTAATTATTTTCATTCTGATACTTTTCTCCAGAAGCATCTCTCTGATAATTGTCCTAAATACAAAATGAATACTTGTTTTTTTTTTTTAAGCCTAAATTATATGATAGCCAACATATTAAACAACACAAGGAATAAAATGAAATGTGCAGGCCATTAAATGTCTAAACTTTGTAGTTTTATTATCCAGTAAGTTCTTCCCACCAAACAAAACACAAGAGTTTGAGGTGTTTTGTTTTTTGTATGAACACAGGTGACTGTTTTCTGTATATCATAGTGTAATGTTTTCAGGTGTGGAACAATTAAAATTCTGGTAAATATTCTAAAACAGTAGAAAACCAAAGAAAATAATGTCATTAACAGCCTTGTCTGTTACTAGCATTTAATCATTATCTTTATGAATTCATTTCACTGCAAAATCAGATGAAGGTTTATTGACTGTTAATGAAATAGGAATGTTTAGTAGTATAAAAAGAACCATAAAAGATAAATCTATGAAGTAACTGAGTAAAATGATCAACATGAAGATAAGTCACAGAGTATACAAGAGGTTGCTGAAAAGTTCTCATCCTAACCAAGAAGGAAATGATTGTTTCTGTTTTATTGTTGTTTTTTTTTCCTTAGATACATATGCGAATCCCTCTGCATGAGTAAAATGTGACACAAGGTAAATTCATTAAGTGGAATTTAAGAGATTTGAATTCAGAGTTGTCCTTCTCTCAGAATGCTTGTTAAAGAGCCCAGTCTGCCCTTCTGTTTACTCATAGCTGGATGGGGAAATAGTTGGATTCATAACTTTCTTAAGGGTATTAGATCTATGTGAAATGCAAACATCCTCATCCAGGATTTGAACTTGGGTCGTTAAAGTCCATTTTCTATAACAATAAGCATTACACCTTGCATCTCCAAACTTGTTAAGTGTTAAAAAAATTTCAGAAATAATGTACCAAGTCTGGATAAGTGGAATAGCAATGTACATTTTGAAATTACACTGAATCTCTGCAGTTTAACCATAACCAAGCACTGAGACAGTAAAAATGTTACATAATCTATGCAGTTGCATAAGATTATTGTCAATCCCCTGTATTTCTAAAGGGATGGCCCTTTTTATATCACGGCCGAGACTTTCCATGGAATAGTACAGAAAGCCCGCAAAATACATGAAGTCACGTGGGACCTGGTTGGGTCCTCAATTTCAGTTGGACGTCAGGCAGAGAAGATGTCGTGCCTTAACTGGAACTCACTGCATACGCGCGCTATGTTAGTCAGATGTTTAGTTACATAAAATGATTAGTTAAGAAAATAAAAGTTTAAGAAAAATAACACGGTCTTGTGATTAATGAATGTCTTGGTAACAAGACTGATCTAGAAGAAGAAATGAGTTAAGTGTGACCGACCACCAAGACAAAGTCCAGAGATGCTAGAAGAACTTAAGATGTCAAAGACGCCAGAAGAAGAATAGAAGTAAGTAAAGAAGGGTATACAACAAAAATACCTTCAATATATAGATATCTCTCATAGAGAATTGGTCTGTCAACTAGGGACCTCATAATGTGTCACTTGACAGTCCCAGAAACCCATTCTCAACCTGTTTTTGCTTCTGTTCTTTGAACAGTAGACTTTGTCACTGACACTGTCAAGGTTCAATAAAGCCATTTGGCAATATTATCTACAGTGATCTTGAATGTAGTTTGACTGGAGTTCAAACTTGCAGTCCAACACATTATCCACTATGCCACAAGAAATCCCTTCCCTACTACTGGGAAAAACCTGTGTAAAGTTTTAATAGAATATATTTTTCTTGCCTGTTTATAAAAAAAAAAAAAAAAACTTTTAGAAAATTGCTTAAAAATCTAAAGATTAACCAATTATATTTTTTAATGCAATTTGATTCTGTCTGGTAGGAAGTCTCAGGCTGGGGCGTTAGAATGCACCGACTGTACCTCTGCAGAGGGGTAAGACTCCCCCAATGGGGCCACCTGTCGGCCGTGGGTGGCAACCCCTGATGCTTAAGGATAGAACCCAGGTGGTTGAGCAGTTCATGACTTGCAATATTCCACTTTAGGCTTTTCTTGGGCTAGACGGGCGGTCGGAGAGGCCCCCTCCGATCAATTGGCTGGTCACGTAAAGCCCTAAGCACCTATACGATTTTCCCAATCCTATTGCTCTTATGGCAACCCCCAATCCTTCATATCATATGGGTGCTAGAAGGTGGTGGCTGAGGGTCTACATGTCCTGGGAATGACGTTAAACTCTATCTGAATGTGGAACACCCCTTCATCCCCTTTGCTCCCTGGTCCACTCTGACCCGGAGTGGTAGTATCTGTTAGGGTCCCATCTATGGGTTGAATAGGAAAACATGAGTTTATAAACAAAATTGTATTATGCATTAAGAATCAATTTATTTCACAACTTTGTCGGCATTAAATGACCCACCGAGGTTGATTTGCGGTAAAGCAAAACAAACCAAACGAAACTAAAGCGGAGATTAAGATTAAAATAACTTCATTGCAGGCATTTCATTCACCATCTTTTCTGTTTGGTTATTTTATAGCCCAAACGTCATGCAAAAGAAATAACATCTTCATTGTCTGCCAATGTTTTATCAGCATCCTCAATATTGCTACATAATTTCACCACATGATATAGCCAACTGGTTAGCAAATCTTTTAGCTTTACACCCAACACCACTGTAACAACCTCCACTACTACTACCACCATCACAGATGTATATATATATATACTTGTGTGTGTGTTTTGAAGAAGAGTGTCTCAAAGTTCTCTATTGTCAAGGGCTGCTTTGCACAGTATTTTATTGATGCCAGTCTCTGCCCAGGCACAATATTTTGGCATTGTTCCCTTTCACATCTTTATTCTTGGGTACGGGGAAGAGGGAAGAAGTAAACCAGAGATGATGCTGATGATGGTGTGGTGGTGTAGCGTGGGGGGGGAGATAGATGAATATAGAGATTGGGGTAAGAAATAGATAAATAAAAAAAGGTGATAAACAAGAGAGAAACAGTAAAAACATAAAAAGAAAGTAAAAGGAAGAGGAGGAAGAATAATAAAATAAGAGTAACCAAAAGAGGAGAGGAAAAAAAAAGAAAGAAAAAGAAAGAAAAAGAGACAGAAAGAGAAATAAAAAAGAGAGAGATATGTAAAAGAAAAGAAGAAACTCAGACTTGGAAAGAGTCTGAAAGACAAATAGTTACTTGTTTGGTATGGCAGACGCAATATCTTTTGTATTTATATGTTTAGTTAAAGTGCGGCTTGCATGCATAAAGACATTCCAGAAAGTTTGCCATGACAGGCGACCAGTGAAATATGCTTTCTCACTTTTGATTATGTTAAAAATAAGAAATGAATAAATGCTGGCGGCTTTCTCTTAACAGTTTTGAACTTAACACAAGTGTCTAGTATATCCACATGAACTTGACACCTGTTTAATAAAATAAAGGACACAAGAAAAATTTTGATTTGTTTCACCAGGATTTAGAATATTTTTAAAAAATAAATAATTTGAGATATACAGGGTTTGTTTCAGAAAATCTATATCGTTTCATAATCTAATCATTTGACAAATTCGCATTCAAATCATATCAAATTTTTAACAGCCTGATTGGTTGGATTTTATGGCATATGAACCCTTGTTGGGTTATTTTATGCTAAAGATGATTTTGTTTTATTCATTCTTGATGGGCATTCAATCTTTTTTTAAGCAATTTTTTAAAACTCATTTTTTTATCTATTTAATCCATAGATAGGACCCTAACAGGTACTACCACACCGGGTCAGAGTGGACCTGGAGTAATGACAATGAAGGGTAACTTAACACTCTCCAAAAATGGTACCTAACCACTAGATGCAGTATATATAAGGATTATCAGTTCGTCATAAGAGCAATATGGTCAGGATTATCAGTTCGTCATAAGAGCAATATGGTCAGGATTATCAGTTCGTCATAAGAGCAATATGGTCAGGATTATCAGTTCGTCATAAGAGCAATATGGTCAGGATTATCAGTTCGTCATAAGAGCAATATGGTCAGGATTATCAGTTCGTCATAAGAGCAATATTATCAGTTCGTCATAAGAGGTCAGGATTATCAGTTCGTCATAAGAGCAATATGGTCAGGATTATCAGTTCGTCATAAGAGCAATATGGTCAGGATTATCAGTTCGTCATAAGAGCAATATGGTCAGGATTATCAGTTCGTCATAAGAGCAATATGGTCAGGATTATCAGTTCGTCATAAGAGCAATATGGTCAGGATTATCAGTTCGTCATATTCCAGTTCGTCATATGGTCAGGATTATCATCATCATAAGAGCAATATGGTCAGGATTATCAGTTCGTCATAAGAGCAATATGGTCAGGATTATCAGTTCGTCATAAGAGCAATATGGTCAATTATCAGTTCGTCATAAGAGCAATATGGTCAGGATTATCAGTTCGTCATCATAAGAGCAATATGGTCAGGATTATCAGTTCGTCATAAGAGCAATATGGTCAGGATTATCAGTTCGTCATAGCAATATGGTCAGGATTATCAGTTCGTCATGGTCAGGATTATCAGTTCGTCATAAGAGCAATATGGTCAGGATTATCAGTTCGTCATAAGAGCGTCAGGATTATCAGTTCGTCATAAGAGCAATATGGTCAGGATTATCAGTCATAAGAGCGTCAGGATTATCAGTTCGTCATAAGAGCAATATGGTCAGGATTATCATATAATTGCTAGGGCTTGATGTAACCAGTTGATTGCAGGGTACCTCTCAGATCACCCATCCAACTCATATAGGTGCTAAAGTGCATGTCACGGACTGCTCAGCCACCAGGATCCCATCCTTATGCATCACAGGTTGCCACCCACGTACCATTGGGAGTGTCTTATACCCTCTGCAGAGGCGCGTGGTCTAATGGTTATAGTCATAGGAAATGGAATCGTCGACCCGAGTTCAATTCCTGGACGAAGCTGTTTGAATTTCATATGGCGCTAATACCCTTGGGAAAGGTATGAATCTAATTCCCCCTCCAGCTATGGATAAATAGCAGGGCAGACTGGGCTCTTTAACCCTGGCTAGGTAACAAGTCTAGGAGAAGGAAAACTCTGAATTCAAACCTGTTAAATGCTGCTTAATAAATTGACCTGGTGTCACATCCTGCTCGTGCGGATGGGTTGGTAAATAGATATACCCTCTGCAGAGGTGCAGTCAGTGTACAAGGTGTGTCTTAAAAGTATCGAGAATGAAGTTGTATTTACCATGATAGAAATGAACAATGAATGGAACGTTAATTTTTTCAGAATACAAGGTGTGTCAAAAAGTACAAAAAATCTCAATGCTTTTTTGACACACCATGTATTCTACAGCTCCAGCTGACTGGGTGGTTGGTAAACAGCTTTAGATAAGCATGATTAAATGACTCATTTTTTTCCCCCAGTGAATGGCATTTCTATAACTGAAAAAAAAAAAATGACCATATTATGTGAAATGCTAACAGGATTTTAACTTGGGTAACATGTGACCAGTTATAACGATGGTCCATGAGGATCCAACGCTTTTATTTTGAGAGAAGGAAAGTTTTTTTAAGGAGGCACCCATGGCATAATGGTTATTATTGCAGCAAGTAGAATCTACTAACCATTATAACCATTATGCCATGGGTGCCTCCTTAAAATAATTTCCTTCTCTCAAAATAAAAGCGTTGGATCCTCATGGATCACCGTTACAACTGGTCACATGTATGCATAATATCTGTATAGGTAGGTTTGTTAACATGTCTATATATATATGTGTGTGTGTGTGTATATATATAGAGAGAGAAACAGAGAGAAAGAGAGAATGTGTGTATGTACATATATAGAGAGAGATAGATTGATGAGTGTGTGTGTATATATATAATATATATATATATATATATATATTGAAAGCCTTAACCTTTCGAACGGTGGGACCAGGAATTTTCGAGCCCCCCCCCTCATGGTTTGTAATTCCTCTAAATTTCTTTCTTACTGAAAAGCAAAGGAAACCCCCCCCCAAAAAAAGAAAGAAATGGGAAAAAAAAAAATATATATATACCTATTGCTATTTTTCTCAGTTTTACATCCTATATATATATATTTATACATATGTATGTGTGTACCTATATATATATATATATATATATATATAAGTAAAAGTATAAAGATGTGTATATACATTATATATATATATACATACATGTGTGTGTATATATATATCAAATATGAGCACAAACGTACATTTATATCTTATTATAATGGAGATTGTGTGTTTTTCTGTCTGGAACCGAAACTATATTCCTACTCAAGTCACAATTCTCTTAGTTATTGACATCACATTTTCCATGATTTTATTTTTATCTAAACCTCAATTATTAATAAAATTGTCTTACATTATTAATACTGTTAACTATTTCTACATACTGACAACATGCAATTATATTTATATATACAACAAAATAGCGGTTTACATTGTGAACAAGAAGGTTAATTTGCATATTAATATTAAAAAATCGAATTTAATAAATATGTGCTTAGTATTATTGATTTCTAACTGTTTGGTTTTATTTTAATGAATATAAGCAAAAATCTCTTCATTAAATCTTAAATGAAATCCATTAACAAGAAAAAATAACTATCATTTTATTCTTTACTTCCTCTTATAACTAAATACTTAAATTAGAAAAAATAACAATGAAAGACGAGAGTGATGGAAGAGTAAGTTTCAGTTGTTCTATTTATCGATTATACCTGTCCTCTGTTTCAAATCTTTTTATCTGCATTCTTATTTAATTTAATTAGCCTTTCTAATTTGATATAATATTTTATTACATTAAAACTTAAATACTTGCACCCGGAGGGTGCATATATTTGCTAGTAAATATTTATAATAATACATGTAATATTTGTTATGGCTAAGTTAAGACAATTGATATTGCAGTATGGATCAATTACTTATGAATTGAGGTCTTATGAATGTCATGAACATCTGGTGGCCAATTGAAAAGTTGCAAAGTGTTCCTGATACAAAACATCTTCATTCATTTTGTTTTGAAATCAAGAATTACTTTATTGCTTTCATAATTCTATACTCAGACTAACAGAGACAACAAAGAATCTCTTCTAATTAAAGCCAGCTGAGTTATATTGACAATCACCAGGGTGGACTGAGTGGTCAGGTGATCAGTTAATGCCCAACGGCCCAAGTGACAAAACTCTTATTTTTGAATGATCTTTTTTGTGATCTTATTTTTGTGATCTAAAATGAATCAATATGGTTTGGTTTATGGCATATCCACCTCAGTAGGTCATTTAATGCCGACAAAATTTTGAAATAAATTTATTCTTAATGGATATTCAATTTCTTTTTTATAAACACATTTTTCTACTTAGCCCATAGTTGGGACCCTAATAGGTACTACCACTCCGGGTCAGAGTGGACGAATCAATATGGTACAGCAAAAATCTGTTAAGTCTATGAAACTTTACTGTTCAATTAATATTGCATTGCTATAGAGGTTCATAAAACTAGCACTGGAAATAAACACTGATTGATTTTAAACATATCTAATCAAGATTATATGAATTTACTCTAACCTCTCTAACATCAGTTCTCCACTGGCCTCTTTGAATTTTCACTACAAGGTTTGTCAAAAATGTATGTTACCACATAAATTGTAACATAACTCAAGTTATACATCTAGCAACTGTCTAAATGGGAATTTTAATCAACTAGTGAAGGCATTTTGTATTTTCAATGTCTGGTTTATCCAGCATGTTGGCTTTAAAAATCTACAAAGGTTGGCTTTGTAATCTACAAGGTCCAAATTGGCAAAGTTTTAGCAAGATTGTCTAACAATAATCAATATTTAAAAATCAGACTTTTACTCAGGTTTGAACACAGGCCTATAAAATTGGTGGAAAATGAATGAATATTTTAGCTACAAGGCTAACCTCAATTTTTTCTTTAATAAATAAGAAAAGGGTTCAGAAAATTAATTATTGAAAGTTCTGCTCAGTTATATATTTAAAATGTGTCTGCTATTTTTCTTTTATGTCAGGTTTAGCTGCTATGGTGAGAAAAGGAACTAGCAGGGGAGGGGGGGGCGTCTGTATATGTGTGTGTGTGTGTGTATATATATATATATATATATATGAACAAATAAATGTAAAGCAAACAGAAATAACAAATAAATAATTTGTCATGTAATATGTGTCTACAAGTACCAGTTTTAGCCCTCGGCCATCATTATCAGAATTCAATACTTTGCACAAAATATCATTTTCCAACAGTTTAATAAACATGATAATGTATAAAAAGAAACGATGTCAAATATCCATATGTTAAATGAAGTTTGTTGTTTTATATTTCAACATTTAATTTTATTTCAATATCATGGTGTCTTTATGCTGTAACAACAAAATCAGTATGAACATGAAACCCTTCCAGGATAAATTACCTCCATTCAATGTATTTTATCTTTACAAAAAAATTAATGTTTTTTCTTTTATCTTTTACAGGTAAGTGGCGTTTGTTCTTTGAATTCGATTCAGAATCCAACAGCTTGTGAGTGTTGCAGATATAGATTTCTTCAAACTTTCTTTTTTTCTTTTTCTCAGTCAAAAAAAGTATTTTATCCTCTCATGAAAAAATGATATATCAACGAGGCACCTCATGTGGTATAATGGTTAGTAAGCTAGATTAACAGACTATCTTTAGTGAGTTCGATTCTTACTGAGTGATCCTGGCTTCTGGTCTTGTTGTACAACTAAGCTAAGCTTAGTAAATAAATAATACACTCACGTTAATTTTTTAAAAAAAGTAACAAAATATTAGTTGTTAGTTCCAAATCTGGAACACATTGTTTATTGGATTGCACAGAAGTTAAGCAACAATGAACCTGATCAATACTTAGTGAGGTGACCATGTAACATATTGGAGTCGTCACAGTACTAAATTGCAATAGTTTTATCTTCATTGTAAGTGATGACAATAACACAAAATTTATCTTCAAGAAGTTTATTGGAATAAATTCAAGCTTCTTAACTTCGAGAGAGAGGGTCAGCTTAATTAATATATTCAGTCTTTAGACTTTCGGTCCTTCGATTAAATTTCTGGGTGACAAAACTTTTTCAGTTGGTAAATATTAAGGCTAGCTTTTCCAACACCAACTGCACGATCTCGCTTGGCCATCTAACTCGCCTCTACTCCCGATTAACTGACCCCGATCACCTCACTCTACTCTCCGGCTGACTGACGACTGACCTGTCGGCTCGAGCCCCAGCCCTTTTATATTAATAGGTACTCCTATGCATTTTTATCTCTTGATCTGATAACGGGCATTTGTTATATTTCTTTGTTTAATAAAACCAGAAATTCGTATTTCCGTTTGTACAATATATAACAACCACATAGAAATAGGCAGTTATAAAAGATTATACGTTCAAAATTTTAAGCAAAAAATCCCGGTTCATCTTTACATTTCATTTTGATTAGATAGAAAAGCATGAGCAAATAAATCTTTGATTGTCCAACTGAACAAATCCACCAGATATCTAAAGTAATTGAGCAGCTGATCAACGATTCAGGGGAAATATTATGACTGACCAGCAAAGTAAAAAGCTTTGCACTTATTACACTGAACAATAGATTTTTAGAAAGAAAAAGAAACAAATGTTTGAAACTTTGTCAATTTCTGATGATTACATAGAAAGCAAAAAGGTATAAAAAATATTAATTCTTAACATCCTATACCACCTAATTCCACCCGGCCTGAAGTCACATTTATTTTCCTAATCCACCCTAAATTATAGCCTTTGTTTAAATGTAATATTAAACATATTTAGAAGTCTTTAATTTAAGGGAAATAACAGGTACCTTTAAATGAAAAGGACATTTTTAGCCATTTTTTGATAAATCCTTATAGGAATGGGGCTCTGGAATCGGGCTTAGAACATTCTCAACAGGATGTTAAGAGTTAAGTAGAAGGTTAAAATTATAGGACAATTACAAGAAGAAAAAAAAGACAGTTACATTTACAAAACTCTTTTACTTATTCCCCTCTCTCTCTCTCTCTCTCTCTCTCTCTCTCTCTCTCTCTCTTATTTACTCTTTTTCTTATTCCTCTCTTTTTCTTATACTCTTTAATTCACTCCTCCAAACTCTATATATCTATTTATCTATCTACTCTTTTTCTTATTCCTTTCTTTTTTTCTTATTCTCATTTATTCACTCTTCCACTCTATCTTTCCCTATCTATCTATCTATCTATCTACTTAATAGTAAGAAATAAACCTAATTTAATCAAAAACTTATCTGAAGCTCATAAATTTGATATACAAAAAGAAGAAGAAATATTGCAATCATTATGATGGCATGATTCTAATTTGTAGTTACTGTAGAATAAACATACTCACCTCCACGGGAAGGCTGTTACTAGCCTCCAGTAACCAGACAAAAAGAAAAGAATAAGCTCTGCAATAAATACCTGAACATTTGACTGTATTCAAGTATTTAGTGCAGAGCGTATTCGGTTACATTCTCTTTCCTTTTTGTCTGGTTACTGGACGCTAGTAACAGCCTTCCCATGGAGGCGAGTATGATGTTTATTCTACAGTTACTTTTTCTCTTGGAAAATGAACTGTTGTGACAATAAAACAAAAGTATTTTTGGTCAGAAAATGAAGCAGCAACCATCAAGTTAAATAAATTAGGTGGGAAAAACTTATCGACCTAGAAACCTTAGTGGGAAAGTCTTTTCAAGTTAGAAAGTATTTCTGGCTGTGTTAACTGCTACATAAACTCATTTTCAGAACACTAATTCATTTTCGTGAAATGTTTCTTGTCACAAAGATCATCTCCTTCAATCAGAGGCTGGTTGGGTAAGGGGAAGAAACAAAGGGAAGATTAAAAAATAAACAACTAACAGACTCTCTCCCAATGGACTCAGAAAGACCCAGTAAATTCAAATTAAATCAATTTTTTTTCTTCTCTTAAGACGTGACCAGAAGATAGGATCAGATGGGCTTGTTTCTTAACTTATGGGCATTTTAAAACAAAATTTACGAAAGAGTCTTTACTTGTGTATTTCTACCAATATTGTACATATAATTTTTCAATATTGTACATATAATTTTTCTTAGTCCCCCAGTATGATATTTATTCTACTCATAGTTCAAAACATTTGGCACATTTCACTAGTTGATATAAAAAATTTTTAAAATTCACCTCTTGATTGGGCCAAGAATTTTTCAGTATCTCCTAATTCATTTTGATTTTGATTTATATAATAAAGATACACTGTGTAATTTCCATAAACTTTGCTAATTGTTGTCCACACAGATAAAGCAAAAATAGAAGAAAATAAGAGGAAAATTTTATTCATTGTGATTGTCCAATTCTCAAAACAAACAAAACTGAAGATATATTTAGAAATGAGAAATACATCTATGTATGATCAATGTTCATATGTTTTCGCTTTGTAAAAAATCTTATCTAGTATATTTTCTAAGACAATAGTGAGCAAAGTTAATAAGCCACTTTGCTTAAAAATATGAAATGTTTTCATTTTTTTACAAAGAAGATCTAAGTATTCAACAATGTTCTTTGTCATGCAGCTACACAAAAGATAATATTTTTTTAAAGACAGATCTATTCAAAAGGGACTAAAAGTAAAGAACTCACCCAGTAATTTATGAGTAAGTGCGTTCCGGACTCCTGCCTCAGAAATTGCTACCCAGTGACTATTAAAATAACGTCCCCCGCTATGTCGTCTCAGCAGTGTTACTTGAAAGAAAACAACCAGCTTAGGGTGTTAAATGTATTTTAGAGATATTTATATATATATATTTTATATATATTTATCAACCCCTCCGCACAAGCAGGATGCAACACAAGGTCAATTTTTAAGCGGAGTTTAACAGGTTTGAATTGAGAGTTTTCCATCTTCTAGACTGGTTACCTAACCATGGTTAAAGAGTCCAGTCTGCCCTGCTATTTACCCATAGCTGGAGGGAGAATTGGATTCATACCTTTCCCAAGGGTATTAGCACCATGTGAAATGCCAACAGCTTCGTCCAGGAATTGAACTCGCGTTGACGAGTCCATTTCCTATGACTCTAACCATTAGACCACGCACCTCCATGCTTCATATAAATAGCAATATTAAAATTGTGTAAAACTTTAAACTAATCAGCCAATCAATCAGGAAGTGAGAATAACCCAAATACACAAGTGGAATATGAAGAAAGGAAGTGAATCCGACGGTATGTAGTATATTAGGAAAAATGAAAAAACACAGGTTTAAATGGGTTAAGTGGTGAGTTTATTGGCCGACGCTGCACACACACCCAGACTTCTTTCTTCTCTTAATATAAAAATTCTCCTGACGCCCATGACACCTCTCTTCCCCTACCTCTTACCAATACACACACACATACACACACACACACACACACACACAACCTTAAGGTTTATTTCCGCTGTCATTCATCGCAAAAAAATTATACACACACAACCACACACCTAAAAAATGCACAATGTTTCCTTTTGATACACACACATACACCGTCCCATACCCACGCCGTAAAATATAATATTTGACGTCATATTTCAAAACCGTTCCATTTTTCAAACCTCAAAAATTTTTAAACAGACTGAATAACAATAACTACCACTCGCTTTTCTCGTTATTCTGTGATAAATAATTTCTCATCACCTTCCATATACCAACAAATGCCCTGAAGAAGATCTAATTAATAGATCGAAACACTGCAGCGTCGGCCAATAAACTCACCACTTAACCCATTTAAACCTGTGTTTTTTCATTTTTCCTAATATACTACACAAGTAGAATAGTCCAATCTACTATTTAAATAACCTACCAAATCCGGATCCTGACAACATAGTCAGCTTGCAGCACAGATGGATGATAATCACTACACAAATCTCTACATTTCTGAGAGTAACTTGTTAACCATGACTCCATGACAAGGTACAGATAAATATAACTGAATTTTATGACATCGAGTTGAATTTTATTTGGTTAAATGTAAACTAAAATTAAATAAGGCTTGTACAAACAAGATTTTATTCGTTTTATGCTATTTTATTCTTGCTTTTTGTCAAAACACACTGGATCTAAAAAAAATACCATGATAATAAAATTGTGTAGGATGAGTAATGAAATAATGACAGAAGCAAAAATGCTTCATATAAACAGCAACATTCACATGGTGTAAAACTATTGATAAAACAATAAAAATAAAAATACATCTTCTAAACAGTAGCAATAATAAGATGGTATAAAAATAGTTGTAAAATAAATGGTGAAAATGCTTAATCTGAAATAACAAAAAAAAACCAAAAAAAACAAACAATCATCTATGATGGTAGTGCAAAACTAGTAATAAAATAAGAGTGAAAATTCTTCATTTAAAAAAATTTAAACCTTTCCCTACTATTATTTTGTAGTAAAAAGAGTTGCTGAAAATTCTCAAAATATATGAGTTACTTTAAATTAGATTCCTAAATTGGAAAGATATATTAGAATTTCCTCAGGCCCTTCTTATTGTTGACTATTTTGTTCATACATTTTACCCGTTTCTCATTTCTAAATATATCTTCAGTTTTGTTTGTTTTGAGAATTGGACAATCACAATGAATAAAATTTTCCTCTTATTTTCTTCTATTTTTGCTTTATCTGTGTGGACAACAATTAGCAAAGTTTATGGAAATTACACAGTGTATCTTTATTATATAAATCAAAATCAAAATGAATTAGGAGATACTGAAAAATTCTTGGCCCAATCAAGAGGTGAATTTTAAAATTTTTTTATATCAACTAGTGAAATGTGCCAAATGTTTTGAACTATGAGTAGAATAAATATCATACTGGGGGACTAAGAAAAATAGGGGCACTGCTGTCTGGGAAAATCCTCAGTATAGAGTTATGGTCACCATGGATGTTCATAGCCCATCTGGGATCAGAATTTGGTGAGAATGGGATTACAGTTGCATCTATTTCCGTTACCTGGTTACCACTTGTGGACATGAATGTGCCTGTTGTTTGGTCGAATGTAATGTGGGCAGAGAGAATGTTCATTGGAGCCTCATCATTTTCAAAGCTTTAATTTGCAAAGGTTGCAGCATAGCTTTTAGCTGAGTCAGCAGAAATTCCTGCTTTGATGAGGTAGCTTTCCCAATCTTCTGGTTCCATCCTGTTCACAGCATCATGTAGAGATTTGTGGAGAGATTAGAATCCAACTCTGTTGTCAGTAGTGCTTAGATGCTGTTTTTGTTCAAACCAACAGCATACTAACTCAGGTAGCAACACAGTCACTCCACAAAACTCTACACTGTCGGATCAATATGATGAATTGTATGCCATCAAAGTTAGTCTAAACTAAAAATAAAAAAACAGTATAAAACAAGAGTACAGTTAGTATTATCTGAATGTTTGAGATGAGGTTTGAGGATTAGTATTATCTGCATTATTCGGACTATTGTCCCCATCTTAATTGTTATTTGTACAACGTTTCGACTGATATGCCATCCGGCCTTCTTCAGGTTCAATCCTGAGTCGAGGCAGTAATATAGAAAAAATAATTAACGCAACTCCTACCCCAGCTATGGTTAGCGGAATGAGTTAGCGGAATACATCTAGACTGGCAGCCTAACCAAGGTTAAAGAGCCCAGTCTGCCCTACTATTTACTCATATCTGGAAAAAGAATAGTTGGAATCATATATTTCCCAAGGGTATTAGTGCTATGTGAAATGGAATCTGCCTCCTCAGGATTTGAACTTTTCTCAATAAGTCCATTTTCTACGATGGTATCCATTAAACCACCAGCCTCCCCATTATATATATATATATATATATATATATATATAGATATAAGAGAGTTTCATAATTTTCTGGAAGCATTGTGTATATATTGGTTAGGAGGTTGATTTAGAAGGCTATCACAATGCAGTTTGGAATTAATAAAAAAATAATAATACAGTAACAATGGTGTTGTGTGTCGACCTGTATTTTTATTCTTTCTTGAATTTTCGAGGTAATACCTCTTTATCAAAAGAATTGAACTGAATGGCATTTCTTCCCAAATGAATTTTTTTTTTTTGAAAATGATGTTATTTTTTAAATAACTGTATTCTCGTGTGAGCGTGAATGCGTTTATTTTTGTTTGTACGTATATGTATTGTGTAATGCGCGTGACATTGAAAATGTGTGTTGGTTGTGACGTTAAGACTGTATCCTAGCGCGGGATTTTGTATGTGTGTATGTGCAAATGAAAAAGCGTATTTGTGTTTTGTGGCCATGGTGATGTATAATATTTTGTGTTGGATGTAAAATCAATTTAATCATTTATTATTATTATTAAAATTAATATCATCATATTTATTTGTTTATTTACTTATTTATATCTAATTCAATTTATCTTTTTATATTTTATAATATTTTTAAATATATATATATATATATATATATATATATATATATATATATATATATATATATATATATATGAGATTTATCCAAAACTTGGTAGTAAGGGATGATTCTATATGTGATTTTAAGATCCACTGTACTAATATTGATGATCCAGTATGTATAAATACAGTGAATCAATAAATCACTAAAGAGAGCTCAATGTAAAATAACCTTTTAGATTATATACAGAGCAATATTTATCAATAAAGGAAGAACTCAATACAGTAATCCCATAATAAATTTATTTCGACAAAAATTGAGGCCCATATAAATCTAAGTTGATTTAAACCGGCTCCCCAAATGGGATTACTGTATTGAGTTCTTCCTTTATTGATATATATATATATATATATATATATATTTAATCACACATACACACGTACAATATATATATATATATAGGGGAGTTTCTGAATTGGTTCAAATAGAAAGTAACTAAATTTACTTATGTTCAAATAGATTATTGCTTGAATGGATTACAGATTTGAATGGTTTCTCTTAAACTGGAGATGTTCATTATTTGAACAATTTTCTACACTTCCTATAATAAGACTTGATTTTTTCTTGGTCTCTTGTCTGTAATGTTTATTTTGTAGTCTGCTCCTTCACAATATTAATAAGTATTTAATTCAGTTTTCTTTGGAGAAATTCTTTACTAATATCAATATGAGTGAATTGGATGCAACTGTCAACTTAATCAACTGTCATGTTGAATTTTTGTCCGATATCATAATGTATCATTCTTTAAGTGATCTGCTCCAGTTTGCTGTCACCAGTAGTACATAAGAACTACAAATGATTTAATAATATAATGGAATTAGATACACCAATGTTTATATAAAAACTCCCACTCAAAATTCTGTTTTCATCAATTTCAATAATTTTAGGAATAAAATCGGAATCAAAGAAGACTTCAGCATCAGGTTTTTGTAGTTTTATCTTATTTCATCTTTTAGATTTTTGTCGTCTCTTTATGTGAAGGGGTTTTGAATTCAAGTCTCACTGAGAGCGTATCCATTATTTGTAGAATAAACATCATACTCACCTTCACAGGAAGGCTGTGACTAGCGTTCAGTCACCAGACAAAAAAAGACATAGTATCTGAATTCACTCTGTAGCATTGAGAGCTTATCCATTATTATTTCTGGTTCACACAGTTCTTTGCTATTATATATATTTACCAACCCCTCCGCACGAGCAGGATGTGACACAAGGTCAATTTCTTAAGCGGAGTTCAACAGGTTTGAATTCAGAGTTTTCCTTCTCCTAGACCGTTTGCCTAACCAAGGTTAAAGAGCCCAGTCTGCCCTGCTATTTATCCATAGCTGGAGGGAGAGTAGGATTCATACCTTTCCCAAGGGTATTAGCACAAAGTTAAATGCAATTATCATATCCAGGATTTGAACTCGGGGTGACGAGTCCATTTCCCATGACTTTAACCATCGCCCCACGCGCTTCCTACATTCTTTGCTATTATATAGAATTAAAGTGTTTTTTTATAAGGGATATCTTAAAATCATTAAATTAACTATGAAACATTTAACTTAAAACTGCTCTTGGTATTTACCAAGACCTCCCACTAAGATTAGGACGTGACACAAGATCTTTTTAATATGGGAAGCCACACACAAACCAAAGCATATGTGTAGATAGTCAAAAGATGTGTGGATCCCCTCAGATCATGCTGTTATTTAGCCCAGTGGCCTGAGCTGACTGAAAATAATCATGTGCTCTTAACAGACAATCATGAGAAGGATGAGAATTTCCATTATAATCCTTCTAACTGATGGCCTTCCTATTTTAAAATAATCATACTAAGTTCAAGTTACCATTGAATTGGTAAGACTAGACAACAAGGAGCCGTAACTCAATACAGATCTAAATTTGTTGCAATCCTACTGCAGAATGCCAGAGTATTTATGAAGCCTCATAACATCATAGAAACCAAGCAGCCAAACAGGACTCATGGAATGGTATCACCCAAATACATGAATGGACTTTTCTTGAGTTCCATAAGTACCAGCTGTTTTGGGCACTAGTTCAGTTGTGCTTAGCCAGTTGCTGTTGTCCAAACCAACAGTATAGTGACTGACTTTCACACCTATTCATTGAGAATTTATTTGTATATATATATATATATATATGTATATGTATATATATATATATATATATATATATATATATATATATATATACACCAATACTTCCACATGAGCTGGATGTGACACAAGGTCAATTTCTTTAGTGGTGTTTAACAGCTTTGAATTCAGAGTTTTACTTTTCCTAGACTGGTTTCCAAACCAATGTTAATTAGCCCAGTCTTCCCTACTATTTACCCATAGCTTGAGGGAGAATAGTTGGATGCATACCTTTCCCAAGGGTATTAGATTCATGTGAATTGCAAATAGCATCACCCAGAATTTGAATTCAGGTTGCTGAATCCTTTTCTAGGGACTATAACCCTTACACCATGCAAACTTTTATAGCGTATCATGTTTTTACATTTATTTGATGGCTAATGAAATATGTGTAATGGAAATGTATATACATTTTGTTGAAAATAGAGGAATAAATGGATATAACAACACAACAACTAAATTTAATTGATATTTTGCCTTGGTATTTAGTGAAGTTTGTCAAAAATTTATTGTGAAGACCAAAAGCTTTTTACAGTCTGCTTTTATACTGAAAAGGTAATTTTTGGGGCGGGTAGGAGATGAGATGAAGTACTGTGATAAGATGTGAGAAAAGGAGAAGAAAGCGGGAAGGGTTGTTTTTTGTCAGATTCACTCAATCATTCACTCCTCATATATATATATATATATATATATATATATACATACATACATATACATATATATATATATAAAGATAATCTAATGAGTCAGACGAACCTACTATTAGTTTTGCATAAAGCTCTTCAGGGCTAAAATCCGGATTTTAGCCCTGAAGAGCTTTATGCAAAACTAATAGTAGGTTCGTCTGACTCATTAGATTATCTTTATTACTTGGCTCTACTTAGGTATCGAGCACTTTTTACATATTAGCTTCTCCTAGCGGTTATATGAATATATATATATATCTTATATACATATATATATACATATAAATTGTTTTTTCTTTTGGCCAAATACTGTACCAATAGATTATTTTTTGTTGGTACGAATATCTTGGTCCTTTCTTTTTTTCAAAAATTTTTTTCTTCCTGGTTGATGTTTGGTAGTATATTTTTACAATCAAACTTTCTGCTGGGTTTTTTCTCTCTGCAAGGATCTACCAACACCCTTGGTATATTAAATTATATATATATATATATATATATATATATATATATATATATATTCCAGGCGGTGGTTGTATCAGTGTTGCTGTACGGATGCACCACATGGACCCTAACGAGGCGCCTTGAGAATAAGCTGGATGGGAGCTGCACAAGAATGCTGCGTGCAGTCCTGAATAAATCGTGGAAGCAGCACCTCACGAGGAAACAGCTATATGGCCACCTGCCCCCCATCTCACAAACAATTCGAGTGAGACGGACAAGACATGCCGGGCACTGCTGGAGAAGCAAGGATGAGCTCATAAGTGATGTTCTCCTGTGGAAGCCAACACACGGACATGCTAGCGTGGGCCGCCCAGCAAGGACCTACATTGACCAACTAAGCAAAGATGCAGGTTGCTGCACAGAGGACCTCCCTGGAAAAATGAATGATAGGAAAGGTTGGCGAGAGATTGTCATGGATATCCGTGCTGATAGCGCGACATGATGATGATATATATATTTAACATACAGACAATAGCAACTTTTTGAGATTTGAAACCCCATCACTGTTTTATGATGATAACAAAGATATGAAGTATATAAGAATAGATGTTGTTTAGTTGTTAGATTGGAAAGAAAAGATTATTCCCATCTCATTATTCATTCTTGTAATTTATTGCAGCAAACTTAGTTGTGTTTAGTCTACCAAAATAGGAAAAGAAAAGAAAAAAAAACAACAACATTGTATAACTTACCTAAGAATATTTACATTAAACATTATTTATACGACATTTTATCTGATGCGTCATGTGTCTTAACACCTCATCAGAATATAATTATAACTGGCAAAGAATTTGACTTTAATCATACTTAAAGGCCAAGGAAGGTGGCCTTTAAGATCAATGCTGAGTGTTAGAGGATTTCTGTTAAAATTAATTAAAAATTTATATTAGACAAATGGCAGAAATCATGGGACAATCTGACTCAAAACAAACCCCACGAAATACAAGAATTTATTGGAGAGTGGCCGACAGGCCACAGAAGTAATACTCGCCAGATTGCGTATTGGGCACACCCACATTACCCATTCGTACCTGTTAAAAGGGGAGGATTCCCCAGTGTGCCCAACATGAAAAGTACAACTTACAACCAAGCATATCCTTCTAAATTGTAACAGACTTAAACATATCCACGCCAATTACTATCAAGCAAGAAACCTGAGAGACATCTTTAAGAATACAAACACTGAAAACATTTTAAATTTTATAAAAAAAGCAACCTTTTCAACAAAATATAACAGAACATAACCAATTATCTCCATAGAACCACTACTTTAAAGATTGAAATCCATAATAACCTTTTTGGCATTAAATGACCCACAGAGGTTGATATGCAGTTAAACAAAACTCAAACTCAAATTCAGAATTAATTAGCACAAGATCACTTTCATTTTTGGAATTTCAAATTTGATCTTCCATTAATGAATTACATTAGAAATATTTTTTTTCAGAATATTTTCACTTGGTGACATAATGGTTATTTACCATAGGAAATGGATACAATGATTCAGATTAAATTCCTGATGAAGCTATTTGCATTTCACATAGCGCTAATACCCTTGGGAAAGGTATGTATCCAACTACACTCCCTCCAGCTATGAATTTGATTGTAGGGCAGATTAGATCCTTTAACTTTGGAATTGCAACCAGTCTATGAGAAGGAAAACTCTGAATTCAAACCTATTAAACTCTGCTTTAAAATGACCTTGTGTCACATTCTGCTTATGCAGAGGGTTTGGGTAAATACATATGATAGCATCTATCTAAGAGTATAAATGGGACCCTAACAAGTAATACAACTCTGGGCAGTGGACCTGGGAGTAATGGTGATAAAGGAGTACTCTGCATTCCTCAGCTCCAGGACTGGGGACATCAACATCAGATAGAGTTTAACTTCATACCCAGGACATGAAGACCCTACCAGCTACCACCTTCTACTATATATATGATAAAAAGTATTGAGGGTTTGCTATAAGAGCAATAGGGTTGGAAAAGTCATATAGATGCTAGGGCTTGACGTGAGCAGCCGACTGAGTGGAGGGGAATTTTCCCTCCGCCTGTCTAGCCTAAGTAAATGCCAAGTTGAGTGCTGCATGCCATGGACTGCTCAGCTACAATGGTTCCATCCTTAAGCATCACGGGTTGCCACCCACAGTCAACAGGTAGAACTTCACTATTAGATGCAGTTTAACACAAGTGGGGTTGGATTTTATGAGAAACCCAGTATAAAACAAATTTAATGATAATAGTGTGGAATCTGTGTTTACACTCACCCTAATCATTATACTTTAAGAAAAATCTGTGTCATTAATTTGAAACATATTATGAGTGGCTTCATAATCCTTTCCAATTGGCACTGATTTATTTAAACCTCATATTGTCTGCACGTCTTGAAATCATCACTTTATTATTAAAGTTGCTCATCTGTGCTAAGTATGAAACTAAACCTTAAAATTTAAAGCTTCAGTCTGAAAACATTTTGATCAATTTCTGTACTTTCTATACATTCTTTTTCTTTAAAAATAGCCATTCTTCATTTATTCCTCTCTCTTTTTCTCAAGTCCGACAAAGAAAAGAATGTTGATTGCTTTCTTGATGGTCAACATAACCAAATTGATTCGTTCTCTCGTTCTCTCTTATGTGGCCATCAAGTATGGCTTCTTTGTAATTTTGAACTTTATTATTCATCCACAGTTGGACAATCAATGTTCACTCTTCAGAGAAAGAGAGAGAGAGAAAAAAAAGAT
Source organism: Doryteuthis pealeii (assembly GCA_023376005.1). Classification (NCBI taxonomy): domain Eukaryota; kingdom Metazoa; phylum Mollusca; class Cephalopoda; order Myopsida; family Loliginidae; genus Doryteuthis; species Doryteuthis pealeii. Next base: position 25,322,488 of record CM042143.1, read on the forward strand.
ATGATTTTTGTTACTTTTATATCATGTATTTCTTTAGCCAGGAACATAATTATTGAAAAGCTGTGAAGACTGTGCACAAGTATAAAATAATAAAACAAATCTTTTTTTTTTTCTGCTGAGAATTTCTGAAGGAAAAAAAAATGTAACTGTATTCAACATAAAAAAATAAAAATAAAAAAAAGAATTAAAAAGTCATTGTGTGACTATCTGAAAAGAATCTGAAATATTGAAATGGAAGACATTCCTCTGCAAAAGACGAAAATGGTTCAAGGAAAATATGCTAACCTTTCTTATTCCAGATTTATAATACACGTATATATATATATATATATATTTGGGAATAAAAAGGCCTTAAATACCATGGGTATCGTGGTTATGGACCATTTCCACTCGCGAGTATGTGGTCTGAAGAAGCTCGTGAGCATACTCGCGAGTGGAAATGGTCCATAACCACGATACCCATGGTATTTAAGGCCTTTTTATTCCCAAATAACTTTGCTCTGTTTACAATAATTAAACATTGAACTCTCATACGGAACCTGAACTCTACAAAAAACTACTGGTAGAGAATTAGGACCCACCTAGAATCACCTTGTACCAAGAAACTTGGTACCGCACCAAAGTATATATATATATTATATATATATATGTCACACTGTTACCCCTCTCACAAACCCCCAGCTTTTGTAATGTAAAAATAGATGTTATTGTACTTGTGTCTATGCGGAAGTATTTAGATTTACAGTATTTGCTGGTATACTTTTTTACAAAAAAAACAACAACACTTTTAAGGACTATTGTTCAGTAGAAATAATCCAAGGCCATAAAATATACATTGTTTTTGCTACAAAATATGAACTATATATATATATATATATATATGTGTGTTGTTGGCTGTCTACTCCTGCTCTTGTAAGACCACTTCCTGTTTGTCTGCTTTTTTTTCTTCTCATAGTTGAGTGCCAGTAGCATTTGACACTGTATCTTTGTGATTTCTCAGATGACTATAGTCCAAATAATACTAATAATATCAGATATCAATAACATCAGTAATTATTTATTAAATCCAGTTTTTGTTAAAATTAAAGAGAATTAAATCTTCACTTTGACATCGATATAGGGCATACACTGAGGATTGAACTTGCTACACAGTTGTAGTGATCTGCAAGATAAACTTGCTAACCATTTTGCCAATATGCTTGCTGACTAAACACTTGCATTCAATAATATTCCTGGCTTCTGGCTTTTAGTATTCATAAAGAAATGATAAGTTGATTCAATCACCTACAAAATTTGTCAGTGCTGTCGGCATTGTGAAAATTAAGAAATTTCTTGAAAAGATTTTTAATTTGACATGCACTTTTTCTACACACTGCCTCAGGATATTACTTGACACTTTGTCCATTTTGGCATCGAAGGATGTGGAGGATTGAACAAAATATATAGAAATATCAATAAATAGTAGTTATAACTTTTCTGCAGTAGTAAAATAAATTGAAATAAAAAGTCTTTTTTATTGAGTAGATTTTTCTCTCGGGGTTATGAAAAATACTATGAGAAAAACAAAGCTTAATTTGCTTTTGTACAAAAGGCAAAAAAAAAAAAACAATTATGTGCCTTAAATACATTTTGTTTCTTTTCATTTGTAAAATACATAGTTGATACTTCCAGCTACAAAAGAAGGAATAAGGGAATAGAAGAATTGATGAAAGAATAAAAGTTGTGACATATTAGAATCGGTATTTTCTCCTTGCAGCAACTAACTATACCTGTAATTATTATTTTAGTATTTTCTACATTGTAAAAATCTTTGTGTGTTGATTTTGATAACACTCTTTTCTATACTGCATAATTTAAATAGAAATAGAAAATAAACCAAATGCTACAAAATTTAAGTTGATAATCATCATCGGCCGCGTCAATCAATGCATAGTGAAAGGCATGGTCTTCCATGGACTATCAGTCATATAGAAATCTGATCTCATTAACAAGTTAAAGCAATAATTCTTCACAACCATAGCTGTATCATTGCTACTGTACAACTGTACCACTTTGACACTAACATAGCACCTAGAGAATAAGCTACATGGGAACTGCACAAGAATGCAGTATGTAATTTCAAAAAAGTTGTGGAAGCAACACCCCAGGAGAAAGCAGCTGTATGGCCACTTGCCACTTATCACACAAATAATCTGAGTAAAATGCTGGACACTGCTGGAGAATCAAGGACAAACTCATGATGTTTTTGTATGGAAACCAGCAGACAGGCACGCCAGTGTGGATCGTTGAGCAAAGATGTACATTGACAAACTCTGTGCAGATATTGGATGCTGTGAAGAGGACCTCTTGAGAACAATGATTGATAGGGTAGGGTTGGCTAGAGATTGTCATGGATATCCATGATTAAAATCCTACTTACCTTTAATTAACTCTCTCATCCCTATCCGTGATTAATCTTTGTAGGTACTCTAGATAGCTGGTTAATATAAGCTTTTGCTGGTTGGCCAACATTGGTCTATCTTTGTGCAAGTGTCTGTAGAATCAACATCATACTCACCTTCACAAGAAGGCTGTGACTAGCATCCAGTCACCAGACAAAAAAAAAAGACACAGAGTAACTGAAGCAACTGAGAGGAAATGGTTAAGTGTTCAGTATATATGGATACAAATATACACACTAAAACCACCAGCCAATCAAAATGCTGGAAGTAAACTTGCCCATTCCACAAAGTAGAATAGCCCAAGCTGCAATTTAAAACCACTTACCAAGTCTGGATTCTCAGAATCTGATCAGTTTACACAGATCTTGACAGCCTCCATAGAACATTGCTTCTGAGTTCCCCTTATATCTTCAGTAGTTCCCACTATGTCTTGCTTGGATGTTTTTTGGGGGATTGGAGACAAGTTGCCATACAGCTGCTGTTTTGTTAGGGTGCTGTTTCCAGCATTTATCCAAAACAGCACATAGAATCCTTATGTAGTTCCAATTTAGCTTTTTCTCCAATCATTTTGTTAAAGTCAAAGTGGTGCAGCTATACAGTAATACAACTTGAAAGAATTTCCATTCTATTCTATCAATTCATGACATGCAATACTCCACTTGGGCCCTATCTTGGGCTAGACGGGCGGTCGGAGAGGCCCCCTCCGATCAATCGGCTGGTCACGTCAAGCCCTAGCACCTATATGATTTTCCCAACCCTATTGCCCTTATGGCAAGCTCCAACACCTTTTTATCATATGGATGCTAGAAGGCGGTGGCTGCGGGTCTACATGTCCTGGGAATGACGTTAAACTCTATCTGATGGCGAGGTTCCAGTTTTGGAGGTTTGGGGAATGTGGAGCACCCCTTCATCACCATTGCTCCCTGGTCCACGATGACCCGGAGTGGTAGTACCTGTTAGGGTCCCATCTATGGGTTAAATAGAAAAATGTATTTATAAAAAAAATTGTATTATCCATTAAGAATTGATTTATTTCAAAACTTTATTGGCATTAAATGACCCACTGAGGTTGATATGCCGTAAAACAAACCAAACCAAACCTTATTCTATCAAAGATAGCAGATTTTCATACGGTTGATGACCTATCAATAGCAGTCCATACTTTATGTATGCATTTGTTGACATAATAAAAGTTCATAATTAGCACACGTATAATACTTGTTGTAGGTTTCTTCAAGGTTTTTGTCTAATATTATGGGATGAGTTATTTGTATTCAACCTATTTCCTTTCTTTAAACTACCCACTATAAAAAAATTTTAAACTATTATTTTTTTCATCTTAATTTCAATGTTTTTTTTATTTCAATTTCTCTGACCGTCATTTTATAGTTGTTATTAAAAAGCATGCATAGAAAATAGAATATAAGCTTCAAATAATACTCAAATACAAATCTACTTTTTTTTTCTTGGAAAGACTCTCTTAGTCTGTCTTCATGAAAAGAATAAAAATGCTAATCAAAAATTTAATAAGTGATAATGCTTCATCTAATGATAAATTGAAGATAAAATTATTCTCATTTTTTTTTTTCATAATAAATTCGCCAATCTTGCTTCTGACCTTGAAAGATAATATTCTTTAAAAGAAAAAAATCCAAGAGAACTGTCAGGTTATTACTTGTATCTGAACATTTTTTACATGTAATCTTTGTAGTACAATTTTCTTTATCTCTCCTATTGCAATAAAGTGAAGAAAATCGCTTCATGAAATGATTAACTGATAACAACAGAGTTAACAATATCATGAGTTATAAGAGCAGAGTAGAAAGGTTTGAATTCAAGACAAAAAAACAAAACAACCTTCATCCAGGTCAATAATTGGAAATCTATATTGCTTGGAAAGAAAATGGATAGAGAATTCTATTTTGTTTGGATACAATAAATGTTGCCACCTTTTTTTCTATTCATGAATATGTGTCCTTGGGTCAGGATGGTATCTTTGATATGATTCTGACAACAGATACCTTTAGTATAACACATCACTCAATAAATCAGGATGATATCTTCTATTTGACCGTTTTTATTTTGAATTCAAAATTGATACATGCTGCAATATAATAATTATTATAGTCACAATGTTTCAAATGCTGTATCTACAAATCTCTTTAGTTATCTTTCAGTGTTTTTCTGATCAGAAAAGATTAGGAGGAGGAGTCCTAAAACAAGTTTTCCTTCTCCAAGATCAGTTGCTGTACCAAAGTTAAAGAGTCCAGTCTGCCCTACTAGTTTACCCATAGCTGGAGGGAGAATAGTTGGATTAATACTTTTTTCAAGGGTATTAGTGCTAAGTGAAATGCAAACTGGCATGTACAGAATTTGAACTCATCTCGCTGTGTCCATTTTCTACAATGGTAATGTAGAAATTTTTTGAGTGATTAGCATCCAACTGTGTTGTGATCTCAGTATACTGTTGGTTTGAACAACAACAACTAAACACTACTCACTGGTGCCCAAAACAGCTGGTATTTATGAAACTCAAGAATAGTCCATTCATGTATTTGGGTAATTCCATTCCTTGAGTCCTGATTGGCTGCTTGGTTTCTATGATGTTTTGAGGCTTCATAAATACTCTGGCATTCTGCAGTAGGATTGCATCAAGGTTAGATTTGTATTAAGTTACGGTTTCCTTGTTGCCTTGTCTTACCGATTCAATGGTAATTGGAACTTAGTATGTTTATTCTACAGGTAACCATTAAAACACCTGCCTCCAATCTTTGGTAGACTTCTCTGGATGTTACACTAAAACCTTTATTCAAGCCATTTCAATTTGTGAATTACATAATTGAGACTTCCAGCTACAAAAAGAAGGAATAATAGAATCAAAGAATTGATAAAAGAATATAAGTATTAACATTGTAATGCACCGACTGCAGAGGGGTAAGACTCCCCCAATGGGGCCAACATGATGCTTAAGGATAGAGCCCAGGTGGATGAGTAGTTCATGACATGCAATACTCCACTTTGGCCCTATCTTGGGCTAGACGGGCGGTCGGAGAGGCCCCTCCGATCAATCGGCTGGTCATGTCAAGCCCTAGCATTTTCCCAACCCTATTGCCCTTATGGCAAGCCCCAACCCCTTTTTATCATATGGATGCTAGAAGGCAGTGGCTGCGGGTCTACATGTCCTGGGAATGACGTTAAACTCTATCTGATGGTGAGGTTCCAGTTTTGGAGGTTTGGGGAATGTGGAGCACCCCATTCATCACCATTGCGCCCTGGTCTACTCTGACCCGGAGTGGTAGTACCTGTTAGGGTCCCATCTATGGGTTAAATAGAAAAATCTATTATTAAAAAATTGTATTATCCATTAAGAATTGATTTATTTCAAAACTTTATCGGCATTAAATGACCCACTGAGGTTGATATGCCGTAAAACAAACCAAACCAAACCACATTGTAAAGATCTTCTTTGTGAGCCAATCTTCTAACCTTTGAGAGATTCCAAACTGAACCCTTTATTCAAGTCATTTATGCTAAGAAGAAATCATGTACCAGTTGACCTCCATAGTTATTCTGTTCTTTGATGTTGATTGTTTCATCTCTTCTATTGATCCAGTGTATTTTTTGCACTACCTGACCCCAGGAATGAATTATAATGATAAATTCTCATCTCAAAGATTCAGAAAAAAAAATTACTGACATCTTTGTCTTAGAATAGATTTATTGGATGTTTTTACTCCAGTTTAAGTTTTTTCTTATTCTATACACATATACAGATATATATGTACAAACTACCCCCTTTTCCAAGTAGGATGTTACACAAGGTCAATTTCTTAAGCAGAGTTTAGCAGGTTTGAATTAAGAATTTTTCTTCTCCTTGATCAATTGCCATATTAGGGATAAAGAGCCCAGTCTGCCCTTCTATTTTCCCATAGCTGGAGGGAGAATTGTTAGATTCATACCTTTCCCAAGTGTATTAGTTCTACGGAAATATCCAAGATTTTAACTCATTTTAATGTGTCCATTTCCTATTATGGTAACTATTACACCACATGCCTCCACTATATATATATATATATATATATATATATATATATTTGGGAATAAAAGGCCTTAAATACCATGGGTATCATGGTTATGGACCATTTCCACTCGCAAGTATGCCCACAAGCTTCTTCAGACCACTGATATATTTTATTTAGACAGGCACATGGCCAAATTCATTTTATATTCATACATTTCACCTCCCTCATTCAGGGGTGTCATATTGCATTTTTTTTCTTTTCAAGTGTCTTTTTTATTGGTGGAAATTTTTTTTTTTTTTTTTTTGGCATACTCGCGAGTGGAAATGGTCCATAACCACGATACCCATGGTATTTAAGGCCTTTTATTCCCAAATAACTTTGCTCTGTTTACAATAATTAAACATTGAGCTCTCATACGGAACCTGGACTCTACAACAAACTACTGGTAGAGAATTAGGACCCGCCTAGAATCACCTTGTACCAAGAAACTTGGTACCGCCCCAAAGTATATATATATATATATATCTTTATAACTACTGTTTTTCCTTGTGATTACTTGCCAACTTTTTGATGAAAATGATATCCTCAGTGTCTCAGGAATTTTATGTGGGTGTTTTAAATTCCTGCAGTGAAAAAACAAAACAACATCTGTTCAAAATCACTGTGAGCAAATGGAAATTTGGTTTGGTTTCTTTGTTTAATGCCACATCAATCTTCATAGGCTATTTAATACCAAAGTCATCCTTGCAGAAGAAAAGTAGTAGTACTATTTAACCTATTGCTGGAGGGATGCTTTCCCAAAGGTATTAGTTTGAAGTCACTACAATAAGAATTGTAGAATAAATAGGGATCCCTGTTCTTATGGAAGATGATTCTGTACATCCAGCCTATTGTAATATTAGATGAAGCATTTTGATGATGATGTTCATCAAATATATATGCAATTGTCTAATCTGTATAGGACATGAAAAGTCAAAATATATCCATCTAATCTGTATAGGACATGAAAAACTTACAAATATCCGTCTAATCTGTATAGGACATGAAGAGCTTAAAATTATCCGTCTAATCTGTATAGAACATGAAAAGCCTAAGAATATCCGTCTAATCTGTATAGAACATGAAAAGCCTAAGAATATCCGTCTAATCTGTATAGAACATGAAAAGCCTAAAATATCCGTCTAATCTGTATAGAACTATCCGTCTAATCTGTATAGAATATGAAAAGCCTAAGAATATCCGTCTAATCTGTATAGAACATGAAAAGCCTAAAAATATCCGTCAAATCTGTATAGGACATGAAAAGCCTAAAAATATCCGTCTAATCTGTATAGGACATGAAAAGCCTAAAAATATCCGTCTAATCTGTATAGGACATGAAGAGCCTAAAAATATCCGTCTAATCTGTATAGGACATGAAAAACCTACAAATATCCGTCTAATCTGTATAGGACATGAAAAGCCTACAAATATCCGTCTAATCTGTATAGGACATGAAAAGCCTAGAAATATCCGTCTAATCTGTATAGGACATGAAGAGCCTAAAAATATCCGTCTAATCTGTATAGCACATGAAAAGCCTAGAAATATCCGTCTAATCTATATAGCACATGAAAAACCTAAAAATATCCGTCTAATCTATATAGGACATGAAAACCTATAAATATCCGTCTAATCTGTATAGAACATGAAAAACCTAAAAATATCCGTCTAATCTATATAGGACATGAAAACCTATAAATATCCGTCTAATCTGTATAGAACATGAAAAACCTACAAATATCCGTCTAATCTATATAGGACATGAAAACCTAGAAATATCCGTCTAATCTGTATAGAACATGAAAAACCTACAAATATCCGTCTAATCTGTATAGAACATGAAAAACCTAAAATAAATCCGTCTAATCTGTATAGAACATGAAAAGCCTAGAAATATCCGTCTAATCTGTATAGGACATGAAAAGCCTAGAAATATCCGTCTAATCTGTATAGGACATGAAGAGCCTAAAAATATCCGTCTAATCTGTATAGAACATGAAAAACCTAGAAATATCCGTCTAATCTGTATAGGACATGAAAAGCCTAGAAATATCCGTCTAATCTGTATAGGACATGAAAAACCTACAAATATCCGTCTAATCTGTATAGAACATGAAAAACCTAAAAATATCCGTCTAATCTGTATAGAACATGAAAAACCTACAAATATCCGTCTAATCTGTATAGGACATGAAAAGCCTAAAAATATCCGTCTAATCTGTATAGAACATGAAAAACCTAGAAATATCCGTCTAATCTGTATAGGACATGAAAAGCCTAGAAATATCCGTCTAATCTTTATAGGACATGAAAAACCTAGAAATATCCGTCTAATCTGTATAGGACATGAAGAGCCTAAAAATATCCGTCTAATCTGTATAGCACATGAAAAGCCTAGAAATATCCGTCTAATCTATATAGGACATGAAAAACCTAAAAATATCCGTCTAATCTATATAGGACATGAAAAACCTATAAATATCCGTCTAATCTGTATAGAACATGAAAAACCTAAAAATATCCGTCTAATCTATATAGGACATGAAAAACCTATAAATATCCGTCTAATCTGTATAGAACATGAAAAACCTAAAATATCCGTCTAATCTGTATAGAACATGAAAAACCTAGAAATATCCGTCTAATCTGTATAGGACATGAAAAGCCTAAAAATATCTGTCTAATCTGTATAGGACATGAAAAACCTACAAATATCCCTTCATTTATTTTTTGTTCCAAGAAATCCATTTTGCATCAGTCTGCTTTCATAATACTTTTCAGGAGATTCTTTCTGAGATTTATCTTTAAACTCTTCAAAACAAATGGTAATTCCAAAATGCATACAAATCAGCAGTTAATATTTTGATAGGCAGTGATCTTATTCATTAAGTATCAGTTGCTTCCAAGAATCTTCATTAAAACTACCTTTATTCTCTCAGAATTATTTATATTGCCAAAATTAATCTATCTTTTAATTATTGCATTATTTAGATTTTTTGGACTGTTGTTCTCATATTTATTGCTATATATACATTTCAGCCAATATGACCTCTGACCTTCTTGATGTATTTCTTTTTGAACTCGGGAACCTTCTTGTCATAACTGGAAGCTTTCACAGAACTTTTAACCAAACCCTATATTTAATCCATCAGGGTAGACTGTTCTTATTCTGCTAACCAGGTACAAGTGTTAAGCTATGTTAAGTATTCTATGTTGTTATCAACTATGGTCTGGATTGAACCTGCAATCTACAGATGATTGTCACTTAGAATTGTATTAACCCAACCCTTAGATCCATTGTGTCATGTGAGGATTTTATTCGCTGCTTTATAGAAATAACAAGTTTAGTATTTTATTAGTTAAATTAGTAGCAAATTCAGTCAGTTTAAATCCAAATTAATGGAATTTCAAAGTAGGAAATTTGAACTGCACCAAAATATTCCTCATATTTGTTTTTCAAGAGGAATATTTTATTGAGATAAGAGACATTTACATCAAGACTCTTTATTTCATTCAAAGGGCAAATGAAAAGAATCAATTCCTTGGCACTCGTAATCTCAGTAGTTCTAGTATTGAATTACACACCATATAAAAGCTTTTAATTAGGAAAAGACATACATTACGCTCTAAGATTCCACCACCTGATCGTCATTGATATACCTGTTGGTTAAGTGTATACAGTTTACTTGGTGATGTAATCCTTGGGTTGGGCATTGAAAACTGGATTTACTTCATTTAAGTGGAACAAACAGAGACAGCATCACAAGGATAAATTAAAATGCGAAAATTATCTGAAATGAGATACCCTCTGCCTCACCCCAAGTATGGACCGCGGAATGAAAACAATCCACCCGGGTTTGGTTTAATGCCAGAAGATACAACAGGCAAATCATTGTGACTATAGCAGCCAAGAATAAATCCTTGAATAATAATCCAGTTAAGTATTTTTTCCGTTTCAATCATCTAAGAAAATTTAGAAAAGAAATGATTAAAAAATATTTGTGAAAAATAAACTTGCTTTTAAAGTTTGTGTGTGTGTGTGTGTGTGTGTATATATATATATATATATATATATATATATATATATATATATAAACAAATTTTTAAAAAAATTTTCTTATATCAAATAAAGAGCTCAAATCCTCCTCATGTCATCTTCATTACTGAAAGTTTCATGTATTTGAAAAAAAAAAAAAATACTATCTTCAGATGAATCACACTTATATAAGCAAAATATAATGAAAATGTATGAATATGGCATGTCTTTTTGCTAGGTTTGGTTTGGTTTGTTTTGTTTTGTTTTGTTTGCGGCATATCAACCTCAGTGGGTCATTTAATGCCGATAAAGTTTTGAAATAAATCAATTCTTAATGGATAATACAATTTTTTTATAAATACATTTTTCTATTTAACCCATAGATGGGACCCTAACAGGTACTACCACTCCGGGTCAGAGTGGACCAGGGAGCAATGGTGATGAAGGGGTGCTCCACATTCCCCAAACCTCCAGAACTGGGACCTCATCATCAGATAGAGTTTAACGTCATTCCCAGGACATGTAAACCCGCAGCCACCGCCTTCTAGCACCCATATGATAAAAAGGGGTTGGGGCTTGCCATAAGGACAATAGGGTTGGGATTTTTGCTAGGTTAGTTACACACACACATACAAACACACACATATATATATATATATTTAATTTGAATTAGTAATACCTATAAATGAGTTGATCTCAACAATAAACTGAGGAAATGACTAGCCCTGACACCATAAGTGAGGTTGAGCACTTTTTGAAAAGAAATTAAACATTTCCTGAACAGGTTTATTTGACCATTGATAATCATCATAGCTTCAATCAACACCTTATCATCTGATGCGTGCATAAGCATGAAACTTAGTCATTGTGTAGTAGTACAAGGTCCATAACATCAATTGATCAACCAACTCTACTATTTTTCCAGGTATTGAGCAAAACATTCATAGCAATTTTTTTTTCCAGTTTATTTTTGAGAGGATCAACTCATTTATAGATATTATTGATTTAAATTAGATATTTTCTCGTATATTCTGAGCACTGTAGTTTGGAAATACTTTTCTGAGTGTACTAATCCTTCTCAACAATGTCAGGGTTGTGGGTCATTTATAACTGATGTGATATATATATATATATATATATATATATATATATATATATATATAAATAACAAAAGACTTAGAGATTTAGCATTATAGTCTATTTCAGGGAGCTTGTTGAATCTCAACAATAGACTATAATGCTAAATCTCTAAGTCTTTTGTTATTTCTTTACTTATATATTTGCCCTGTGACTCTAACATTAAGAGCTCACATTGAGCTCTCAAACTGCAACAGGTTTTTTTAAATAAAACTCTTGTGTCGTAAGGAAGATTTCTTCTCTGAACTTTTGGATTATTATATATATATATATATATAAAAGACATGTCATAGTAATATTTATATCAAAGCAATGCACATAAAATGTTCTTATGAACCATGCAATTTAAATTTGCAACTGACATCATTTTCTGGAGTCAGAATTCATGCTGCACATCTTTATTCTTTAATGATTTACATTCTCACAATAAATGTGTAATAATATCCCTCGTTATATATAGAAGCATCAATATTATTATTAACTCAACTCTTTCATGGGTTGTATAGTTATCCTTAATATTGAGAACTGAGATAACTTTTGATACAGTATCAAATTTAAATAAAAAATCAAATAATTGTTTGATCAGACCAAGTGTATTTAAAGACTATGTCTATCTCTCAGGCCATATAACTCTTAATGTCCTATACCGCCTCATTCCACCCGGCCAGAAGTCATGTTCCTTTTCCTAATCTGCCCTAAATGATAGCCTTTGTTTAAATGTAATATTAAACATATTTAGAAGTCTTCATTTTTAGGGAAATAACAGGTAGCTTTAAATGAAATGACCATTTTTAGCCATTTTTTGATAAATCCTTATAGGACATATACATATATATACATACATATATATGGGAGTAAATATGAAAAATAAAACACTGATCAAATACAGTTACATAACTAAAAAGATTTTCATCTCCTGTCACATAAAAACATCCATCATTTTCTTCACCCCAAGAGACATCCTGATGAAGGTTCAATGTAACCGAAATGTTTAAACATAGTTAATTAAATTCATCCCATTTTCGGAACACTTGTTTTTTCAAAATTTTATTTATACATATATATGTAATATAAATAACAGGTAACTTTAAATGAAATGACAATTTTTAGCCTTTTTTTGATAAATCCTTATAGAAATTGGGCTGGGCTTGGAAAATTCTCAACAGGATGTTTAAATTTAATATCAAATAATTGATTGATCAGACCAAGTGTATTTAAAGACTATGTCCATCTCTCAGGCCATATTAATATCACAATTCTTAGTGAGATAAAAAAATATTAACTGCATTTAAAAATGAGTCATTTAATCATTGATCTCACTCATTGGTGAAAATTTGTTGTGAATGGAAATAATGAGCCCTTTTTGTGTCTGATAAAATTAAGAAAAACTTGAATATCACTATCAATGGGTTGGTTAGTTGGACACAACAGAGATATTTCCTGGTATGAAAGCAAACAAATGTGGAATTGAATCAGGAGGAGGAGGAGGAGGAGGAATTGAATGATTTGAAGATCATTGGTTTGACTCACTTCAGAAATCTGTGACAGCAAGTTGAATCTCAATTAGATTTAAAAGTTCAGTTCATCAAATTAAATAGAAAGGAACGTTGAAAGAAGTCAGAAAATTAAATTAAAAGAAAAATTAAATGAAGCTATTTATTCAGAAGATTATTGCACTAAAGAATCTTTTTTTTTTTACTTTCAAAAAATTCTATGAATGATCAAAGCAATTAGCATATATACAGGAGAAATAATTCAAGCATTCTAAATAACTAATTAGTATATATATATATATATATATATATATATATATATAGGAAACAATTCAAACAATTTTTTGAAAAAAAGAATGGAAAATTTGTACAAGCATTGTATGATGAAACTGATGCAAAATTATTAGTTTAATCAAATATTTCATAATATTGTTGCCTTTTTGCTAGGTTACAGTTTCACAAGCAGACTAAACACACATACACACACACATATATATATGTGTGTGTGTGTGTGTGTGTGTAAAATCCCAAAAAATGTAATCAAAAGTTGAGGAATAAAAGCTATATATATATATATATATATATATATATATATATAAACTAATTTTTAGTACAGCTTAATATTCAGTTCCTGTTTCTAGTTAAAATAACTAAATAAAATAGTTTAACTAGAAATGCCATAACAAGATGACTTCAGTTCCAGTGATCTTCTGAAAAAGAGATTTTATCTCAAAAATTCAAGAATTAAATACAGGTTAACACACAACACCATTGTTACCTTATTCTTTACACCTGCATTGTGATAGCCTTTAAAATCTATATCTATATATATATTGGTTTGGAGGTTAATTTTGAAGGCTATCACAATGCAGGTGTAAAGAAAAAATAATAAGGTAACAATGGTGTTGTGTGTTAACCTGTATTTTATTCTTGAATTTTTGAGATAAAATCTCTTTTTCAGAAGATCACTGGAACTGAAGTCATCTTGTTATGGCATTTCTAGTTAAACTATTTTATTTAGTTATTTTAACTAGAAACAGGAACTGAATATTTACTTATTTTAACTGGAAACTGGAACTGAATATTTAGTAATTTCAGGAATTAATCTTTCCTATTGTACAATTTCTTTCAAGAATGTTGTTTAGTCATTGGCCAAAAAACTAGCATTGTTTTTTTTTTTTGTCTCTTCAGCAACATTTACCTCGACTTTGGCCCTGTTTAAACCTTTTTATGCACACATACAAAAAAAATAATCCCTCTTCCCTTACATTACTTTAAATTCTCACATCAGAATCCTTTTCTCATCAAAACATTTTTTCTTCCTTTGAAAAAAATCAAAAATCATTTCTTTTAAGAACTGATGCAATTTTTCAAACATTTAAAAGAAAAGTCTACAAGACTAGCAAAAGGATGATTTTAAAAATATATCAATTTCAAGAGTTAAAAAGTGGTACATATTATTTACAGAATTTCCAAAATGTGTTTAAGATTAAATATACATCAGATGTTAAGAAATTCATTGAGAATTCTTTCTCATATCATGGATAACTTACTAATTGTTTTTTTTTCTATCTGACAAATAGTATTTATTCTTGAGATTCAGTCAATTTACATCCTAACAATAACAATGCTTAATAAATGCCCCACCTGTGCTGTATAATTTAACATTTAATGCAGCATAGAGTAGCAAGTGAATACACCTGTGGCTTTTCCATTCTAAGCTGCTGAGGTTCGCTTCATCCCACATGATATTGAGGAAAGATAAGAATACTTGAAGAGTTCTTTTTTCATTTTTAAAGCATTGTTATAAGACTGTGTGATGAATGATAACAAGTCATATCCACAATTAATACACAACAATATATCAGTTCATATAATATATATATATATATATATATATATATATATGCAATACATATCAGTATCATAAACTGATATATATTATATGTACATATATGCTATAATATATCGATATACATTGCAAGCAAATATTACATATTAATATCAATATTTCATATTGTTGCCTTTTTGCTAGGTTACAGTTTTATATATATATATATTATATATATATATATATATGTGTGTGTGTGTGTGTGTATTTATATTTCTCACATGTGTATAATGTTAGATATAATATGTACATGAAATATATTGATATATACTATAATATATATGTACATGTAATGTTTATTATTATTACATATATCTACATACAATATATATATATATAACTTTGATTTGGCTTACTGATTCTATTTCTCCATTGGAAATATTAGTAAAAATTAAATAAGGAATGACCTAATCATCACAAATAATAAGCAGGGGATCTTTTAAAATAAGTAATTTTGTTTGCAATTCTATTAAATAAACTCTATTTCATGTAGGTTTTACCAAATTTGCTCTTTAAAAAAAATTGATGAAAATTTAAAATTTAAACATCTTTATAAGATAATGCTAGGATTTCAGACTTTTAATGATGTCATTATCATTTGATGAATTTCTCAATCCTAAAAAAAATTCATGATTGAACATAAGTAAAATAATTTAAAAACCTGTATTTATGTCACATGCTGTGATGATGTAAATAATGTGACTTTTCATAACTTGTCTGTTTCACTAAATCTTACTCATATACCTCCAAGTAAACTTTAAATAGAAGATGTTAACTTGAATTAGTGCACACGAAAATAATCACGGTCTAATATCTATCAAGCAGAGCCAGCAGTAGAAATAATGGGACTGGTAATGATGGTCATTATTACTAATTAATCATAGTAATTATTATACATGATGACTTTTGATGCAATAGCTAACACATATTAATAAGGTGGGAAAATGTGATTAATGGAATGAAGTTTGTTTTTTTCCCCATGAGGCAACACTTGGGATAATTAGTAACTGAGTTTTCCAAGAATCAGTGTCTGATTAAAAAAACAAAAACAACAACAACAAAAAACAAACTTCCATCATTAAGCAGTCTAATGTTATTTGTCCATATTTTTGTATCATTTATAGAATGCATATAAGAAAGGAAAAGAGCTTTTCTCCTATATTATGTATAAATCCATATACTGTGTTCTCATCAAACAAATTTGTTGATTTTGTCCTATAATAAGGATTGTAGTTATCTACATGCAACCACTCATCACACTTAGGATGTGACACAAGGTTGTAATTAGGGCCTTCCAGTGAGAATCAAACTCATTATTGCGTAGCAAGGGAAATCTGCAAGAATAGCTTGCTAACCCTCATACCATGATGGGACACCCTATTTTTTCCAATCTGTTTTTTATGATAGATCTGTTTTAAAGTTAATTATATTAGATAGGAATACTTAATACCATATAACTTTTAAATTATTTGTATAAAAAATAGGTACTTGGAAGAATTATATAATGTTAAAAACTTTTATTGAATTAAAACTACTTTGCAAAATATATTTCAAAAGAGGCAAATATAAAGAAAAATTACAAGTCATTAATTCTGATATTATTTTGAAAAAATAATTATTGCAGATCATTTGTGAATTGTTAAGTATAAGACTATTAATGCTATTGCCCTAACAAATATCTTACTACAGTGTGTCATTTTTGACATGTTAGTGTAACATGCATACAACAAATGTAGTAATTCTGTGGTCAGTTCTCTCTTTATGATTTGGAAAAAATATTTATTCAGTTTCCTACTGGAGCTTGAAGAGATTTGTGTAGACTGTGTTGTAAGTTGAATCTGCTTCTGAGAATCCAGACTTCGTTAGTGGTTTAGATAGCAGCTTGGGTTATTATACTATGTGGCATGGTCAAGTCTATTTTCAGGATTTTGATTAACTGGTAGTTTTAGAGTGGATATTTTTATTCATACATACTAAACACTTGACAAAGTTCTGTCAGTTGCTACTGAGTGTATTCGGTTATGCTCTGTCTTTTTTTGTCTGGTGACTGGATGCTAGTCACAGTCTTCCTGTGAAGGTGAATATGATGTTCATTCTACAGAGCTTTGACATTTTCTGAGTCATTTTTCTCATTCCAGTTGCCATTGCTAACATCTTACTCTGTTAAAGACTAAACGTACCCAGCTATATATTCTGGAATTTCTAAGGAGATACAAAAAGACCCTTTTTTTATTTGAGTAAAACTATTAAGATCTTGCTTCCACATAATATTTTAATAATTACTTTTTATCATGGGATTATTTTCAGCTCTGAATTTATAGGATGATAGATTGCTGCAAAAGAATGGTTTTTTTCTTTCTCACAATTCATTCAGTTTGTATTATCAGGGTGCTTGTTGACATTGTGGGTAGTAGAAATATATATATTATATATATATATATGTGTGTGTGTGTGTGTGTGTGTGTGTGTGTGTGTGTGTACTGTTGGAACTTTTTATTTCTAGTAAATAGGTTCCAAGACCCACCAACAACAAATAATGAAATCAGTAGATAATAACAAATCATGTCTAATATTGCTACTTTCAATATAAGTAAAGTAAAGTAAAGTCGGTATCAGCCAATCAGCGAGGGAGTCTATCCCCTTTTCAATAGCACTAAACCAGGAGATTGTTTTTGGCGTCTGAGGTGGAGCGCCATACTACCATCAGCTCTTTACTTTACCGCACAGATCCCTGTGCTACTCATACGCTGAGTTGGCGAGGACCGGTATCGAACTAGGAACCTTGTGGTCAATATAACTTGAGTTAATTGGGTGACGATAAATTTATTAATGAGAATGGAATCATCTGTTTTCCTATATATAATGTCTGACAAATCCTCAGAAGAGGGCAACAACAAGATTCCCAAGACTTGTTAATTCAATCTAGCAATTGGTAATTACTTTGTTCACCTTGTATCTTTGCTTAGTAAACCTTTTTCTTATCCTTAATACTCATTGTGTTTCTTTCTATTATTTCTCTGTTAACTCTGATACTTGAGTTACTACAAAAACTTTTAAAAAAAGATCATTCTCTTCTTGGTGAGGCCAAGAATCTTTCAGTGTCTCATCATACATAGCTGGGGGGAGGCTAGAGAAGAGATGGATTCATGGCTTTCCCAAGGGCATTAGTGTAAATTGAATACAAACTGCTGCAGCCAAAATATATAATCAAGACTATTATTTCCTTTCTGTAAAATAAAAGAAAAAAGTTATCTTGAAAAATGAAATTGACTTATCTGTCTATCTCACATTGTTTTGCTGTCTGTGTGCTTTTGTAATTTAACTTTTTTTTTTATTCTTTTCTTTTCTTTTTAATGTTAAGTTTGTTGGTATTGTGCATTATTTTCGAAAATCATTCAAATGAACTTGTCAGAAGACAGCAATGTTATCAAATAATAACAGAAGGCAAAACAAAAGTCCAATAAAAAAAAAAAAGTAAGAGTTTTAAAAAATAAAAATAAAAAAATAATAGAAGAAAGAGAAACATCTATCACTACTTGAAAAAGAGAGGTTGGTGATTTTTCATTAGAATTTACAACCTCACATGACACATTTACAAGATAGTTATTAGTTAATCAATGCTTTTCTCTGAACTCTTCTGGCTTTTTTTTTGTCTTTTAAATGTTGATGGTTTTATTTATTTCAAAAGGCTATGGACAGAATCCAAAGTATGAATTAAGCCTTGATTAATGCTTACATTACTTGTATTGCCATACAAGAGTGGTTGTTTTGCTGATCTCAAACAAATAAACCAGTTTGTACGATGCTCAGCAACAAAGATTTAATGCAATGTGTTTCTGTAGTGTTAAAAAGGAATCGTATATTACAACAAAACAAATAGACAGGATTTTTATTTTGTTCTATAAGTTTCTCAGCTTGCAAGATAATTATAAACTTTTATTTATTAATGTTACCTGGATGATATTGAATAATGGTTCAATGATTTATCTAGTAGACAATTATTATTATGTAGCAAGTTAAATTCTTAATGAGTGCACCACACTTGTGGCCTTATATAGAAACCCAGCTAACCTCAGTAAATAACTCTCTGATAGACCTCCATGTTGGTGGGGCTTAAGATATACTATATCTGCTGCAGAGGTAAGACCTCCCCACCAAAAAAGAGGGGTGTCTTGGATATTGTTGTAGAGTAGCTAGCACACCTTCAGCTCTCTACCAGGCTTAAAATAGCCTACGATTAAAGTAGATCAACAGGCTGAATAATATTCAAACTGACTTTGCTGCATTGGCTATGCCAAATTGACCCTCCTCTATTTAGAGTAATATTTGTCTTGTTAAATGCTGGTACTTTTTTATTTTGTGTTTTCTATGAATCTGTTTGGTACCATATGCTTGTGCTTAATAAATGTATTAAGCACACCATTCTCTGTGTATCTTTTCCACCTCGATGATACAATAGATATGACTAACATATCTGAAGGTGAGTGTGGAGTATCCCTTCATTACTATTACTCCAAGGTCCACTTTGGTCCAAAATTGTAGTACCTGTTGGGGTCCCATCTATGGGTCAAATATATTTGTTTGAAAATTAATATTATTATATGAGATTACTTGATACAACATAACTGTGAACAGATTATTTGTATTAGACAGGAATACTTGATATATAACCATGTTAAAAAAAAAACTCTAAAGAAACAACTACACAAAAAATTTGTAAATATAGATGTATGAAAGCTGTAGAAGTTATCCCCCAGATAGCATATAAATAATATAATACTCATCATCGCAGTGGGATTCTAACTACCATCGAGTTAGCAGACAAGAACAACTTGCAAGCTGTAACTTAAATACAGTCCTTGCATGCCGCTGGCACATTGCAGACTGAGGGCTGAAGAGTGGGTACTTATCCATATCTCTACTCACCCTGAATACTATCAGCCAATCAAAACCCAGGAAGTGAACTTGCCAGAGTTCATAATGGAATAACCCAAAGCTGCATATAAACCACCTGCCAACACTCTAGAGATAGTTTTGTAGTCAGCTTGTAACGGAGCTGAATACTTGACAAATCCAACAAAAGCAATTCCCAAACCTACTCGTATAGAATAATCCTAGACAGGATTATTCGGACTATTGTCCTCATCTTCATTGTTATCTGTACAATGTTTTAGTCGATGTGCCCTCCGGCTTTCTTCAGGTATTTCTTGTCGGACTCGGGAATTTTCTTTTTGATCTTGGGAACCTTCTTGTCGTAATCAGGAGCTATCATGGAACTTTGAACCTAACCCTTTACTCAGTCCACCAGGGTATCCTGTTCTCATTCTGATAACCATAGCTGGGGTACAGGTGTTGTTGTGTTAATTATTATTCTATGTTACTGCTTCCCCTGACCAGGATTGAACCTGCAGTCTAGAGATAACTGTCACTTAGCCTAGTGGATAAAGAAGTTATTTTAAAACAGTTCTATGTGTTCCCGAGTCTGTCAAGAAATACCTGAAGAAGGCCGGAGTGCACATTGGCCAAAACGTTGTACAGATAACAATGAAGATGAGGACAATAGTCTGAATAATCCAAATAATACTAATCCTAGAGAGGTTGACATGCTTTTATAATCTATCCATCAATATATTCATTCCCAACCCTATTGCTCTTATGGCAAGCCCCAAACCCTTTTTATCATATGGGTGCTAGAAGGCAGTGGCTGCAAGTCTACATGTCCTGGGAATGACGTTAAACTCTATTTGATGGTGAGGTTCCAGTTTTGGAGGTTTAGGGAATGTGGAGCACCCCATTCATCACCATTGCTCCCTGGTCCACTGTGACCCGGAGTGGTAGTACCTGTTAGGGTCCCATCTATGGTTTAAATAGAAAAATGTATTTATAAAAAAATTGTATTATCCATTAAGAATTAGTTTATTTCAAAATTTATCAGCATTAAATGACCCACTGAGGCTGATATGCCATAAAACAAACAAACCAAACAAATTAAATCAATATATTCAATTTAACTGTAACACCCAGTGAGAACTAAACTCACTAATAATGTCTTAGCTGGTTTATTAGGACACAAAAAGAGATTCCCACATGGCTATACAGGTGCATTGACAAAAAATATTTTATTGTATGGTATATTCCTTTTTACTACTGAACATAGTTAGGGTGTCATGTTAGTGTACCATTGGCGCCAATATCCAGTTTTGTACACTGAGTTTTGTGGATGAGTGGACATACTTAATATTACCCATCTCCTCTTAGTATATTGCAGCAGGTAGTATTAGTATATATGATATATATATATATATGATAACAGTAACTTGTTAGTATATTCTTTGTGTGTTCCTCTTTCTCTCTAATAATGTAGTTTGCTATATTTATAAATAAGAAATGATAAATACTGTTGATAGAGTATATATTTTTAAGTTACAATAGCATAGTCACAGGTACTTGGTGACTGTCAGTTTCTTGTCTATATGATCACCAAATTGAATGAATACATTGTACACCGAGTTTTGTGGATGAGTGGACATACTTAATATTACCCATCTCCTCTTAGTATATTGCAGCAGGTAGTATTAGTATATATGATATATATATATTAGTATATATGATATATATATATGATAACAGTAACTTGTTAGTATATTCTTTGTGTGTTCCTCTTCCTCTCTAATAATGTAAAAAGTAAGTTGTCGTCGGGGCGGCCTAATGTCGGTATCAGCCATGCAGCGAGGGAATCTATCCCCTTTTCACTAGCGCTAGACCAAGGAGATTATTTTAGCATTTGAGGTGGAGCACCACACCTACCATCAGCTCCTTACTTTACCGCACAGACCCCTGTGCTACTCATACGCTGAGTTGGCGAGGGCGGGTATCGAACTAGGATAACTTGTGGTTTCTAGCCGAACGCTCTACCAACTGAGCTAACCCGGCGTAGTTTGCTATATTTATAAATAAGAAATGATAAATATTGTTGATAGAGTATATATTTTTAAGTTACTATAGCATAGTCACAGGTACTTGGTGACTGTCAGTTCCTTGTCTATATGATCACCAAATTGAATATATATATATATATATGGGAGTAAATATGGAAATTAAATCCGACAATATAAAGAAAATTTGAAAAAAAAAACAAGTATTCCGAAATTGGGATGAATTTAATAATCGATGTTTAAAACATTTCGGTTACATTGAACCTTCATCAGGATGTCTCTTGGGGTGAAGAAAATGATGGATGTTTTTATATATGACAGGAGATGAAAATCTTTTTAGTTATGTAACTGTATTTGATCAGCGTTTTAATTTTGAAAGGCAAGTCGCGATCTACTCACGCGAAGGTGTCATGACGCGTGACGCAACTTGAAGAAATGCAAAAGACGAGAAAAAGTATTAATGGACTGATTATTTTTAAGAGAACATAGGGAAACAAAGTGGGAATGATAACTAAATAAATAATTAAATGAAGCCTGGTATTTAGTAATTATTTAACACTATTTAACTAGAAACGGAGATATAATAAATAATACATGTCGGTTATTAAGGGAACAAAGTGGGAATGATAACTAAATAAATAATTAAATGAAGCCTGGTATTTTGTAATTGTTTAACACTATTTTAGCTAAAAACAGAGATATATTGAAAAAACCATGTCGATTATTAAGAGAGGGCAAATTTTCTTTATATATATATATATATATATATATATATATACGCATACACACATTTATTATTCTCATCTAGTGATAAGTTAGGATAGCATAGACAGATCAACAGTGCTTGGTATCTATCAGTTTCTCATCTATGCGATTTAAGTTAAGTGGGCACTTGTGGTGGGTGTCTTTTTCAATATAGTTTTGTGGAGCATAATAAGATAGGTGGTTTAGTTTGTGGGTCATCCTAGTTTATAGTATGCAGTTATTTATACAGCAATATTGTATTTTGTAATTTGTTAATTTATTTACTCTATTATGCTTAATTTATTATTTTCTAGTATTTTCATTTATTATTATTAACATTATACTCTTTTACTCATATTGATAACTATTTATTTATATTGACAGAAAACTAATTATATATCTTATTATAATGGAGATTGTGTGTTTTTCTGTCTGTAACCGAAACTATATTCCTACTCAAGTCACAATTCTCTTAGTTATTGACATCACATTCTCCATGATTTTATTTTTATCTAAACCTCAATTATTAATAAAATTGTCTTACATTATTAATACTGTTAACTATGTCTACATACTGACAACATGCAATTATATTTATATATACAACAAAATAGCGGTTTACAGTGTGAACGGGAAGGCTAATTTGCATATTAATATTAAAAAATCGAATTTAATAAATATGTGCTTAGTATTATTGATTCTTAACTGTTTGGTTTTATTTTAACGAATATAAGCAAAAATCTCTTCAATGAATCTTAAATGAAATCCATTAACAAGATAAAATAACTGTCATTTTATTCTTTACTTCCTCTAATAACTAAATACTTAAATTAGAAAAAATAACAATGAAAAACGAGAGTGATGGAAGAGTAAGTTTCAGTTGTTCCATTTTTTATTATACTCCCTCTGTTTCAAATC
This sequence comes from Doryteuthis pealeii, assembly GCA_023376005.1. Classification (NCBI taxonomy): domain Eukaryota; kingdom Metazoa; phylum Mollusca; class Cephalopoda; order Myopsida; family Loliginidae; genus Doryteuthis; species Doryteuthis pealeii. Next base: position 25,346,147 of record CM042143.1, read on the forward strand.
TTTTATTATACTCCCTCTGTTTCAAATCTTTTATTATACTCCCTCTGTTTCAAATCTTTTTATCTGTATTCTTATTTAGTTTCATTAGCCTTTCTAATTTAATACAATATTTTATTACATTAAAACTTAAATACTTGCACCCGGAGGGTGCATATATTTGCTAGTATGTATAATATACTAAACTTATTGGTAAACCCTTGTGGCAAGAAAAAAGCACAGCAAATAGTTTGATAGTAAAAATAAACTACCAAAATTCACCTGGGAAAAAAAATGAAAAAAGGAAAGACCAAGAGGGTCACAGCAACTGAAAATAATTGATTAATACTATAATGCTATATATATATATATATATATATATTATATATATAATATATATATACATATATATATATATATATATATATATATATATATATATATATATATATATATATACATAAACTGTTAGGATTATCTAAAGCTAAAATGTAAAAAGTGCTCAATACCTAAGTAGAGCAAATAATAAAGTTAAACCTAATGAGTCAGATATACTTACTAATAGTTTCGCTTAGTAGCTAATCAGGGCAAGAATCTGATTCTTGCTTTGATGAGGTATTAAGCGAAACTATTAGTAAGTATATCTGACTCATTAGGTTTAACTTTATTATATATATATATATATATATATATATATTCAAAAAGTATTGCTTAGATTTAGTATAAAAGCCATAAGCATGGGGTACCCAGTGACTATCAAACTCATATCTCAGTAGTAATTGATTTATGAGATCTATTTTCTAAAGATTACATACCAACCAATCTCACTCTCTAATATATATATATATATATATATATATATATATATATATATACACACATTATTTCTTACTTTGTAGAGAAATCAATGTAATTCAACATAGCATCTTGCAAAATAACCAGCGTACAATAAAATTCTCTTAAAGTTGCATTCAGCACAAATTAATACGATACATTGAATGCAAATGACTTTGTAACACTGTAAAAATGTATTATTGATTCTGGCAATTAACTTTGAACTGAGCTATACGGGAGGAACGGAACTGGACCGATGATCATGAGAACATACCAACATTAATACTGGCTCGAGAATAGGAAGCTGTTATTGATTATAAAACATACAACAACTCAGCAGGAAGAGGAAGTCAAATAGGCAAACTTGATGTCTCAAATATGAAGCAGAGTACCAGTCAAGGGTGTCAGAGCAAATTAAGTGGCTGGAAAGCAGCACTGTGCTTTGGCTGTTGGAGAAGTCTATAATAATAGGAGTTTATTCTGTTAATTTAACAGGAAAAAAGTCACTAGTGTAAAATGAACAATCTGTGAAGAATATTTCTTAAGTATCAGCAATGGAGGTAAGGCTGAGAATTAAAATGGTGTGAATGGTTTATCAATAGCAGAGTCATGTGCCACTGTGTGTAGAATAAACTTACTAAGTTCCAATTACTGTCGAATTGGTAAGACAAGGCAACAAGGAAGCTGTAACTTAATACATATCTAACCTTATTATAATCCTATAATAATTATAATTCCTAAGACCGAGAAGGTTCCTGAGTCCGACAAGAAATACCTAAAGAAGGCCAGGGTATATCGGCTGAAACGTTGTACAAATAACAATGAAGATGGGGACAATAGTCCAAATAACGCAGATAATACTAATCTTCAAGCCTCATCTCAAACATTCAAAGAAATAGTATATTTTGTCATTTAGATTTTCTAAAAAGAAAAACGTTATGTATAACGCAGACAAAATATACGTCATAAATATTAAGGTAAAGAAACACATATACAGTTTATACAGTAAGATGTTGATTGACCCTTCCATATTGCTGACACAGCTAAAACTGCTGAATAAACTGGTTTAATAAATTAGATTTTATTTGTGAAATAAATCCTTGTGTTCAACCTTGTGGTTTTCAATTTGAAGCATACAAAAATAGATAGTGTATCCCTATGGTCCCATCTATGGGTTAAATAAAAAAAAACATGAGTTTATAAACAAAATTGTATTATGCATTAAGAATGAATTTATTTCACAACTTCCCGGCATTAAATAACCCACCGAGGTTGATATGCCGTAAAACAAAACAAATGTATTCCTATGTATGTATGAGAGAGGGTGATAGGAATTAATTTGGAGGCCAAGAGATGCTAACCTGAAAAAGTCTGGGAACCACTGGGTTAGAGTGCGACAGTTAAATACACCTTAGTAAAACTTAAATGTGCACTACAAAATGAAATAAATAATCCTAAGAAATCTTCTTTGCAGCTTGGTAGAATAAAAAAAAAATTCTGATTTATTTTTGGTTCAGGGTTCTAAGAATGGTAATTTTCAAAAGAAGTCTTGGGGTTTTAATTTAAAACTTATCCATAAAACTTCATTGACATTTAATTTACAGTCAGTTCTGAATTATTCTTGGAAATTAGAGTCCATGCTGATATTCCTACAGTATTAAACTTAGCATACTCATTGAATATCGGGAAAAGTTGTTGCTTTTAATGAAGAATGCATGCTGTTCTGAAAAGGTTGCCCTGTGTGTGTTGACCCAACTGAGTTTTTAAAGAAAGTTTGCAGATCTAAATTCTAAATATTTGAAGCCTCTAAAATCATGTACTGAAACAAGGACTGAATGTATTCAAGGATAGTTATACATAATTATGTATCACAATGAAACTGGTCACCAGTGTTACATAATTATTGGATGCCTAATATCTTTTTAAGGTAGTGTAGAAATCATTATGGCGATCAGTACAGCTGATGGCCTTGAGAGTGAGTGACGGCGCTTGATCTCGATCTCACCTTGCGTTCTGGGTATGGAACGTGAGAACCGGAAGGCAATAGAAGGCCCTCTTCCGGTTTAAGGATACTAAGTAACTTAGAGTTAGAACTTAGAAGCCGAGCTAGCAACATGTAAGCCTCATCTGCGCAGATTGTCTGGGTGGGGATTTGGAATAAAGTAACATCAACGTAAATCGAAGTCTTGTGTTTATTACCTAAAAACTAGCAATGACACAGGGCTTCTGATAAGTAGTGATCTCTAACAGAAACCAGACCCGGAATCCTCAATAGAAGACCAGACGAGACCTTAGAAGATATACCAGACCAAGATAGATGATAGACGATCAGAAGCAAAGCCGGCCAGAAGAATAGATGACATAGTAAGAAGTAAGAAAGGTTATATAACGTTATATGATTTGGTATCGTGAAAAGACCAGTATATAACATATACTTATTTAGTGCCGGTAAAGAAGGCGCTATGCAACAACCAGCAGGTGTTTACATTTTCACATCTAGCAGTCAATTAAGAATATTCCATTTAGCGCTATGTGAGATGTACACAGCCAAATCAAGGATTCTATGTCTCACTATGTCCATTTCTTATGATGGTAATCATTACATCACACACCTCCAGCAAAGCTCCCTTATGGCAAGCCCCAACCCCTTTTTATCATATGGGTGCTAGAAGGCGGTGGCTGCGGGTCTACATGTCCTGGGAATGACGTTAAACTCTATCTGATGGTGAGGTTCCAGTTTTGGAGGTTTGGGGAATGTGGAGCACCCCTTCATCACTATTGCTCCCTGGTCCACTCTGACCCGGAGTGGTAGTACCTGTTAGGGTCCCATCTATGGGTTAAATAGTAAAAATGTATTTATAAAACAATTGTATTATCCATTAAGAATTGATTTATTTCAAAACTTTATTGGCATTAAATGACCCACTGAGGTTGATATGCCATAAAACAAACCAAAAACAAACCAAAAAAAAAAAAAAAAAAAAAATCCAACTAAGCTAAATTTCTGACAGAGTATGGCGGCATGAGGTGTAATGGCTGCAGTCGTAGGAAATGGACTCATCGATCCAAGTTCAAATCCTAGACAAGTCTGTCTATATTTCACATAGTGCTAATACTCTTGGGAAAGGTATGTATGTATCTGCTCCCCCCCCCAGCTATGGGTAAATATCATGGCAGACTAGGCTCTTTGACCTTGGTTAGACAACCAATCTAGAAGGGAAACTCTGAATTTAAACCTGTTAAACTCTGCATAAAAATTGACCTTGTGTCACATCCTGCTCATGCACTTTCAAAGTGGGTGGTTTTATGCTGACAACTTCATCTTTTTAAAGTCTGTTGATGATCTATCACTACTGCAATTCAATTATTTTTAGAATAATTATAAATATGAATTCTATAAATAGTACACGACTTGACATTGAGCATAATGAGCTCATTCTGCAGTCTTTGAGCGAGTTATTTTAAAAAGAAAGAAAAAAAAAATCATCTTTCATATGAAAAGGTATTAAGTACTCTGATGGAGTTAATTGGCAGAGGAATTCAAGGCTGTTGATTATGATTTAGTAGTTACCAATTATAGCTGAAAACAGAATTTGTAAAATACTATTATACATCACATGATGTGTAATTCATATTCTCATAGTTAATTTAATAACTTTCAGGGGTCGGGTTAGCTCAGTCGGTAGAGCGTTCGGCTAGAAACCACAAGGTTCCTAGTTCGATACCGGTCCTCGCCAACTCAGCGTTAGGAGTAGCACAGGGATCTTTGCGGTAAAGTAAGGAGCTGATGGAAGGTGTGGCGCTCCACCTCAGACGCTGAAATAATCTCCTTGGTCTAGCGCTATTGAAAAGGGGATAGACTCCCTCGTTGATTGGCTGATACCGACATTAGGCCGTCCCGACGACAACTTTTCTTTTTTTTTATATATATGTTTTAAAATTCTGTATGAAAGTTAAATCCAAATCTTACTGCATCATATTCATTTTTACTTTATATCATCTATAATTTTTATATTATTTATGGATATTAACTCAATTTATACCCCCCCTCCTATAAAGCTTAAGGAAAGAAGTAATAAAAGGTATACACAATGATGTACATTGTAGTATAACAGCTACACAAAAGAGACTAAAATTACAAGTGTGGGGTCAGGATATTCACGAGATGTAGAAGAATTTGTTAAAAGATGTCTAAAATATGCTGAAATAAATAAAAAAATCGGCAAAGCAAAATTCCTTCGTGGCCAAAAGAAAAAAAACCATGGGTTTGGGTATACATGGATCATACCCATGTTAAAGGCATGGGGATATTTCTAGTTTTAGTGGAATTATTTTCCAATATTTAATTATTTAATTATTTTCAGGACGGCCTGAAATAATTAAAGTTGCCGACAGAAAAAAATCCACCATTATAAAATAAATATGCACATACTGAAGCACATGTGATGGTTAGTGCAAAAAATACATAATTCCTGTCAACATTCCCCTTTTGTGATGCCTTGGGCAATGGGAAATAAACCCAGCCTAATACCTTTAAATTGAGGGAATAGGTGTTGCCTGGGAGGATGGTCCCTTGGAAACACGTGCTTAATTTATTCTACATTAGGTCTAGATGATGAAGCCTCTAAACCAAATGTCTTCCTGGCATTCCACACCCTTATTCCAGCAAATGTTCTATAGGTCAAAGTGTAGAATAACATCATAGAAACCAAGCAGCCAACCAGGACTCAAGGAATGGAATCACTCAAATACATGAATGGACTATTCTTGAGTCTCGTAAGTACCAGCTAGTTCAATTGTGCTTAGCCAGTTGCTGATGTCCAAACCAACAGTATACTGACAGACTGACTTCAAAAAATGAAACTGCTTCTGTAATCTGGTGTGGAGTTGTGCCATTATATTTCTTTTAATGTCCCTCACGTGATGAATTTTTCTGTTTAGAACTGATAAAAATAAGATTGGCTTCATATTTCTTTTCAAATTGGCACTGACTCATCTAGATGTCTAGCTGTCACTTTATTATTTAAATTGCCCAACTGTGCTGACATGTTCATTTAAATCATAAATGTAAAAAAATTAACGTTTCAGTCTCAACACGTTTTGATCACACCTTGCATTGCAATTCAAGAATACTAATAACCTTAATTCATATATAAATGTGTTTTTCTCTAAAAGGAGTTACCAGGCAAAGTGGGAATGTCTTTTTAAATCAAAGAACTTTCAACTCACATTTGGCTTGTATTATTTATATCTTTTGGACTATTTTTCTTATCTTTACTGTTATATACATATTTCAGCTGATGTGCCCTCTCGCCTTCTTCAGGTGTTTCTTTTCAAACTCAAAGACCTTCCATTGGGCCAGGTATCCAGTTGGGCATATGATGCAATAGATATAAGGCTTGAGTAAATACAGTTCTAAGTGACAGTCCTCAGAAGGTTGCAGGTTCAACTTGTCCATGGGTTAAAATAACCTAGAATTCTTAACATAGCTTAAAACTTGTACCAGGTCATGGTTAATGGAATGAGAATAATATGCCCCAATGGATTAAATAAAGTTCCATGAAGGTTCCTGACTTTAACAAGAAACACCTGAAGAAGGCCGGAGGTCATATGGGAAAGAATTTCTACTAATTTCTTATTCATAACACTGAAATAAATCACGTTAAAATGAGCATATCTTCAAGAAGAAAAAATACACCCGTTTAACAGATGCAGATTTTAATCTATAAATTTCTCCTGTTTTAAAGACTGGAAAACAAATAAATTTTACACGTGTTTTTTATTTTTATTTTCATCCATCCTCATCATAATACAGCAAAAATTACATTAAGTGCCATTCATTTTTTTCCAATTAGGACTTTGGTTTGTTTTACGGCATATCAACCTCAGTGGGTCATTTAATGCCGATAAAGTTTGGAAATAAATCGATTCTTAATAGATAATACAATTTTTTTATAAATACATTTTTCTATTTAACCCATAGATGGGACCCTAACAAGTACTACCACTCCGGGTCAGAGTGGACCAGGGAGCAATAGTGAGGAACGGGTGCTCCACATTCTCCAAACCTCCAAAACTGGAACCTCACCATCAGATAGAGTTTAACATTCCCATGACATGTAGACCCTCAGCCACGGCCTTTTAGCACCCATATGATAGGGGTTGGGGCTTGCTATAAGAGCAATAGGGTTGGGGCAATCATATAGCTGCTAGGGCTTGACGTGACCAGCCGATTTAATTTTTAATCCTATGAAATTTTGGCCATATCAACATTAGTTATTTGAGAAAAAAACAGAATAAGGGTTTTTATCATATTGCAACTAAAGATGACTGGAGACTGTTACTGGCTGAAATGTTGAAATTGTTTAATCATCCAAATAATCTTTTTGAATGTTAATATCCCAAAATTAAAGAAAATGATATTTTTTCATAAAACAAAAACCTTTGTCAGTGCCAATCAAACAAACTTTTCAAAATTAAAAATTAATGGAAAATATGTTCTACTCTTCTTTAGTAAAAAATATTTGTTTCTTCAGTATAAAATTAAAAAATTGTTTTTCTTGAATCAATGTCTGAAAATACAGAGCCCAACTTTTCTTCAGTATAAAATTAAGGAAAATTGTTTTTTCTTTGAATCAATGTCTGAAAATACAGAGCCCAACTTTTCTTCAGTATAAAATTAAGGAAAATTGTTTTTCTTTGAATCAATGTCTGAAAATACAGAGCCCAACTTTTCTTCAGTATAAAATTAAGGAAAATTGTTTTTCTTTGAATCAATGTCTGAAAATACAGAGCCCAACTTTTCTTCAGTATAAAATTAAGGAAAATTGTTTTTCTTTGAATCAATGTCTGAAAATACAGAGCCCAACTTTTCTTCAGTATAAAATTAAGGAAAATTGTTTTTCTTTGAATCAATGTCTGAAAATACAGAGCCCAACTTTTCTTCAGTAAAATTAAGGAAAATTGTTTTTCTTTGAATCAATGTCTGAAAATACAGAGCCCAACTTTTCTTCAGTATAAATTAAGGAAAATTGTTTTTCTTGAATCAATGTCTGAAAATACAGAGCCCAACTTTTCTTCAGTATAAAATTAAGGAAAATTGTTTTTCTTTGAATCAATGTCTGAAAATACAGAGCCCAACTTTTCTTCAGTATCAAATTAAGGAAAATTGTTTTTCTTTAAAGTAGATTTCATGACTGAAAATTTAATGCCTCTGGAATAATCTGTAGGTTTTCTCATGCATTTTGCGGACAGAAAATTATGTTTATGAAGTATTCTATTTATTTTAGCCAACATTATTTTGTAAAAATTTTTCACTATCTTTACCCTCTATAAATAAACTTAATTACATCTAACAAATATGTCATGTATTGGCATTAATAAAGATTATTCTATTTTGATATTAATAATTGCCAATTCCCACTGATCATATGAGTTTTAAGAAAGATTTCCTATAAAAAGCAATTTCCTTGATTGTAAATTAGACACACTGCTATATAACAAAACTAGAAAAAAGAAAAAAAAACATTAGGAAATCCAATAATTCTCTTTTTATAAAGAATCTGCCAAGAATAAAAGCCATCTTGTTTGAGCTAAAAAGAGATCAGTATTATTTCTCGTCTTCATTTCATTATTTGAAGTTCATCATGTGTCAAGTGATTTCTGTATATGAAAAGCATTTTTGTTTCGATTGCTTAATAGCCACTTCCTGTTTGGTTTTCCGGGTTTAAACCATGTAAATTTACATTAACATCATGTTGCAAGTGATGTAATTCTTTTATTTTCTACAGAAGATTTTTTTGTATCTGTGATTATCTTTACAATATTTTTTAATTATATATATTTTTTTTTTTAACAAAATTTCAGTTTGTTAGTGTTTAACATTTGGAACTACTATTACAATAATTGACTTGGTAACATAGTTTTTGTTATATCCAATTTTTTCTAAAAGGGACACATTACATGAACAATGCATATCTTATTATAATGGAGATTGTGGGTTTGTCTGTCTGTAACCGAAACTATATTACTATACAAATCACAATTCCCTTAGTTATTTACATCACATTCTCCATGATATTATTTTTATTTAAACCTCAATTATTGCTAAAATTGTTTAACATCATTAAGACTGTTGACATATCTACATATACGTAACATACAATTGTATTTATATACAACAAAATAGCAGTTTTCACTGTGAATGGGAAGGCTGATTTGCATATTGATATTAAAATTTGATTTTAATAAATATATGCTTTGTATTATTGATTTCTAATTGTTTGGTTTTATCTTTTTTAATATGAGCAAAATTCTCAGGGATAAATCTTAAAAGAAATCCATTAACAAGAAGAAATAACTAAAGTTATTCTTTACTTCCAATTTTAACCAGATAGTTAAATTAGGAAAATTTACCAATGAAAGAGGGGAGTAATGGAAATTGATGGAAGAGTTAGTTTCAAAGTTGTTCTATTTTTCAATCATACCTCCTCTGTTCCAAATCGTTTTATCTGCATTCTTATTCTGTTTCATTAGCCTTTCTGATTTAATATGATATTTTATTATATTAAAACTTAAATTCTTGCACCCGAAGGTGCATATATTTGCTAGTATGAATAAAATAGTGAAAAAAAAAGTAACTTTTATTGAAGATACTTGTGTTTCATGTTGAGATGCAATAAAATGTGATTCCAAAGTTGGAAAAAAATTGTTTCTATTCTGTATTGATTAAATAAAGGGTTGGGTTCAGAGTTGTGTGAAGGCTCCTGATTATGGCAAGTAGGTTCCTCAGTCCAACAAGAAAGTGAACATCTGCAGAAGCATTGTACAGAAAACAATAAAGATGAGGACAATAGTCAGAATAATCCAAAAGATATCAAGGTTAGGAGGTTTCCCTGATAAAGAATCTTACTTTTATTCAGAATCATATAGATTTCAAACTAAGCTCGTTTCTAATTTTATTTTATAGTCTAATTGACTTCACAGATGTAATATAATTGCATTTGCTTGCCCAGTTCATTGAAGTACATGGAAACCCTTTGATCTTTCAATGAAACATATCTTCTCTTGTAAAATGTATAAAGCTGAACAAGGAAATCCAGATGTGTTGCAATGGTATGTATGTCAAAAAAATCTTCTTTGATTTTAAATGAGCTTTTTGAATATTGAAATATTGATTTCGAATAAGGAGATGATGGCAGTCTGGATCGGGGTATGAAAAGAAGATATGTTTCAAAGATAGAAATGTTTTATATCATAGATAATTGATTGCTTTGCCATTGAATTTTCTCTTTGCAGATTTTACAAATTGGCAGGTGTTGGCATATATAAGAAAATTTCAGAATTACTTATTCCACCAAAAACGAAAATTACTTAATAAATCTATTAAGAAATTTGTAAAAAAAAATCAAAACAATGTTATGAATATCTTTTAAAAAATGACTGTTCTCAATATATATTTGCCATTAAATATCATTCTAATTCATTTTTAAAATTTTATTGACAATGTTTTATACCATAAACTTTAAGAGTAAAATGAACCTGAAACTTTTTCTTTGATATATACAAATATTTTTGAGATTTCATGAAATTAATAGGCCGTTTTGACTCCTGACCCTAAGCATTCCATTTCTCAAAAGCCCTACTAATACCATACCAAGCTAATCTTTAAAAAAATTATATTCCTTACAAATCTTTCTTTAAATAATTGTATATGGATGCTTGTAGAATAACCATACTAGTTCCAATTAACGTCGAATTGGTAAGACAAGGCAGCAAGTAATAACTTAATACGAATCTGTCTTGCTCCTAATACCACTGCAGAATGCCAGGTTATTCTGAAGCCTCATAACATCAAGAAACCAAGCAGCCAATCAGGACTCAAGGAATGGAATCACCCAAATGCATGACTGGAACATTCTGGATTCCTATAAGTACCAATTGTTTCGGCGCTGGTTCAGTTGTGCTTTGCTTGTTGCTCAAACCAACAGTATGCTAACTCACTTCAACAATGCTGATGTTGGGAAACAAAACAGAATTGTCTTATTTTTATATTGGAGCCGGGGCTTCTCACGTCATGTGTCTGTTTGTCACATGACAATGTGAGCCCTGAGATATATTGCTTTTACCAACTGTAGGATAAACATACTGAGTTCCACTTACCGTCGAATTGGTAAGACAAGGCAACAAGAAGCCATAATTTAATACGGATTAACCTTGTCACAAGCCTACTGCAGAATGCCAGAGTATTTATGAAGCATCATAACATCATAGAAACCAAGCAGCCAATCAGGACTCAAGGAATGGAATCACCCAAATACATGGATGGAGTATTCCTGAGTTCCATAAATACCATTTGTTTTGGACACCAGTGAGTAGTGCTTAGTTGCTGTTGTTCAAACCAACAGCATACTCTGCTCACAACACAGTTGGATGCTAATTACCCCACAAATGGAACGAATTGGATGTCTGTCCTTCGGCCCATCAACAACTAAGCTCATGTGTGCTTGTTTGAAGTTTCCAAATATTAACACTGACAAGGGGGAAAATTTTCCAATTGTAAGGAATGAATGGAAAAATATGATATGGCAAGGAGTGAATCAATTTGAGGATGAGAGAATGAAGCATGTGATTGAAAAGTTAAAAACTAGGAGAGGTGAAAATGGACCACCAGGTGTAAGAATGTTGAAGTTTCAGACAGGGGATTGTAATCTTATTTTCAAATGCTGGGTTAGGGAATCGTATACAAAAAAATTATGTAAGACAGCAAAACTAATGTCAATTCTGTTTTAGCTCAACTAGATTTCTTGTCATGTTACCTCTGTCAGTGTTATTTTTACATCAAAGGCTGGTCCATTTAAGGGCTCATAAAAAAGAAGCAGATCAGATTGGAATGGTCAGAATTGCTTTGGTCAGATTCAAAAATGATTTGACAGCCACTAATTGTTCTGGCCATTAACAGAATTTTTCTCAAAGTAAAATATTTCTTTAGAACTATAATCATCTGAATAAATAGCTTCATTTAATGTATTTAGATTTAATTATCTCCATTCTTTTAGACTTCTTTTCTACCTAATTTGATGAACTGAACTCTTAAATACCGTTTAGCTTCAGCAAAACAAAGCAACATACAGAAAAAGTAAAACTTTATTATCATAAAAGATTGTATTATGTCTCCATTGTTTTCAACAAGGGGAAGATTAAAATATGGTTGCTTTTAAAATAGATAAAATTCTGTAGAAATGTACCTACTGTTTTTCTAGATTTAGTCTTTTAATGTAATTATCTTCAAAATGTTTATTGCTGGAATTGTATTATTAAGAATGTGAGTTCTCAATAACATCGTGAAAGGTTAAATCTAGAGAATCATCTCAAATTATATATATGTTAGCTCAGTCGATAGAGAGTTCGGCTAGAAACCACAAGGTTCCTAGTTTGATACCGGCCCTCACCAACTCAGCATTATGAGTAGCACAGGGATCTGTGCGGTAAAGTAAGGAGCTGATGGTAGGTGTGGCGCTCCACCTCAGCTGCTAAAATAATCTCCTTGGTCTAGCACTATTGAAAAGGGGATAGACTTCCTCGCTGTCTGGCTGATACCAACATCAGGCCGCCCCGACGACAACTTTTTTTTTTTTTATATATATATGTTTTAAAATTCTGTATGAAAGTTAAATCCAAATCTTACTGTATCATATCCATTGTTCTGAGAACAAGCAGTGAAATGGTTGAAAGTGCTTGGGTAAAAACTATGACATTTTCTTTATCAGCTAGATCAGAGTTTTTCAACCTTTTTCATCTCACGGCAGAGTGAGCTGGGCATTAAATTGATCGAGGTACACCATCAGTATATAAACATATAATTATTTTATCCTTTAAATTTTAAAAGAAAAGGAATAGTAAAAATGTGCTACAAGAATAAAAGAAAACAACATAATTTTATTTCTAAAGGTATATTCTTAATCATGGCAAACAATGAATATTAAAATATTAAATTAAAACAAAAAATATTAAAGTAATAGAATAAAAATATAAGAGGATGATCAACCATCCTCAACACTCATGGCACACCCACGAAAACCTCACGGTACACTAGTTTGCTGCAGCACACTGGTTGAAATACAGATCTAGATCCTGATCTACGAAAAACAATTAGAAGACTTGAACGTCTACACATGAAGATCATAAAGAAGAAATATTCCATGGTCTTTAAAAATACCTGCTTAAAGTATATATATATATATATATATATATATATATATAATGAATGCTTACTATTGGTGATTTGTGTGTGTGTGTATATATAATATATATATATATATATATATATAACATATAGTGAATGCTCAATATTGGTGATAGTGTGAGTGTGTGTGTGTGTATATATATATATATATATGTATAATGAATTTGTCAGCATAGCTTGACAAGTCTTGCACATGTTACACTAGCGCATCTGCAGACTTTGCATCTTGCACCAATCCAGGAACACAGTGTGACTTCTGAGCAACCAACTGCAGGAGGGGTGCCGAGAGAGCGGATGCCACTCTGCACCGCACTGATGGACCTAACGAAGGCATCCAACCTGGCCACCAGAAGTGTTGGCAGTCACTGCACCAGAGATTCCAGATATTGCCATTCAAAATTGTGCCGCTCAACGACTCACGCAGTTGCAGGAAAAAAATAAATAAAAATAAAGTGGACTCTATGCCATCGTCTTTAGTAGACGGAGGGATGCCAACAATATATAATGAATGCTCAATATTGGTGATAGTGTGTGTATATATGGATATATATAATAATGAATGATAGTGAGTGTGTGTGTGTGTATATATTATTATATATATATATGAATGCTCAATATTGGTGATAGTGTGTATGTGTGTGTGTGTGTATATATATATATATATATATATATATACACTGAATAAGAATTCTATAGCTATGAAAAACCTTAAATAATGTGTATGTAAAAAAAGATAAAGTCTCCTTTAGTTATACAATTATTTTCTGATAATTAAAAGGCCTACCTTTATCCTACATTATTTGCAATCCCTATTCTTCCCAGCCCTGTTTCTCTCCAAAAAGCCTTGTCTGCAAAATGATCAACATCTGCTCTCTTAACATGGCTACTGCCAGAACATTACTGACTAGAGTGCAATCATCGTAACCTCTTTACTTGCTTCTTGTCTATCCAACAGATCCAAGTATCAATCACTTCATCTATCAAGCAATTTTCAGTCAATAATTCTCTTTACTATTCTATTATTCTCCTCAGTATTTGAAATTGCCTTCTCATTTGCACCATTCATTTTCTGACCATCTTCCAATAACATTTCTATTTCTGACCACAATTCTGAAACTTATTTGAACCAACGCAATTTTTCTTCTTGTACTGAATTAAAAAAAAAAAGAAAAGAAAAATACCAAATTACCTTTGTAATGTATTCTTTAAAATCCAAGCTAAATCATCTGTAAAGGATAATTCTCCCAATTTTATTTTCTTCTGTTATATAGACTTCTCTACAGAACGTGTAATTATCTCAGAAATAAGCTGAATATATTTTTAGTTTAAGTACATTTGGCGAATGAATTACCAAGCTGTATTTATGTATATCATCATTATCTTGTACCAAGTTGAGGTATTACAATAGCAAACATTTTCTTCATAGAATAAACTGAAAATTATTATTTTAAAAGTTGAGGAAAGATAGATTCTTCTTGATAGATGCAAAAACAAAATTCAAATTCTTTTCTTATTCTGTTATTTTTATGAAGGTGCTAGAAGTATAAAAATTATCAGTATAGCAAATGGGATTGTTGAACGGAGTTCAAATTCTGATACAGACTGTGTTCATTTTATATCGATACTCTTGGGATAGATGAAATTTTATCTCTCCCTCAGCTATGGGAAAAAAGTAGAGTGGACTGCTCTCTAGACTTGGTAACCAAAACTACTTTCAGAGATAGACAACGCAGAATTCAACACCAGAAACTTGAGTCCTTAAGTCTATCAATACCGGTTCCAAGACTCAAGGGAGATTTGCTCATATGATGAAGATGATATGACTATAAAACGAAAATAACAATGCAAGCTGATTATATATATATATATATATGTAGTATATTAAGAAAAATGAAAAAACACAGGTTTAAATGGGTTAAGTGGTGAGTTTATTGGCCGACGCTGCAGTGTTTCGATCTATTAATTAGATCATCTTTAGGGCATTTGTTGGTATATGAAAGGTGATAAGAAATTTTTTATCACAGAATAACGAGAAAAGCGAGTGGTAGTCCTTGTTATTCAGTCTGTTTAAAAATTTTTGAGGTTTGAAAAAATTTCTTATGACCTTCCATATACCAACAAATGCCCTGAAGATGATCTAATTAATAGATGCATGAGTAGGATGTGACACAAGGTTAATTTCTGAAGTGGATTTTAACAGGTTTGAATTCAGAGTTTTTCTTCTCCTAGACTGGTATTAAGGTCAAGTTACGCTATGAGCACCAGTTAAGTAGTGATGAGCCTCTTCAATACTTAATTGGGTGATCACTTAAGCAATGGCTGGTACTGTAAGCAATATGAGTCCTTTGTTAATCAAAAAGACTTGATTTAGCATCAAAGGACCCCAAAAGGGTTGATATGCCATAAAACAA
Source organism: Doryteuthis pealeii (assembly GCA_023376005.1). Taxonomy (NCBI): domain Eukaryota; kingdom Metazoa; phylum Mollusca; class Cephalopoda; order Myopsida; family Loliginidae; genus Doryteuthis; species Doryteuthis pealeii. The sequence goes on from CM042143.1 coordinate 25,361,612, forward strand.
AACAACCAATCTAGACCAGTTGCTATACCAAGGTTAAAGAGCCCAGTCTGCCCTGGGTTCATACCTTTCCCAAGGGTATTAGGGCTACATGAAATGCAAATACCCTCGTCCAGGATTTGACTGGCTGGATTTCAAGCTTTGGATTATTTTATGCTAAAATCATTTGCTTTATTTATTTTTTGTTGAATATGCAAATATTTTAAACTCAGATTTTTTAAAAATAATTTTGAAAAATGTTTTAAAAAAATTATTTAACCCATAGATAACAGGTACTACTACTCTGAATTAGGGTGGACCTGGGAGTAATGGCAATGAATTGGTACTCCACACTTTCCAGAGATCCAGAATTAGAATCTCACCACTAGATGTAGTTAAGCATCATACCCAGGATTTGAACTTGAATCGCCATGTTCATTTCCAACAACAGTAACTATTATACAATAAGTGCCTACATAGATACAATATATAAGATTTTATTTCAATTTTATTTACGTGTGGTGTAATGGTTAAAGTCATAGAAAATGGACTCATCGCCCCGAGTTCAAATCCTGGACATGGTAATTGCATTTCACTTAGCGCTAATACCCTTGGGAAAGGTATGAATCCTACTCTCCCTCCAACTATGGATAAAAAGTAGGGCAGACTGGGCTCTTTAACCTTGGTTAGGCAACTGGTCTAGGAGAAGGAAAACTCTGAATTAAAACCTGTTAAACTCCGCTTAAGAAATTGACCTTGTGTCACATCCTATTCGTGCGGAGGGGTTGGTAAATATCTATATAAGATTTTATTTCTTTAAAGAACATAGTTTGGATTCATCTGTTGGCAGTGAGTATTCAACTCTCAGAAATTGTTTACAATGGGATAATAGAAATGATAACCCCAAGACAATGAAATGAAAAAAAAAAAAAAAAAGAAAAGATGAAAAAGAAATCTGCTGTAAGTGAATTCAAACCTGTTAAACTCTGCTTAAGAAATTGACCTTGTGTCGCATCCTACTCGTGCGGAGGGGTTGGTAAATATCTATATAAGATTTTATTTCAATGAATTGGTACTCCACACTTTCCAGAGATCCAGAATTAGAACCACTAGATGTAGTCTAGCATCATACCCAGGATTTGAACTTGAGTCGCCATGTTCATTTCCAACAACAGAAACCGTTACACAATGAGTGCCTATATAGATACAATATATAAGATTTTATTTCTTTAAAGAACATAGTTTGGATTCATCTGTTGGCAGTGAGTATTCAACTCTCAGAAATTGTTTACAATGGGATAATAGAAATGATAACCCCAAGACAATGAATGAAAAAAAAAAAAAAAAAGAGAGAAAAGATGAAAAATAAATCTGCTGTAATGGCAATGAATTGGTACTCTACACTTTCCAGAGATCCAGAATTAGAACCACTAGATGTAGTTAAGCATCATACCCAGGATTTGAACTTGAGTCGCCATGTTCATTTCCAACAACAGAAACCATTACACAATGAGTGCCTATATAGATACAATATATAAGATTTTATTTCTTTAAAGAACATAGTTTGGATTCATCTGTTGGCAGTGAGTATTCAACTCTCAGAAATTGTTTACAATGGGATAATAGAAATGATAACCCCAAGACAATGAATGAAAAAAAAAAAAAAGAGAGAGAAAAGATGAAAAATAAATCTGCTGTAATGGCAATGAATTAGTACTCTACACTTTCCAGAGATCCAGAATTAGAACCACTAGATGTAGTCTAAATTTAAATTATTTTTAAAAATCTATTTGACCCATAGATAACAGGTACTACTACTCTGAATTAGCGTGGACCTGGGAGTAATGGCAATGAATTGGTACTCCACACTTTCTAGAGATCCAGAATTAGAACCTCACCACTAGATGTAGTTAAGCATCATACCCAGGATTTGAACTTGAGTCGCCATGTTCATTTCCAACAACAGTAAACCATTACACAATGAGTGCCTACATAGATACAATATATAAGATTTTATTTCTTTAAAGAACATAGTTTGGATTCATCTGTTGGCAGTGAGTATTCAACTCTCAGAAATTGTTTACAATGGGATAATAGAAATGATAACCCCAAGACAATGAAATGAAAAAAAAAAAAAGAGAGAGAGAAAAGATTAAAAATAAATCTGCTGTAATGGCAATGAATTAGTACTCTACACTTTCCAGAGATCCAGAATTAGAACCACTAGATGTAGTCTAGCATCATACCCAGGATTTGAACTTGAATCGCCATGTTCATTTCCAACAACAGAAACCATTACACAATGAGTGCCTACATAGATACAATATATAAGATTTTATTTCTTTAAAGAACATAGTTTGGATTCATCTGTTGGCAGTGAGTATTCAACTCTCAGAAATTGTTTACAATGGGATAATAGAAATGATAACCCCAAGACAATGAATGAAAAAAAAAAAAGAAGAGAGAAAAGATGAAGAGAGAAAAGATGAAAAAGGAAATCTGCTGTAAGTGGCTAAATATAAGGTCAACTAAAAGAGAAGTGGAAACTGGCCAAAATAAGGGAGGCAGAGAAGTTGGGTTGAAAAAATCAATTCCACAGAGGAACAACTTTCAGGCAAAATTCCATTTACTTACTCGACTCCATCTGCAGATAAGTGTTCTAAATGAGTGCATTATTAATATTTCTTTTTTGTTCTTTGTGCTCAACAAAGCAGAAATGTGTGAACTGCCTCTGAAAATATCAATAGAGGGGCCCTTTATAAGAAGAGATGCAAAATTAAAATAAATGAAAAAAAAAAAGAAAAGCAAAAGAAAGACACAGACCAAAAAGGGCTTTTTGGAATCATATCTGAAAATTTTGGATCAGTGTGATTTTGTTGGAAGAAATGCAGGAATGGAAAAGGGGGTAACAAAAATGATTGGGGTAGGGGAAGGTGAATATAATTGGCTTCGAGAAAAATAGGAGCATAAAGAAAGAAATCAAAAAGAATTGGTTGAGTAATAAAACAAGAAAGCTCAAGTGGGACATTCATCGTTTATCTTTAACAGCCTTTTATTTTGAAAGTAATAAAGTTTAAGTAGAAATTTTGTTATTAATAAAATGATAAAAACCGAGGAATAAAGAAAGAGGGAATTTCTTTTTTGGTCTACTTAAATCATGAGTTAGATTTAATTTGACTGATGAAAAATGTTCTAACAGAATGGATATTTTATATATATATATATATATATATATATATATACATGAAAGTAAACAAACAGTCTGTTCGAGATGGCGATAGCCGACAATTTTTGGAAGAATATGTGCTTAATTGAAGTCATACCTAATTTGAAAATTAATTAGTTGATAATTAATGAATTAGGCGAATATATCTGTTCAAATGTAAGGCGTAAACAAATCGAAAAAAAGTCAATCTCTGTATGTACATTTTGGCATATTATGCCTCATCAGCAGAGTTATAGACAGGAAACTGCTTTATGGGTGATTATATATATATATATATATATATATATATATACACTTTTCCCTGTATGTTCATACATACATATCCAATATCCATGAGTAGGTAAATAAAAAAGTTTGCTCCTTAATGATGAAATCATATTGACATAATATCTTATTACCGACGTTCTTCAATAGCTAATAGGAAAGCGAGCAGATATGTGGACTAACTACAGGTTTGCCGTAAAAAGCTATACTTTCTATGTAAAGAGAGAGAGAGAAAAAAAGAAAGACAATATGGAAAATTTATATAGTTTGCTATAAGCATAGCTTTATCAGAAATGTAATTTTATTTTTCAAAAACTTGGTCTACATGTGACAAGTAAAGAGAATTGGGTTTATCTTTATTTTTTTAAATCCATTTTTATGATGGATATCCTGTATCAGTTGAGCTCTCGACCTTATTGAATGTGTTTTTTTTTCCTTCGTATTTTAGTTGTTTATGTCTTACCATGAAACTACTGCCATTAATTTACAACCATGTTTTATACAATATAGCCCCTGTCCTCAACAAATTAATACTCAAGAAATGTGAAAACATAAACAACAAATGAAAGAAAAAAGAAATAATAGTAAGGTCTAAAACTTAACCAAAAGACGATATTCATAAATGAAAGGTAAAATGCAGGACACTTATCTGCCCCTCGTCAGGTGTAGACTTTCTTTTTGAAAAATAAAATTTCATTTCAAATGAAGCTGGTCTAATAGGGAAACATGTCAATTTAATTTTCCATAGGCTCCTTTTCTCATACCATGATTAGACCTGTTGGCTGGGGCTTTAGAATACACCGACTGCACCTCTGCAGGGGTTAAGAACTCCCCAATGGGGCCACCTGTTGGCCGTGGGTGGCAACCCTTGATTCTTAGGGACAAACTCTAGGTGGATGAGCATTCCATGACATGCAACACTCCACTTAGATCCTTACTTGGGCCAGACTGAGGCCTCTCCAATCAATCAGCTAGTCATGTCAGGTCCTAGCACCTATATGATAGCCCCTGCCCTTTTTATCATATGGGTGCTGGAAGGTGGTGGTTGAGTGTCTTCATATCCTGGGAATTACGTTAAACTCTATCTGGTGGTGAGGTTCCAGTTCTGGAGATTTGTGGAATGTGGAGCACCCCTTCATCACCATTGCTCCCTGGTCCACTCCGACCCAGCGTGGTAGAACCTGTTAGGGTCCCATATATGGGTTAAATAGAAAAATGTGTTTATAAAAAAGAGTATCCATTAAGAATTAATTAATTTCAAAACTTTATTGGCATTAAATGACCCACTGAGGTTGATATGCCATAAAACAAACCAAACCAATCATACCATGACATCCTATTCCAAAACATTAGATAGATAGTTAAGATTTTGGACAATAATGTCTCTTCTTTCTTTGATCAGAAAGTAATATTTATTATTCTGTATTGATTAAAATCCCACAGCTATTTCTTGTAAAAATAAAATATGAAGGTGAAAACACTTTTTTCAAAGAGTGTAAAAATTAATATTTTTCAAAAATGAATACAAAAATAAGAACAAAATAGATGGTTATTTTAATTTGATTATAAAAAATGTTGTATCAAGTTAAAAATTATTAGTGCTAGCAAGAATATGCGCCCTCTGGGCTTAAGTATTTAAGTTTTAATGTAATCAAACATATTAAATTAGAAAGATTAACAAAATTAAATAAGACGTATAAAAAGATTATCTTGATTGGTTTCTATATAAAAATCATTCATAGGATTTATTTTAATACATTGGAGAATATAACAATAATATTATATATCAATAACACTGAGTAATTATTTTTTAAACCCGGTTTTGTTAAAACCAGTATGCAAATTAACCACACCATATATTATGTGAACCTTTATTTCTTAGTCATACATAAGACACTTTGCAGGATTTTAAAGACACTAATAACATGGGCTGTTTTGAAGCAAATCTAACTCAGATTTTCATAGAGACATTTATTTATTCTGTGTATTAATGCTATTGACTATGAATGAAATACCCATTGATAAACTAACATAGTTCATGAGGGTATAGTGACGTAAGCAGTGACGTAGTTTTGGTTACAGACACCGAATCTCTATTATTATAATAATATTTAATTTAGAAAATAATTTGACTTTCACTTGTTGTACTGATGCTATACTTTGAGCATTGACAGAAGTACCAGAGAGTGACAGTTTGATCCTAGTCAAGTTGTACAGATACTACTCACTTGTCATAGCAGAAGGTACTGACTAATAAACAAATGAATAAAGAAACAAACAGAAAAAAATCACACTGTTCATTATATAGATAAATGGTGTAGCCTTCAGTCTTGTTGGATATGGTAAACATTCTCAGAAAGTGTCATCAAGGTTACTGGGTCAAATCTTAGAAACTTCCAGTCTCTTTATAACCCCCTTCCTCTATGAAACTTCCAGTCTCTATATAACCTCTTCCTCTATGAAACAGTCAACATGCTTTAAATTCATATTTTGATATTTTGAATAAGTTAGTTGGATTTTGTGGCAATTCAAATTCAAGAGAAATTCAATATTTCAGATTTTTATACGTTTAGTTCTAAAAGGAAAAATAGTTTCTTTTTTGTTCTTTTACTTTTTCTATGAGAATTATTAAAGGATTTTCAAGAAAATACTCACAAAAGACTGAACGCTAAATTCAATTCTATTGTATCAAAAAAAAAAAAAATGAAAGGAATATAATAATTACCTAAATCTGAAATAAGTATATTTAAACATGATAAAATAGTAGAAAAATTGTCGACCACATATTCGTTTATCCCTCTGGAACTTAGCAAATATTCTCCTGGATTTTTGGCTTTCTTCTAACCAAATCCAGACTTGAACATAGTGAAAAGAATTTCTTGCATTGTTTTGAATCAGTGTAAGTTAGTAGCGAATTTGATTTGTATGAGAAGATTTTTTTGCTAACTCCAAATGAATATACAGGAAATCCTTTGTACATTTTTGTCAAAGAACATGACTACTACAAAGAAGATTAATTATTCCATGAAGAAAAATGCGGCTTTTGTTCTGATGTCATGAAAAAGGATTTTAATTTTGTTTGAATTTCACTTGAAGAAAAAAAAAATGAACGTGCATATTTTCTGTTCTTATTTAGTTTGTTCAGATATATTTTTGTGCATCCATAAATACAAGAGTTCATTATGACTATATTATGATGCATATTTGCTACCAAATTTAGAAATGTTAATATGTGTACACATACACACACTATATATATATATATATATATATATATATATATATTTTTTTTTTTTTTCAAACTTCAAAAATTTTTTAAACAGACTGAATGACGGATTACCACACGCTTTTCTCATTATTCTGTGATAAATAATTTCTTATCTTATGCCCTGAAGATGATCTAATTAATAGATCAAAACACTGCAGCGTCGGCCAATAAACTCACCACTTAACCCATTTAAACCTGTGTTTTTTCATTTTCCTTGATATATTACATACCATCGAATTCACTTCCTTTCTTCACATATATATATATATATATATATTGTATATTTTGGCAGCAAGTAATAATTTAAGCAGATTTTGATAAAGACCATGTAATATTTCTTCTTTATGATTTTCAAATTTAGACGTTCAGGTCTTCTTGTTATTTTCCATATATATATACATGCTAGTACAAAATAAAAAAACACCCTCCGGGCGATGTAAAAATATATTTTTTAAACATATTGCCTTGAGGGGTGGGAATAAAAACTTCAATGTCAGCAAGTTCGTACCCTAAGTAAGTAAAATCATCAAATTCATTAAAGGATTAAAAAATAAAACAATTTGAAATGTAAACTTTAAATATGTATTAAAATAAAACAAACTATATATAGATATATAATACCAGTCATGTATTTATTAAAACTTGTTTTAAAAAACAATGAGGACTGTCTAATGTTGCATGTTCAAATTTTTTTTTTTACTGTACTTATTGAATAAATACACTCAAAATTTGAACATGCCAAAAATCGTAGAATGAATTTTATTCTATGTTATGACAATTTTGGGTAATGTGATGTAAGTAGTGACGTAATTTTTGTTACAGACAAAAACCGGAAGTGAATATCCTATATATATATATATATATATATATATATATATATATATATATATATATATATTGTATATTTTGGCAGCAAGTAATAATTTAAGCAGATTTTGATAAAGACCATGTAATATTTCTTCTTTATGATTTTCAAATGTAGACGTTTAGGTCTTCTTGTTATTTTCCGTATATCAAGATTCATATGAATAAAACTCGAACCAAACTAACCAATAATCATCCTGAGGATGATCAGTAACATTGAAAGTGCTTTGGTAAAACAATATGGAATACTTTCTCTATCATCTAGATCCATATCGTCAGATTTATTTCCTTTTTCCCTGATTATATATATATATATATATACACACACACACACACACGCCAAAAATCGTAGAATAAATTTTATTCTATTTTATGACGATTTTGGGTAATGTGATGTAAGCAGTGATGTAATTTTTGTTACAGACAAAAACTGGAAGTGAATCTCCATTATTAATATATATATATATAGAGAGATTTTACTTAGGGTACAAACTCGCTGACATTGAATTTTTTATTTCCACCCCTCAAGGCAATATGTTTTAAAAATATGTTTTTACATCGCCCGGAGGGTGTTTTTTATTTTGTACTAGTATATATATATATATATATATATATATATATTCTACCATCTAGATCCACATCTTCAGATTTATTTCCTTTTTCCCTGATTATATAATATATATATATATATATATATATATATATATATAATCAGGGAAATCTGACGATGTGGATCTAGATGATAGAATATATATATATATATATATATATATATATATATTAATAATGGAGATTCACTTCCGGTGCGTATATATATATATATATATATATATATATATATTATATATACACACACGCACATGACTTTAGTTTTGAAATAAGCTTATAGATGTGTATAATATGTGCACATATACATACCTAATATTCATCTAAATCTACTGATATTTTTTCTCAATTGAAATGCATTTCTTTCTGATTTCCTTCATTTTCTCTCTTTAATGCCTTTTTTATTAATGCCTTTATCTTGCAATCATATTGACAGCTGCAAATCCTCTAGAATATGGCATGACAATAAGAAAAAATATTCAAAACTTAGTCACTATGTCTTTTTATAATAATATATTACATTTGATCACACCATATACAAACACAGTCATTGTTATTCATAAATTAGTATATATATATATATATATATATATATATATATATATACACTCATAGATACAGATATTAGCAAACCATTCTTATTTAGTGTGTCACTCTGGGGCACTTACTCTTGTCTTGTGTCAAACTAAGCTCAGCTTAGTAAATGACAACTGTCACTACTTAGTATTATAATCTTATTTTCCTACAAAAATGACCTACATATTCATAACATATTCACTATATAGATCTTTAGACAAAGTGGAAGTAGACTATTAAAACTATTATTATCATTGCTATAAAACTAAAGTCATTGGGGCCGCCTAATGTCAGTATCAACCAGACAGCGAGGAAGTCTATCCTCTTTTCACTCATGCTAGACCAAGAAAATTATTTTAGCATCTGAGGCGGAGCGACACACCTACCATCAGCTCCTCACTACAGCACAGATCCCTGTGCTACTCATATGCTGAGTTGGTGAGGGTCAGTATCGAACCATAAACCTTCTGATTCCTAGCCAAATACTCTACCGACTGAGCTAAACCGGCCCAATGCTATAATTATATTTATTTATTTCTATTATTATTATTCTTATTATTATTATTATTAAATAGTGCAATTAATATTTTAAACTGTTTAAATGATAAAGTAAACATATGAAATAGCAGAGGTTGTCACTACTAGAATAGGCTCAGTCCTAATTAGTGATCATCCTCCACACAAGCAGTAGCCATGTTAGTCCTATTGTATGGCTACACCACTTGGAATTTAACAAGACACTTGAAGAAAAAGTTGGATGGAAACTACACATGGATGATGCCTACTGTTTTGGACAAATCCCGAAAGTAGCAACCCACATAAAAGCAGCTGTCTGGCCACTTACCTCCTATCACCTAAACCATTCAAGACAAACATGATATGCTGGACACTGCTGGAGAAATAAGGATGAACTCATAAGTGATGTTCTCCTGTGGACACCTACATATGGACTCACAAGTTGGCTGACCAGCAAAAACTTACATTGATCAGCTTTGTGCAGACACCGGATACCGTGTGTAGGACTTAGTAGGGATGATGTCTGATAGTGATGAGTTGTGAGAATCTATGCTGACAGCACAATTTGAGGATTATTATTATTATCATTGTAGTTAAGCATTGATATATAAATGAAAGCTGAATTGTGAAAACAAACAATTTATTCATAACATGTTTTGCTAATAAATTCTCATTTTAAAAATGCCCCCTCTGATCAATCGGCTGGCCACGTCAAGCCCTAGCACCTATATGATTGCCCAAACCCTATTGCCTTTATGGCAATATATATATATATATATATATATATATACAGTAACCAAGTGTTGACAACATATTCACACTAACATTATTTAAACATAAACGCTCTATCAATAATATTGAGCACTATCAGCTTCGAAATAAAGCTCTCATATTATCTACAAAGTATATATATATATATATATATATATATACACACTCACACACACATATATATATATATATATATATATATATGTATGCATACACACACACACACCTGTGTGTGTTTGTATGTGTACACATTTACAATTCACCAAATACTTATAAAAATATAATGTGGTTGAGAAAGATTTAATGTTCTCTAAGTATGATTTGCACATTTTCTATTGTTATTTGTTTTTGTTTTGCTGATATCAAAGTCTTATTATGTTATAAAGTCTGATTTTATATGAGGCTTTCATACAGTGTCTGACCTTTTGTTTTGAATGAGTGAATATAAAAGAGGAGAAAAAGGAAAAGACAATTTATTGCCTTTTACTTTTATTCTAAATATCACACCAAATGGAAACATCAATAAAGAAACTGCACATAACATAACACTGTGAAAGTTTCACTTTGTTGATGTGTACTTTGATTTATTTCTTTGGTTACTGCAGCCATTTTCTTCCTCTTCAAGATTGTATTTCTCTAATTTATCATCACTCTAATCTTTAAATCTAATGCCTGTATTTTCAAAGTTTAAGCAAATATCACACAATTTTTTTTTTTAAATGCATGGACAGTGTTAAAACTGTTCATGTTCAACAAATTAATTTTTACTATCATTTTATTTTCAAGATTTTGCTGAAGGGGCCGGTTAGCTCAGTCGGTAGAGCGTTCAGCTAGAAACCACAAGGTTCCTAGTTCAATACCGGTCCTTGCCAACTCAGCGTATGAGTAGCACAGGCATCTGTGCAATAAAGTAAGGAGCTGATGGTAGGTGTGGCGCACCATCTCAGACGCCAAGAACAATCTCCTTGGTCTAGCGCCATTGAAAAGGGGATAGACTCCCTCGCTGACTGGCTGATACCGATTTTAGGCCGCCCTGACGACTTTACTTTTTATATATACTAGCAAGAATATACACCCTCTGGGTGTAAGTATTTAAGTTTTGAGGTTATGAAAAATATTGATTGAGTTAGAAAGACTAAAAATATAAATATATATATAAAATCATTCATAGGACTGATTTTAATACATTGAAGAATAAAATAATAATATTAGAGATCAATAACACCAAGTAATTATTTATTAAACCCAGTTTTGTTAAAACCAGTATCCAAATTAACCACACTTATTATGTAAAACTTTTATTTCTTAGACACATTGCAGGATTTTGAACACACTAATAACATGGGCTGTTTTGAGGCAAATCTAACCAAATTTTCATAGGGATATTATTAATAAATAATATTTATTCTATGTTTAATGAATTTGAGTATAAATTAAATACTCATTGATAAACTTACACAATTTCTGTAGGTTTTATGATGTAAGCCGTGACATTACAGACAGATAGACATTGAATCTCCATTATAATAAGATAAAGATTTTTTTTTAAAGTAATACTTTCTGTAAAGAACATTCTAGTAATTTACAGGGTCTGATTTAAATGAAATAATTTTTTTTATTTCAATATGTTAGTCCACGGAATAGGAAGTGCATGGTGTAATGGTTACAGTCATGGGAAATGGACTCGTAGGCCCGAGTTCAAATCCTGGATGTAGTAATTGCATTTCACTTAGCTCTAATACCCTTGGGAAAGGTATGAAACTTACTCTCCCTCCAGGCAACCAAAAATTACGATAAATAAACAAGAATTACGACAACCCCCCTCTAAAATACATTTAACGCCCTAAGTTGGTTGTTTTCTTTCAAGTAACACTGCTGAGACCACATAGCTGGGGACGTTATTTTAATAGTCACCGGGTAGCAATTTCTGAGGCAGGAGACCGGGATGCACATCCTCATAAATTACTGAATATTTAAAAAAAAAAAAAAAAAATGCTGATTTAACTTTGGCATTTACTATTTGCTTCAAAGAAATATTCCAGGAATATGTTTTCTTTTTCTTTTCAATACCTATCTGTGCTTATATATTCAACTTTGTATTTAAAAAAAAAAAAAAAAAAATGAACTGCTGAGAAAAAAAAAGAGCAAACAGAAAGATAACAAGCAGATGTTAGTTGGCTTCATTGAATCTTCTGTCTTCAATATCGACAAACTAGAAATAGGTACTAAATATGGAAAGAAAGAAGACATTCACAGCAAACCTAATTATCTTCTTAATTACATGGTGTAATTGTCCGTGTAAATCTCTTATGGGAATAATGGTTTCAGAAAAGAAATAAAGACTGTATCATTGTGCTATAATTTCTTCTACCTCCACCTAATATTTTTTTGTTGCTGCTGTTGTTGTTGTTTTTCTTACATGACTCAACAATTGTTTACTCACAATAAATTTCTATCTTTCTTGAACAATGGTGAACAAATTGTCTCTATTCAAGTCATTCATTTGACTGTGAGGAGTTATCTTCTTTAGCAGAATAAAAGATAATGATCCAATATTCTTACAAATTTTTAATATACGACTATATCTCACAGCATTTTGGCAATTAGTCTAATACTAATGAATGTCCACACATTAAGGGTTTTTTTTTTTTTCTAATTAAGGTAATTGAAAAGTTTGCAATAATTTTCTATCTTTTTTATATAATTCTTTTTATTTGCATTTTAGGATTTAAACAAAGATTTATAAAACTTCTACATTTACCTAGATATTTAATTTACTTGTATTTGAATATTATCTAACTGAACATTTTGATTAGAAAAAAAAAAAACTAAATAAATAAAATGGCTGGAATATTTTTGTGAATCATTAAATTCGTAATTTCATGTCTGTTTATTTAATTTATAATGAAAAGACTTTATCAATTGGCATTTTTAAAGGAACCTCTTATCATATATATATATATATATATATATATATATATAAAAGTTATGGTAGCATGGATATCAAGTCAACGACACTTGGTTACTGATTGTGTGTGTGTATATATATATATATATATATATATATACTAGATAACCAATGAAACTGTTCTGCTTCCCATGTAACAGCAATTATTGATATATTCTAATGAGAATTTGATAGATATCTCCTTTATATAGAGAAGTTAGATGATTAGAATACAATATTCAGAATGAAAGTAGACATAATAAAATTGAACTAGAAATTGATTTATTTTCTAAATTAAAGCATTTTAAATGTATTGAAGTAATAAGAATCTTACTTTCATGTTCGATTTTGCTTGGTTATAGTTACACATACATATATAAGTTTGGGCATGCAATATTAAAATCTCTTTCATTTTCTACCAGCTACATATCTAAGACTCAAGACTTTCTCTACTAAAATCTCCTTTCCCTATTAAAACATTTTGCTCATAAACCTCTATATAAGCTCTCATATCTCATGTCATGTATTCTCTTCTGTTAACTTTGCTCAGGCGATAAAATATGGTTATTATTTCTTTGTCATTAATTGTGCTCACATTTATTCCATATGCGTATATAAGTCGTAAGTAAGTCATCAGGGTGGCCTAAAGTTGGTAACAGCCAATCAGCAAGGCAGTCAATCCCCCTTTCCCTAGCACTAGACCAAGGAGATTGTTTTTGCATCCGAAGTGGAGCACCACTCCTACTATCAGTTCCTTACTTTACCACAGAGTTCCCTGTGCTACTCATGCGCTGAGTTGGCAGGGACCAGTATCGAACTAGGAACCTTGTGGTTTCTAGCCGAACGCTCTACCGACTGAGCTAACCCGGAGCTTCAATTAATTATTCTTAATACACATAATTTACACTTATATTGTATCAAGTATTCCATATAATAATTTTAAAACAGATCTATTTGATCTACCACAGTTGGTGAGGGCTGGTATCGAACTAGGAACCTTGTGGTTTCTAGCTGAACACTCTGGGAAAACTCACCCAGTATCATTCTTCTACATCTGTTTTAAATATGAAGAATTCACTAAAATAATCTAATTCAAATTCAAAACTAAAAATTCTGGAGAGATAAAGATCATTTCCAAAACTGTTTCCAGAAATGGTGGAATCAATAGCAATATTCAGAAGAGAAGCTATTTTAAAGAACCTCCATTGATAAATGGTCATTTTTTCCCCCAATAAGTTTCTCAGTAATTCCTAATTTTCTGCCAGACATCATTTATATCATTTTAGATATTTCACTTGATTTTTGTTAAAAGTGTTTTATAACTCCATATTTAAGACCAATAATCTATTTCAATCGTAGCAGAGACTGATATGCTAAATATATGAATAGATATCCTGGAATAATTTTACTTTTTATTCATATATTTAATACCAATTGTAATTTAAAGATAACTAGAAATATTAAGAAACAGTCCAATTTATTTAAAATTGGATTTTTAAGAAGAAACAATTTTTTTTTCAACTCAGTGGTCAAAATAGAAATGATCATATCTGTATTAATAAAGCCTGTGGCTGGTTGTATATCCAGTTGGTAGCCAAACGGCTGTGGGTTGTGGTTGGACCATGAGGGCAGAGAATTTTTTTAATAATTTGACTCTGAGGATAAACAATGGACAATAGAATTTCCCATTTGTTAAGTTAGACTTAAATCTGCTACATCTGCTTAAATACAAAGAGAATGTAATGGATTGTTCAAGATTAGGGTCTTGAAAAAAAAAAGAAAAAAAAGAAGAACTGCTAATGTTCATCTTGAAGTATTATCATTATAAGGACTAGCAAATATATGCACCCTCCGGGTGCAAGTATTCAATTTTTAATGTAATAAAATGTTATATTAAATTAGAAAGGCTAATGAAACTAAATAAGAATACAGATAAAAGATTTGAAACAGAGGGAGTATAATAAAAGATTTTGAACAGAAGGAGTATAATAAAAAATGGAACAACTGAAACTTACTCTTCCATCACTCTCGTCTTTCATTGTTATTTTTCTAATTTAAGTATTTAGATATAAGAGGAAGTAAAGAATAAAATGACACTTATTTTATCTTGTTAATGGATTTCATTTAAGATTCATTGAAGAGATTTTTGCTTATATTCATTAAAATAAAACCAAACAGTTAGAAATCAATAATACTAAGCACATATTTATTAAATTCGATTTTTTAATATTAATATGCAAATTAGACTTCCCGTTGACACTGTAAACCGCTATTTTGTTGTATATATAAATATAATTGCATGTTGTCAGTATGTAGACATAGTTAACAGTATTAATAATGTAAGACAATTTTATTAATAATTGAGGTTTAGATAAAAATAAAATCATGGAGAATGTGATGTCAATAACTAAGAGAATTGTGACTTGAGTAGGAATATAGTTTCGGTTACAGACAGAAAAACACACAATCTCCATTATAATAAGATGGTTTAAAGTTATTAGAACTTTGCATACAAATAACTCCGACGAAGGTTAATAGACAAACATTTAATATACACAGCACATGGATATGAAGATACATACAACGTTCATAGTAAAGAGTACATATAAAAAGAGGTACACAAATCAAGATAAGACACATTCATGAATGATACAGATATAACATAAAAGAGTACAGACATGAGACTAGCGATAGTCCATGCTGTAAAGAACTTACAGTAATGTAAGGGGGCGGAGCCCCAAATGAGAGGTTTAGATAGAATCTACCCCATGTGGCTCGTAGTTGGTGAAACTGGCAAAGAGGCCGAAAGGATTTGAAACCGGCGCTTAAATACTATGGTGCACCTGGTGGGCATCATCAAACTAAAAAGGGCAGACAACTCCACCAGGCGAATACAAACTAACGCTACATCATCATAAACTTTTGCATAGTGTAATTGTTATTGTTGTAGGGAATGGACACGGTGAGACGAGTTCAAATCCTGGACGAAGCTGTTTGAATTTCATATAGTGCTTATACCCTTAGGAAAAGTATGAATCCAACTATTCTCCATCCAGCTATGGGTAAATAGTAGGGAAGACTCTGCTCTTTAACCTTGGTTAGATGACCAGTCAAAGAGAAGGAAAACTCTGAATTCAAACCTGTTAAACTTTGATTAAGAAGTTAACCTTGTGTCATATCTTACTTGTGTGGAGGGGTTGTTAA
Source organism: Doryteuthis pealeii (assembly GCA_023376005.1). Lineage (NCBI taxonomy): Eukaryota > Metazoa > Mollusca > Cephalopoda > Myopsida > Loliginidae > Doryteuthis > Doryteuthis pealeii. Next base: position 25,377,830 of record CM042143.1, read on the forward strand.
ATATGTAAACAATTTTTTCTTATATTTTTTTAGAATACTGTTTGTTGCCTGCCCTGTCATCAGGGCTTAGAATAAATTAACTGTATCCAATGTCAAGGTGGAACCCCCCCCCGTCCTCAAAGGGATTTTATGGATATGACACTAAACTGCCTGTGATGGTGAGGCTCCAGTTCTGGAGATCTGTGAGTTTGGAGAATCCTTTCATTACTATTACTAGTACAAAATAAAAGAACACCCTCCGGGCGATGTAAAAATAGATTTTTGAAACATATTGCCTGAGGGGTGGGAGTAAAAAATCCAATGTCAGCTAGTTTGTACCCTAAGTAAGTAAAATCATCAAATTCATTAAAGGATTAAAAATAAAACAATTTGAAATGTAAACTTTAAATATGTATTAAAATAAAACAAACTATATATAGATATATAATACCAGTCATGTATTTATTGAAACTTGTTTTTAAAAAACAATGAGGACTGTCTAATGTTGCATGTTCAAATTTTGAGTGTATTTATTGAATAAATACGTTCAAAATTTGAACATGCCAAAAATGTAGAATAAATTTTATTCTAAAAAACCGGAAGCAAATCTCCATTATTAATAGATTCCCAAGTGCATTGACCTAGAGTGGTAGTACCTGTTGGGCCCCATCTAGGGATCAAATAGATCTGTTTTAAAATTATTATATAGAATACTTGATACAATATAAGTGTAAATTATGTGTATTAAGAATAATTAATTGAAGCTATAATGGTTTACTAAGGATTATTATTAGTCACTTGAAACTATAGAACTAACTTCATATTATTTTTATTAGATAGGAATACTTGATATCATATTGCTGTGTGCATAAAGAAAACCTCTTCAGAAACAACTACACACAGTATGTAAATATGAACATAGAATGAAAGCAATTCCTAGACAGGTTGACATGCTAAGATCGATCAATCAATACGTTATATGTCCTTTGTTTTTTTTTTTAATACAATTCAAAAATGTATCCCAGAATTCCAGTGACATTTTTTCAAATTTTTTTTTTTTTTACTGTTAATTAAAATTATGTTATATAATGTGTGTTCAAATCATAAGATAGATAATTGCTTCATGAAATAGTCTCATGCTAAAACTGGACGGTGCCAAGATAAAATATCCTAAGATTTTGATTACATCTACGTATCCTGTAAAAACCAGAGATTCTACAAGCTTCATTTATTTAAGATATAATGAACTTAATTTCTTTTTAATTCAGTGAGTTTGGCTATAAAGTGTCATGAATCAGCTGATGAGAGGTTCATCAATAAGAAATTAATACAGAAGAGATAAACAGTGAAATGAATACAGTTTACAGTTAATCATTTCTTAAAATACTGGATAATGTTCACTAATATTACATAAGTAACTTTAGATGAATAAATATATTTGAAATTCAATGTGATCCGGTATTAAAGGTATTAATGGAATTATCATTATCACTGACAACACCAAGGTTCCTCTGAACACCTGTGGTTTATAAATCTCATATCTTCTTATTTTGAAATATAGTATATTAGAATTTTATTCAGATCCGGTTTCCTCAAGTGTTTGTATAATAGCATATTGGGAAAATATTACTTTAGTTTTTTTCTACAACATATGTCCCATAAAAGCTGGTACATATGCATTTATATTTCATGTATTAAATGTAACAACTTCTATGGGATAAAGGTATATTTAATTTTTTTTAAACATTCATAATTGATCACAATGGTATGGACAAAAATTTAAACTTACAAAAAAATATTAGAATTTTTTAATGATTAAATATGTTGCTTGGTATGAAAAAATATCAAGATTCTTATGAGATTCCACTGGTCGCTCTCTAAAAAAAAATTATGAACTTAAAAATTTATTTGTAATCATTGAAAAAATTCTTATTCCCTTATAGCTTAGGCTATGAACGTTTGTGACCCCATATATATATATATATATATATATATAATGAAAATTATAATTGTAGAGGTAAAATTAATTTTACCTCTACTATTATTATTTTTACTATTACTACTGTATATTTATAATATGTTGAGCACCTTTGGATTATTTACTGATACCACTGCAACAAAAAAGTTAAAGTGGCAACTGGACCACTTTATACGTTAGTCCAAAAAGTGTGATACATATATCAGTTTAAAATAAACGAGAGATTCTGGGGAAGCCAGCTAGTGTAGTGATTAGAATGTCCGTCTGTCAGCCTGACAGGTAGGGTTCGAACCGCACACAAAGCACTACCCTGTCTATAGCTCTGCTGATGAGGCCTAATAGGCTGAAATGTACATAGAGTGATCGACTTTTTCTCGATTTGTTTACGCTTTAAATTTAAACCGATATGCACGCCTATTTCATTTAATTATAATTAATTAATTAACAAAATTAGGTATGACTTTAATTAAGCACATAACCTCCCACAAATTGTCAGCCTTCGCCATTTCAAACACATCGTTTGACTACTTCATATCTTATTATAATGGAGATTGTGGGTTTGTCTATCTGTAACCGAAACTATATTACTATACAAGTCACAATTCCTTTAGTTATTTACATCATATTCTCCATGATTTTATTTTTATTTAAACCTCAAATTATTAAAAAAATTGTTTTACACTTTACACTGTTGCATATCTACATACTAATAACATGCAATTGTATTTATATATACAACAAAATAGAGGTTTACAGTATGAATGGGAAGGCTAATTTGCATATTGATATTAAAAAATTGATTTTAATAAATATATGCTTAGTATTATTGATTTCTAATTGTTTGGTTTTATCTTATTGAATATGAGCAAAAATCTCTTCAATAAATCTTAAAAGAAATCCCTTAACAAGAAGAAATAACTGTAATATTATTCTTTACTTCCTATTTTAACTAAACAGTTTAAATTAGCAAAATTTACCAATGAAAGACAGGAGTAACGGAAAATGATGGAAGTGTTAGTTTTAAAGTTGTTCTATTTTTCAATCATACCCCCTGTTCAAAATTTTTATCTACATTCTTATTCAGTTTCATTAGCCTTTCTAATTTAATATCATATTTTATTATAAAATTTAAATAAAATACTTGCACCCGGAGGGTGCATATATTTGCTAGTATATATATATATATATATATTTTGGAGAAATAACTAGATGTGAACTGTACAAGGATGCTGCATTATGTCTTGAACAAATCCTAGAAGCAGTATCGCACAAAAGAACAACAGCCCTGCCACTTGCTTCTTATCTCACAAACCAGTCATGGCCTTTTATATTTAACATAGATTGAAAATGTATTTAGTGATTCTATTGAGAGAAAAGGATTCAAAACTTTCTATTTATTCTTAATATCAGAAATTCCCTTATTTCAGAACACACAAATTATCACTGGTCAGTCTTTTCATGTGTGTGTGTGTCTGACCAATTTAATGTTGATTCAAGCTCACTAATAACAGTTCAAAGATATGATACATTTTATCTCTTGATTGTCAGTATTTATTATCTTGATGCTTTCTTGCTGGCCAAAAACCTCGCCTGATACCATGGAAAGACGATCCCAATGCTTTATCTTGTAACTTGATTACCATGTATTTTATTTTCTGCATTGGTTCCAATTCACGTTTGCCAAACATTTCTTAATGATTCCTTATAGATTGAAAAAAAAAAATCATTCTAATGCCTGATATTTTTTCTGGCACTTCAGCATTATAGTTTGATTATTTAGTACATTTCATTGTTTTGTGTGACCATAATGTTACATGGGTCAGTTAAGTCATGACACTTGATAAGCAGTGCATTGTAAACCAATGATTGGTGTCACATGACTTTATCTTTATTGATTTAAATGCTGATTTTCTGTGAAGAAATTATTAAACAATTATGTTAAAAATCATTAACTCAGTCAGTGAAATTATTATGTTAAAAAAGACTAATTCAATCAATCAAAGAATAATTAGAGTTTATCATGTGATTAAATCTTAAGCTTTTGCTCAATTTATAGTTTTCACTATAATAATATAATGGAAAATAAATCTAAATCTGCCAAAAATTCATATATTTGCTGGAGTCACTACATGCATTGTTGTATATATATATATATATATATATATAAGAAATATACACATTCTTTGACCATTTCTTTTTTATATACATCGGCACTGCTTTTTGGCTTTTGTGACAATGCATATTAAAAAAATGAACACACTAAGGGATTCCCTCCATTGTAACAATTACCCTGGGAGCATAACATCAGCTACAAGGAATCTGGATTGCAGGGCAGAGGATGATACCCAAAATCTTATCACAGTCTGTCTACCCTATGTCAAAGGCTTGTCTGAAAAGATTCAAAAGATATATAATCCTTATGACATCAGGACAACATTCAGGAGTGACTCGACTCTTTGTAAACATCTCCTCTGAGTTAAGCCGCCAACAGACTACTATGTGACCAGGAACTGTGTATATTCCATCCCAGGCAGCTGTGGGAAAGTATACAAAGTTGAAAAAAGCCGTCTGCTGAAAGTAAGACTAGAAGAACACCGAAAAAGCGGTGGTACAAGGGAAAAAAGAAAAGTTAGGTATGGCTGACCATATATGGAGCGAACAGGGAAACCATCCGTCCTTATGGGATGAAGTTAAGATAATAGATAGGGAAGAACATTGAAAAAAATATATCTCAAAGAATCAGCTCATATGTTAGACTATAGTAACCTCTTAAGTAGACAAAGTATACAGATGAAAACAATAGGGGAACCAATAATTAAAAAGAGTGGATTAGATTTATTTTTAAACGCCAAAAATGCAATATAAGTCAAGATTAAAATAATCATACACAATTATAAAGGTAAATACTCTAGGTAAAAAGAACATTAGGTTTATAAGTTCCTAAAAATCACTCTGAATTGTTCACATGGTGCAGTAGATAAAAGTGTTGACTTAATACAGTTCCAAGTTACAATCATCTCTAGGTTTCAGGTTCAATCCTGGCTAAGGGCGATAATAATATAGAATACTTAATATAGCTTAACACCCGTAGCTGGTCATGGTTAACAGAGTGAGATCAACTACTCCCATGAATTGAATAAAGTGTTTGGTTCAAAGATCTATAAAGCCAACCCAAGTTCAACAAAGAAAATCTCAAGTTCAAAGATAAGGTTTCTGAATTTGTCTGTAGAGATGCTTTCAAATTTTTATTGAGAAACCATCTCTTCAGAAAATCCTTTTTCTTCCCATATTTATATGTATTCTAAATATATAGATATATTTTACAAACCTCTCTTCATGAAAAAAAAAAAAAAATTAACTCTAATGAAAACAGGAGTAGTCACGGACAAAAGACCATAACTAATAATTTAACGTAAGATTTAAATTAGTGGCTGTATCTTTATTTTTAAATTAATTTCTCGCAAATTATAATTATAAATACAAATAAAAATTAAAATATCAATTAGAAACTGTTTAGAACTAAACATGCATTTATTAAAAGATTCGTTGAAAATTGGCTATGCAAATATTACAAACCAGCAAATATTACAAACGCATCTTAATACTTGTATATAAAGCAATTTGTTCCTTTAATATTAGGTATAACACAAATTGATTATAAATTAGGTTCTCATTGATAAACGCTAGAGTTTAGTTTGGAATATCTGACGTCAGCCGTGACGGAGTTTCGGCTTCAGACAAAAATGCAGTCTATCTCCATTATATATAGATTCTAATATATAGATATATTTTACAAACCTCTCTTCATGAGCAGGATGTTACAAGACCAATATTTGCGCAGTGTTACAGGTTTGAATTCAGAGTTTTCCTTCTCCTAGACCAGTTGCCATACCAAGGTCTAATAGCCCAGTCTACCTTAGCTGGAGGATACCTTTCGATTGGGTATTAGCGCTATGCTAAATGCAAATAGCCTCATCCAGAATTTGAAAATGAATCACTGTGTCCATTTACTATTATGGTAACTATTACAACATAAATACCTCCTCCCTAAAGATATATATATATATATATATATATATATATAAGTTAGAGTAGCAAAAACATAAAACCAATGGTGCTTTGTAACTGTCAGTTTCTTGTCTCTATGATTTTAAAACCAAATTATTGATATTAATTATTATCACACACACACACATATATATATATATATATATAATAGAATAATCCACAGACACGTGTTTTGAGGTATCACCTCTAATCAGTGTGGTTATACCGTTTTAACAGCTACCTCTGGCCGGGTTCGAGACCCGAATGAACTTTCGTTCGCCAAACCTCTTACCCGTACGGCCACAAGCAGCTTCAAATATAGGAGACTATTTAATCGCTAAATTTCTAAGCGGAAATGAAATTCACTAGAGACCTCAAACTATGTTTATGTAAACAGAGCGAGGTTTAGCTGTACACCGAATTTTGAAATTAAATCCCTTCTAATTAAAGTGCTCAACCAAATTTTGGAGCATATATATAATATATATATATATGTATATATATACATACTTGTAATTAGTTCCAAATTTCTTCTTTGATTTCAGTTATAATTTCTCTCATGTTTTATGGATGAATCACTTAAATTGTATTTTACTTGACATATGTTTAAAAAAGAAAGAAAATAACAACAACACGTACATATAGAATGAATACCAAGTCCTTTTTTAGGAAATCATGAAGAAATAAAAAAAAAATTGTGAATCCAATCTCAGTAAAGATGATACACAAAGTGAATTTGAGTAGAATTTATCATTTAATTGGTTTATAATAATAGCCATCAGTTTTGACCTTTTACTCGTCTCTTGTGTCCTATGTCTGACTAAGGCTTTCTTCTAAGCAAAGTCTCCTGTGATCTCTCTTGCAAAACAAGCAGACAAAATTAGCACATAAAAGATTCTTTTGGTATTTATAGAATGTAAGCTGCAAGTTAAGCAGTTTATTTATAATCTCATTTTCTATAAACTTTTTGAAAAAATCTGTTTCTTTTCTTTTCTCTGCTTTTCCATCTTATTTTCTCTTCTTTTAATACCTATTAAAAGCCAAAGAATGTCAAGGAACACATTATTAAATATGAACATATATCCATTTAAAAAGAACGAAGAAAGAAAGAAAGATATACTTTAGGTAGTTCTTGCTTTGATACGCAAGAACTACTTCTGTGATGCTGAAAGTAGCAATTTAATACTTTGTTGGAAAGAGTTTTTCAATTATATCTCAACATTAATACTATAAACTATCATTTTCCTGTAAATTTTTAGAAGAATTTAAGCCAAAGCCCTGATGTTCCAATGATGTATTGTGGAACAGTATATAACTGAAGCTCATAAAATTGCTCATGCCTTATCTGGAGTTATCACATCTCAAATTTTGGTCTATACTGTTGTCTTCAATAATGAATGCAAAAAAAAAAAAAAAAAATAGAAATATGTTTCTGTACCATAATATATATATATATATATATATATATATATTAAAAATTTTTGGTACTGCTGAACTTGTATTAGATTTTGAAAAATAACGACATACTTTATTGATCAGCAAAATTTTTATTTTTTGAAAGAGAAAAGAGAAAATGGAAACTTAAGGGCCCTTTCGACCGGTGCTTTGTCAAAAGTCACAATGTAAATCAAATGGGTAAAAGAGAGATTCAATTAAGCAAATGGTGGGGTAACATGAAGGCAAACAAAAAAAAATATTGAAAAAAAAATTTCGGTAAATACCTTCAGGTAATCCCCACCTCAGCAATACATCCCCAGCAAAAATTACCAGGGAGTGCTTAAAATATCTCTGTCTATATATATATATATATATATATATAGCAACTGTTATGGGACAGAAATAGTAGAAAATAACTAAATTAATCTTTCCTCAATGTGCTATTATTCAAACACTTGTGAAAACTATGTATATATATATATATAAAACATACTTTTCCCAATTCAAGTGATTGAATAATTATATATACTAGCAAATATATGCACCCTCCGGGTGCAAGTATTTAAGTTTTAATAATAAAATATCATATTAAATTAGAAAGGCTAATGAAACTGAATAAGAATGAAGATGAAAAGATTTGGAACAGAGGGGGTATGATTGAAAAATAGAACAACTTTGAAACTAACCCTTCCATCATTTTCTGTTACTCCCCTCTTTCATTGGTAAATTTTCCTAATTTAACTATTTAGTTAAAATAGGAAGTAAAGAATAATATTACAGTCATTTCTTCTTGTTAATGGATTTATTTTAAGATTTATCCCAGATTTTTGCTTATATTCATTAAGATAAAACCAAACAATTAGAAATCAATAATACCAAGCATATATTTATTAAAATCAAATTTTTAAGATCAATATGCAAATTAGCCTTCCCGTACACAATGTAATCCGCTATTTTGTTGTATATATAAATACAATTGCATGTTATTAGTATGTAGATATGGTCAACAGTCTTAATGATGTAAAACAATTTTATTAATAATTGAGGTTTAAATAAAAATAAAATCATGGAGAATATGATGTAAATAACAAAGGGAATTGTGACTTGTCTAGTAATATAGTTTCGGTTACAGACAGACAAACCCACAATCTCCATTATAATAAGAGAGAGGCACTCATGTCATAATTATTGTAGGAAGTGGACTCTGCTATCTGAATTCAAATCTGGAATGAGGCTGTTTGCATTTCATACCTTGGGAAAGTATTCTCCCCCAAGCAATGGGTGAATAGTTGGGCAGACTGGGCTCTTTAACCTTAGTATGGCAATTGGTCTTCAAAATTATAATGAACACCTTGTATTTTAGCAGTTTGTGTAGTCAAGAATTTGTTGAGTGGGATTTGAATTTATTTCAACTATTTCTGTTTGACCAAACTTATGGCAGTGAGTATTTATAATTTCTTGTGAGGGAGGAATAGATTATAGATTTGGATCCTATCCCAAAGGCTGGGGAGCTTTGATCCCAAGAAGAATGTTTAAACATTTTTTATATATTAACCTCACCCTCAGACCCACTATTTCTACAGTAATTTTATAATTATCTTATCCTTTCCAATCTGATAAAAAATAATGAATTTATCTAAATTTCCTGTTGTGTTAAAGGATAGCTAATGTTACAATTCTTCTTTTTTGTTTCCAAATACTTATGTCTATGTTTGCTTATGTAAGATGTTTCACATGGCTTTTTTTGTTTTTCTTAACTTTTGTGTATTCATCGTAATTCTTCGCGAAGAAGCCACAGAAATGAAATAGATAAAATCACTCAAAATAAAAGCTATTGATCAGGGTCATTGATTTATTCTTGAAATACGTTAATTCCTCACTTATTAAATGAACAAAAAACCTTAGTCAGGATTAAACTTTTTTTTTTTTTTTTTTTACTCTTATGAATTGGAATAAATTTCTCCTTTATCATAACAAGTAACAAATATTTATGCATTGAATTAAGTTAAATGGAGAAAAAAAATGGATTTGGTGCGAATCACTTTTATGGATCATTTCTTTATCTCTCTCTTCGTTTTGTGTCTTTTCTTCTTTCATTTCCTCTTATCTACTCTCAAAAAAAAAAAAATTAATTTCCTTACAATTCTTTTATCACCCCTTTTAGTAACCTTCTATCTCTTTCTCTCCTACATCCATTTGACACTTTCCTGTTTGTATTCTCTGTTTCCCTACAAACTCACTTTCAAATCTATCTTTAACTTTAACTATCATTTCTCTCTTCTACTTAATTTTTTTAATTTTATTTTTATTTTCTCCTTAAAAAAAATCCTTTTCCCTATCTTTCTTTGATTCAAAATTTTTTGCTCCTCCCTTTATTTTTAAACTCCCATTTTGCCCCTCCCTTTATTTTTAACTCCCATTTTGCCCCTCCTTTATTTTTAAACTCCCATTTTGCCCCTCCCTTTATTTTTAAACTCCCATTTTGCCCCTCCCTTTATTTTTAAACCCATTTTGCTCCTCCCTTTATTTTTAAACTCCCATTTTGCCCCTCCCTTTATTTTAAACTCCCATTTTGCCCCTCCCTTTATTTTTAAACTCCCATTTTGCCCCCTGAGCACAGCCAAATCAACCAATATTCTTTATGTCAATAAATCATGAAATCTTACGTCTTGATGACAATAAAAACATTTTTTCAGATTTTGAGCATTTTTAGAATTTATCTTTTGATGGTTTTCTTATATTATTGGAGACTTTGTTTGCCTTTCACAGAAAATGGTTTTCTTATTGAAAAAGAATTTCTCCTGTAGCATTTGTATAAATAAGAATTGGAGAAAGAAAAGAAAAACATCCTTTTCTTGTGGTGAATATATCAACGGATCTTATTGACACTGTAAATATGAAATAATATGACCTCTTTTCATAAGATTTTCAGAGTTACTAAAAAAATTATATTCTTAATAATAATGGCCGTGATAAAATGTACATTTCAAAAAGATTTGCTTGGATAATGGTGCTTAAGTTCAGTTGGTTGAGTGCACGACTACGAACCACAAGGTTTCTGGTTCAATACCAGCCCTAACCAACTCAGGGATCTGTGCGGTAAAGTAAGGAGCTGGTGGTAGGTGTGGCGCTCCACCTCAGATGCAAAAACAATCTCCTTGGTCTAGCGCTAGTGAAATGGGGATAGCCTCCCTCGCTGTCTGGCTGATACCAACTTTAGGCCACCCGACGACTTTAATTTACTTTTTACTTATGTATAATCCAAGATGGAAAGAAAACAATATCATCTCTTCCCCATAATAGTTGTTACATTTGGATATGAATTTCATACACTAAAATGTAACAATTGTCATACTGATTGATTGATTTTTAATGGCATGTCAACCCATCTAGGGTTATTGTATGCCAGAAATAGAGCTTCCCTATCAGATAAAATTTAGTGTTATACCTACGATACCCCTTTGGTGGGAGGAAAATCTTACCCCTCTGCTAGGGATACAGTCAGTGTGTGGGTTGTATACCCTTTTCATTACTTCTATTCTTCTTCTTACGTCTTCTTCTAGGTCTCTTCTAACATCTCTTCTTCGTCTGGACTTCTCTTGGGGACTTCGTGTCTGGTCTTTCATTGGGGATTTCTCTTTATCAGAAGCCCTGTGTCATTGGTAGTTTTTAGATAATAACACAAGACTTTGATTTACTTAGATCACATTTTATTCTCGAAATCCCCATCAGACTACCTGCGCAGATCGAGTTGGAGCATGTATAACACGACTCACCACCGTCGTGGTTTCTCACCGACTGACTAAAATCTATTTCTAATCTAAACTGGAAGAGGGTCTCCTCCACCAATCTCACGGTATCCACCGGAAAGGATCAGGATGAGGTCAAGCCTTGTCACTCATCCTTCAAGGCCGTGGGCTGCAACTTATAGCAGCCATTTTGATTTCTACACTACTGTAAATAATTATTAGGAATCTAATAATTATGTAACATATACAAAGCCCCACTGTTTGGGCAAATTGTAGTCCTAGTAACATTGATTTAAAGTTCTGTGAATTCTTAGAGGAAATATTTGCATTATAAATTTTTTCATAATATTTTCTTGTCATAAAATTAATGTAAAATGGGAATCAAATTATTCTTAGCAAAATGTGGTGTAATGGTTACCGTCACTAGGACAAGTAAAAAGTAGAGACAGGCCCTTGCTGAATCTGACAATAGGACACTACCCCTAGTACACTTACTTTTACGTTAGGGTTACGTCATAGTTTTAGGAACGTATTAATAATGTAGGTTATAGTATGACTTTATAAGCTACATAAACTAATATTTAACAATATCTTACTCTATGGTGTAAAGGTTAGCAAGCTAGGCTCGCAGATCCATTACTACTGAATAGTGATGTAACGATGGTTTAAAGTTCAACATACTTTATATACAAATATAACTCCGACAAAGGTTAATAGACACACATTTAATAACACAGCACATGGATAACAGTTGGTACAACGTTCATAGTAAAGAGTACATATAAAGAGGTACACAAATAAAGATAGACACATTCATGAATGATACAAATATACAATAAAAGGCACAGACATGAGACTAGGAATAGTCCATGCTGTGAGGACTTACAGTAATGTAAGGGAGGCGGAGCCCCACGAGAGGGTTTAGATAGAATCTACCCCATGTGGCTCGTAGTTGCTGAAACTATAAAGAGAGAGCGAAAGTGTTTGAAACCGGCGCTTAAATACTGGTGCCCTAGCGGGCATCATCAAACTAAAAGGGGCAGACAACTCCACCAGGCGAATACAAACTAACGCTACAGTGAGTTTGATCTTTGCTCGATGCCTTATACTTGTGAGCTTGTGTCAAAGTTGATATTTGAAACTGCACTCCATATTCAGGGGTCTCATCTTATATATGGGTGATGCCTTAACCAGTTTAGAACAGAATACAAGTCCACATAATTTACATGTTTCTCTTAAGTATGTGCTTGCATGATTATTTTTTAAGTCAGAAAAACATGTAAATGTAGATCCACAAACTTTGCACAAATATTGTTTTTTTTTTTGTTGTTTTTTTTTTGTATTCTTAAACTCAAATTCAATGAAAATGCAGATTCACATATATCAGATGTGTATGCTTTCATTCCAGATTGAAATTTTGTGTCTTTTGAAAGTTGATATTGTGGAAAATACACTTCACAAAAATAGACTTTCTCTCCAATGTGTGTTCAAAAGTGTTTTTTTTAATCTGAATTTGATGAAAACTCTGATCAACACAAATTGTAACCATAATGTTTCCTACCTAAGGCTAGGAACAGGGTCATAATACCATCAGAACACACAAGGCTGGGACAGGGTCATAATACCATCAGAACACACAAGGCTGGGACAGGGTCATAATACCATCAGAACACACAAGCTGGGACAGGGTCATAATACCATCAGAACACACAAGGCTGGGACAGGGGTCATAATACCATCAGAACACACAGGCTGGGACAGGGTCAGAAACACACAAGGCTGGGACAGGGTCATAATACCATCAGAACACACAAGGCTGGGACAGGGTCATAATACCATCAGAACACACAAGGCTGGGACAGGGTCATAATACCATCAGAACACACAAGGCTGGGACAGGGTCATAATACATCAGAACACACAAGGCTGTCATAATACCATCAGAACACACAAGGCTGGGACAGGGTCATAATACCATCAGAGTTGATCTTTGCTGGATGCCTTATACTTGTGAGCTTGTGTCAAAGTTGATATTTGAAACTGCACTCCATATTCAGGGGTCTCATCTTATATATGGGTGATGCCTTAACCAGTTTAGAACAGCATGCTAATTGCTATGCAGTGCCTAAATTTTTAATGAAAATATTTAGATAAAATCACCCTTCAAGGTAGTAAACAAATTATCATATAAAAAGGAGTGGAGGTAAAACTGTAGATTTATGCCTAGCCTAGCCATTAGTTTCCATGACAAAATCAGTAATGTCATTGTCCATGTTAAGTAAACTGCGATTTGATAAGTTATTTCTGAATTCTTATTTCATACTGCTTATATCAAGGCTTGGAGGGTTTTCAATGGAAAACATTGTGATAAAAGATAGCATTAAGACAAAAAAGATAGTGAAAAAAAATAAGTAATAGTTCATAGATTTTCTTTTCAATAATTCATTTTTTTTAAATATCCATTATTCATTGGATATTCGTAGTATTAACTATAATATCTTATTATAATGGAGATTGTGGGTTTTTCTGTCTGTAACCGAAACTATATTACTACTCAAGTCACAACTCCCTTAATTATTTACGTCAAATTCTCCATGATTTCATTCTTTTAAACCTTCAGTTATTAATAAAAATTGTTTTACATTATTAATACTGTTGACCATATCTACGAACTAATAACATGCAATTGTATTTATATATACAACAAAATAGCGGTTTACAGTTTGAACGAGAAGGCTAATTTGCATATTGATATTTAAAATTTTATTTTAATAAATATGTGCTTGGTATTATTGATTTCTAATTGTTTGGTTTTATCTTAAGAAATATAAACAAAAATCTCGTGGATAAATCTTAAAAGAAATTTATTTACAAGAAGAAATAACTGTAATATTAGCCTTTACTTCCTATTTTAACTAAATAGTTAAATTAGGAAAATTTACCAATGAAAGAGGGGAGTAATGGAAAATGATGGAATAGTTAGTTTCAAAGTTGTTCTATTTTTCGATTATACCCCCTCTGTTCCAAATCTTTTTATCTGCACAGATTCCTTTTACTCTCTCACCATCAGTCCCTATCAGTTATTGCTCTTAGTAGGTCCCTTAGATGGCATCCAATGTTAGCACAAAACTAGTGACTTTAAGTTTTTACTGATTGACCAATACTGCAGTGTCCATAGGTAGGAGTTCATAGCAGAATGTCATTTCTGATTTTGTTCTTAATTCTCCTGTAGTGCTCAGTATGTCTTGTTCATCTTACTCGGGTGGCTTATGAGATGGGAGTTAAGTGGCCGTACAGCTACTGTTTTGTAGAGTTCTGCTTCCAGTATTTGTTCAAAACAGCATATAGCATCTTTTTGTAGTTCCTATGTTTTTTTCTCTCTAAACATTTCATTAAAGTCCAAGTGGTGCTACCATACAGCAATCCTGTAACAGCTACATCTTGGAAGACTTAAAAGATTACTCAGTCCAAACACAATGGGAAACATTTTACACATGGAAGAATAATCAAACTAAGTTCCAATTACCATCGAATTGGTAAGACACGGCAACAAGCGGTTGTAACTTAATACAATCCCGTCTTGTTGCAATTCTACTGCAGAATGACAGGGTATTTATAAAATTCCACAATATCATAGAAAGCAAGCAGCCAATCAGAACTCAGGGAATGGAATCACCCAAATGCATGAATGGACTATTCTTGATTTCTATAAATACCAACTGTCTTGGACACTGCTTCAGTTGTGCTTAGCTAGTTGCTGTGTCTTACCAATTAGATGGTAATTGGAACTTAGCTTGATTATTCTTCACACATCCACATATCTACTTTCATCTTTACGAATGTTAATGTAGCTCAGTCGGTAGAGCGTTCGGCTAGAAACCACAAGGTTTCTAGTTCGATACCGGCCCTCGCCAACTCAGCGTATGAGTAGCATAGGGATCTGTGCAGTAAAGTAAGGAGCTGATGGTAGGCGACCTCAGACGCCGAAACAATCTCCTTGGTCTAGCACTAGTGAAAAGGGGATAGACTTCCTCGCTGCATGGCTGATATCGACTTTAGGCCGCCCCCGACGACAATAGTAGTAAATGTAATATTATGCTTTGCAAAGTGCTTCTCTGGTAGGTTTAAAAGAGTAAATAACTCATGCTCCATTCTTAGAGAAAGATTTTTTTTGTCGCAAAACATAAACCTATAACCAAAATCAATGATTATTTTCAAATCTAAATAGAAAGAAAACTTGACAATAATATTGCACATTTTATATGTCATACGCTTCAAACGCACAATTCATTTAGACAGCAGAGAAAATGTTTTGAAATAAGAGAAACAAAAATTGATAATGGTTGAATTCAGTAAAATGATATAAACTTTAAATTAATCCATTTACTTATAGGAAAAGGAACTGGAAGATTTAAATCATACTTATCTGACAAGAAGTTTATTTCTTAACATGACAGTAAAATGACCTGTCATATATTCAAAGATATAGCATGTAAAAAAAAAAAATGTATATATATATATATATATATATATATATAAACTAGACTAATGACAAGTATAATATATATTAATATAATTTTCCGATGGAAGAATAAGATCTGAAAAGAGAACAATATAAAATGCAGGCACTTAGATTCATATGTTTCAGATTTGTCTGTTTCTTTCGCAGTAGGATTTTTAGTTAGTTTTGATGTTTTCAAATGTTTTTGGATCTTGTTTGCATCAGTTTAAAGTTTATCCATGTTATAGTTTACCAATTGTTTAAATAGTTTGTAAAATTATTCCAGTCTTTCAAAACAACAACAACAACAACTATGACTCAATAATTCTTGTCATAAAAATATAAAGATGGTATAACAGAGTAAAGTTTACTTTATATTTTGTATTTTTTTACCCTATTTCTTTTTAACTAAAGTGAAGTTTAAAACTTTAACAATCATTTGTTATCTGAATTACTTAATGAAAATATCTATACTAAAGCTTTAAACCTATTAAAGTAAACCTCTTGTTGCATGTTAAGGGTTAATCAAATTATTACTCTTCAGTACTGAGTTTCATCCTTACTGTCTCATTCATGTTAATGGTTTTCTTACAGACTAAACAAAGCTTATATATATATATATATATATCTTATTATAATGGAGATTGTGTGTTATTCTGACTGTAACCGAAACTAAATCACTACTCAAGTCATAATTCCCTTAGTAATTGACGCCACATTCACCATGAATTTATCCTTATTTTAACCTCAATTATTAATAAGATTGTTTTTCATTATTTATACTGTTAACCATATCCACATACTTATAACATGCAATTGTATTTATATATACAACAAAATAGTGGTTTACAGTGTGTACGGGAAGGCTAATTTGCATATTGATATTAAAAATGTAATTTTAATAAATATATGCTTAGTATTATTGTTTTCTAACTGTTTGGTTTTATTTTAATGAATATAAGCAAAAATCTCTTCAATGAATCTTAAATGAAATCCATTAACAAGAAAAGATAACTGTAATTTTATTCTTTACATCCTCTTTTAACTAAATAGTTAAATCAGAAAAAATAACAATGAAAGACGAGAGTGATAGAAGAGTAAGTTTCAGTTGTTCTATTTTTCGATTATACCCCCTCTGTTTCAAATCTTTTTATCTGCATTCTTATTTAGTTTCGTTAGCCTTTCTAATTTAATGCGATATTTCATTACATTAAAACTTAAATACTTGCACCCGGAGGGTGCATATATTTAATAGTATATTTATATAATTAATAGTATATTTAAATAATAAATATTTTAGTTTAAATTTATTTGCATTGGAACAATTTTGCTACCATTGGTTTCTTGCTCTGTGGCACAGAGCAAAATTGTTCTAATGCAAATATATATAAACTAAAACACTTATTTATTCATTTATTTATCTATTAATGCTCTATCACAGATATTGAGCACTCTTGTAATAACACTGTACATTGGATTACTACCGCTTCTTTAAGTATAATAGTGCAAACCATATATATATATATATATATATATATATATATATATATATATATATATGTGTGTGTGTGTGTGTGAAATATTTCTATGATATGATTCAACCAAAATTGAGGACTCAAACTTTTACATACATACATACATACACATAAATATATGTGTGTGCATGTATTCACATATACAGAGTAGAATATAAATGAATAAATGAAAACCTTAAATTTATCAGATATAAATTTATTTCAGCTTCTTTTTTGTCCTTTTCAAATCTGATTTAAGAATGGATACGAATTATAGATCCAGGTGATTTATATAAAGAATGTCTTTAAAAAAAATTTATATCTGATAAATTGAATATTTTCCTTTATTATATATATATATATATATATATATATATATATATATATATATATATATAATAAGCTGGTGAGGAAAAGGTTTCAGTGTTGAGAAGGAAATAACCGAGAACCATGAAAGATGCATGTTATTCCACATATCTATATTGAAGTTCAACACTTTTGCCTTATTTTTTAAGCAAGTTTCTTAAAAGAGAAAAAACGAATTAAACTATTTTTTCTTGGTTAGACTGAAAACTATCCAGCACATCCAGAAATTATACATTTTTGTGTATTTAAAAATTCATCTATCATATTGGGGCTTCATTCTATTTTCAAAATATACTTCTATTTCATCATAAGTCTTTATTCTTTAACACTAATTTATCAAAAATTGGATATATACATATGAAAAATAGATGGAAATTAATCCGACAGTATGAAATTTAACATTTTGAAAAAACAAATGATGTTAGTTATGTAATTGCTGACAGAAATCTGTTTCGACCAAATCGATAAACTGGTCTTCATCACGAGCAACATAGATGGGAAAAGAAAGATATCCGTTAAAAGACTGTTTACAAAAACAAACGCTATATTCAACCACTGAAAATTTTTTTAAATGCGTGTTCTGTTTTAAAAATAAAATAAATTTTATTTTTAATTTAAAAAAATCAGAAGCTTTATAGTTTATAGTAAAACTCAAAAGAGTTTGTTGTAAAATTATATAAAAATGTAAAGTGGGTATCAAAATTATTTAGGATATATTTCAGCTGTTAAAATAATATACAAGTCCACAGCGTAATTTGAAGAAAGATGTTAGAGTTCCAAAATTACTTGTGGTGTTGATAAGTCTGTAGAGTTTTAGATGAAAGTCTTCAAGGTGTAATATATATATATATATATATATATATATATATATATATATATTATTACACTCACACATTATTCTTTTCTTTATGATTAAAAAATATATAAAGGAGACAATAGTGTAATGGTTAGCAATCTAGTCTCATAGATCCATTACTACTTAATAACAAGTTCAATCCTCACTGGATTCCTCACACTGGGTATCTTATGTCAAATTATATGAAAAGGTGTGTGCTTAAAGATATCGCACAGATCCAAGCTGTGCTACTCATGCTCTGAGTTGGCAAGGGCTGGTATCAAACACTTGTTGCATACCCTTCTCATTACTTACTTCTTACTTCTATTCTTCTTCTGTTCTTCTGACATCTTAAGTTCTTCTAGGTCTCTTCTAGCGTCTGGACTTCTCTCAGGGACTTTGTGTCTGGTCTTCCATTGGTGATTTCTCTTTATCAGAAGCCCTGTGTCATTGGTAGTTTTTAGATAATAACACAAGACTTCGATTTACTTTGATCATATTTTATTCTCGAAATCCCCCACCAGACTACCTGCGCAGATCGAGTTGGAGCGTGTATAACACGACTCACCACCGTCGTGGTTTTTCGCCGACTAACTAAAATCTATTTCTAATCTAAACCGGAAGAGGGTTTCTCCACCGATTCTCACGGTATCCACTGGAAGGAAGGATCAGGACAGGTCAAGCCTTGTCATTCAAATCCTTCAAGGACATGGCTGCAGCTTATAATGGCCATTTTGATTTCTACACTATTGCACATAAATATTAGGTATCTAATAATTATGTAACACTCTGAACCTTGTGGTTCCAAGGCAAATGCTCCACCGACTGAGCTAAACCTACCCCTAGCCAAATCTTCCTACTAAGAAAGCACTTTCTCTTCTTTCTAATGTATGGAAGAGGAGGTGCAAATGGCAAGATGGTTATTGGCATGAAACGCACAAATACAATTATATTGCGTCTTTTAGATTTTTATACCTATCAGCATCTCTTTCTGTGGATGACTTATTAATATATGCTCCCATAAATTTGGTATGTGCTCTCTAACTGGTAATTTAAATCAACTCTCACTACTAAGCATATAAGCAATGATCGTTTCCTCAGAAATTTGATCTCTCTTTGACCATGAAAATACATAAAACAAACCTATGTACTTAATAGTTTAAAAAAACACCAGTCCCGCTACAGCTGTCAGTGGCCGAGGGGATAAGATATCAGGCATGTGGCAAACAGGCTGGGTAAATACTACTGTATTTTCAGAAGATCATGGTATAATGGGAGGCCATCTACTTGCAAATCAATTACTAATGAATAGCAAATTTCAATCTTTACTGGATGACTCATCCTTGAGACCTTGTATCATATCCTACCCATGACAAACATGTTGGATAAATACAACTATATTTGTCCTGGAAATGACGTTAAACTCTATCTGATGGTGAGGTTCCAGTTTTGGAGGTTTGGGGAATGTGGAGCACCCCTTCATCACCATTGCTCCCTGGTCCACTCTGACCCGGAGTGGTAGTACCTGTTAGGGTCCCATCTATGGGTTAAATAGAAAAATGTATTTATAAAAAAATTGTATTATCCATTAAGAATTGATTTATTTCAAAACTTTATCGGCATTAAATGACCCACTGAGGTTTATATGCCATAAAACAAAACAAAACAAACCAAACCAAACAACTATATTTCCAGAGGATTTCTGATAATCATATTCACTCCCCTTGTTCGCCAGTTCCAACAAATCTGATTGTTAATTCCATTGAATCTGACATGAAACTTGAACTTCTAATGATAACTGGGATTCGTTTTAATCAGTTTTATTTTATAAGTAGATTTGCAGGGTGTATTCAGTTGAACATTGTTAATGTCACTGTTATCATTGGCTTTGACTTTAAAACTTGCAAGAGTTATGAGGATTCTAAAGAAGGTTTTATTTGTAACAACACAAATTTCATTCATGGAAGCAACTGAGGTAACTAAGATATATTACTTGTTAAAAATATTCCAAAATACTCTGAACTATCATGTATATTAACCAAACCCTCCACACGAGCAGGATGTGACATATGGTCCATTTCTTAAGCCAATATTAACAGGTTTGAATTCAGAGTTTTCCTTCTCATAGACTGGTTAGCTATCCAAGGTTAAAGAGCCTAGTCTGCCCTACTATCTATCCTTAGCTGGAGGGAGAGTAGTTGGATTCATACCTTTCCCAAGTGTATTAGTGCTATAGTGAAAGAGCATCGTCCAGGATTTGAACTCGGGTCGGCGAGTCTATTTCCTACGCCTCTAACCATTACACCAAACACCTTCATACTATCATATATATTTACCAAACCCTCTACACGAGCAGGATGTGACACAAGGTCAACTTCTTAAGCAAAGCTTAACAGGTTTGAATTCAAAATTTTCCTTCTCTTAGAATGGTTGCCTTAACAACACTAAAGAACCCAGTCTGCCCTACTATTTACTCTTTAGTTGGGGAGAGAATAGATGAACTCATGCATTTCCTAAGGGTATTAACACAAAGTGAAATGCAAAAAGCCTTGTCTGAGATTTGAACTTCGGTCAACAAATATGTGAAACTATATTGCATGTATCATTCTATGCTAGTCTGGCACAAGCCCATATATAATGAGCACTTACTCTCTTGTTTACAATTGTTGGCAAGATTTAAGTTATTCAGTGGATTATGTATTTACCAACCCCTCCTATTAGTATGATGTAACACAAGGTCAAATTCTTGAGCAGACTTTAACAGGTTAGAATTCAGTGTTTCCTTCTCCTAGACTAGTTGCCTAACCAAGGGTAGAGCCCAGTCTTCCCTACTATTTATTTATAGATGAAGGGACACTAGTTGGATCCATACATTTTCCAAGCTCTATGAGAAATGCAAACCGCTTCATCTAGGATTTGAACTCTGGTTGCCGAGTCCATTTTCTACAACAATATCTTTTACACCATGCGCCTCTGAACAATCTACAATGATATGTAAAAAGTAAAGTCGTCGGGGCGGCCTAATGTCAGTATGAGCCATACAGAGAGCGTGTCTATCCTCTTTTCACTAGCGCTAGACCAAGGAGATTGTTTTTTGCGTCTGAGATGGAGCGCCACACCTACCATCAGCTCCTTACTTTACCGCACAGATCCCTGTGCTACTCATAACGCTGAGTTTGGCAAGGACCGGTATCGAACTAGTATCCTTGTGGTTTCTAGCCGAACGCTCTACCGACTGAGCTAACCCGGCCCTTAATGATATGTAGTTATTATCAATTTCACTTGTATTTTTTTTTTTTAAGTGATTTTTATTGTAACTCACTCAGGTTGATGTCTCTGTAACAGCAAGGAATAGTGTGCAGCAAAAACTATATAAATAAGATCTTAGTGAGACTTGAACTCATGGCCTGTCAATTGTTGTTTCCCATGTATGCTGCTTTTTACTACAATCAAAATAACTACTTGAGTGAATTGCAATTCAGGAAAATACTTGTTGAAATATTAATAATGACAGTCTATGCTTAAGCTACATATTTATTTCGTTTATTTTTAGATTCTGTTATATAATCATGATATCTAAAAGTATTCATATATTTACCAAGAAAAGTTATTATCAAATGCCAAAATGTTATAGTATACTAGCAGAACTATCTGGCATTGCACAGGATTTAAAAAGTAAAAAAATATATATACATATTAAGATTATTTTTCTATATACTTATTTAATCATTTATTTTTATTCTTTGTATATTCCTGTTTTCAAGTTGTTTATTGTTATTATTCTTTTTTTTTATTTGTCTTATTTCCATTTTGTTATGTTTATTCATTTTTTAATTAAAATTTTAATATATCATTGATTGTATTTTTAATTACTTTTTCTTATGGAAAATGAGGGGTAAAAACGAAAAATAGGGGGTGGATTTTATTGAACTTCAGTCTTTGCTGATCTTTTTTTCTTTATAAAAGGACATGCACTCAGTCATTGTACAAACATAGAGACAGACAGAATCTTTCTTGTCATATATATATATATATATATATATATATAAAATAGTAATGGTATTATGGATGATTTGGACTCATAACTTAGTTTCATGGTTATGCTATGCTCAGATGAGTCAAATGGCTGAGATCTTAAAAAACATTTGCGAACAGATAAAAGAATGACAGATATATATATATATATATCTGTCATTCTTCTATCTGTTCAGAGAGGTGAGAAAAGTCCCAAGTATTTCTTTCAGTGTGTCTGTATGTATATGAGGTTGGGGTTCTATGTAACGTGTATATATGTAAATATTTGATAAATTCTTCATGGTGATATAATAGTGTATATATCTATCTCTCTCTATATATATATGTGTGTGTGTGTGTGTGTGTGTGTGTGTGAATACATATATATATATATATATATATATGTGTGTGTGAATGAATACACATGTAGAAAGTGACAATGATATATGTATTATTGCCAGTCCATTTAATGTAAAATGTTTACATGTCATTTTTTGGGGGGCAGTTCTTTAATAAACGTTCATTACATTCCTTCTATTTTTTTCTCTTTTAATTTACAGTCAAAAACAAGCAAGTCCCTGTTGCTGAAAGCAATTGTAATGATGCCAAGCCAAACATGACCAAAGTGTGCCACATAGAGTGTCGACAAAGTTGTCTGGCATCAGAGTGGAGTTCCTGGAGCAAATGTAAACCAATTTCTTGTATTGAAGATAAGATTCATCGCAAAAAACGACATCAATACACAGGTAAAGTAAAAACCATCCTTTTTTTTTTTCTTTTTTCTTTTTTCAATTTGTTGGTTCTCAATAATGTTTTATGATTCCATGTTCCTTTTATGCCCCCTAGAAAAAGAATATACCACAACCAGACATAATGGGGAGAAAAAAAAAGATTCTTTATTCAATCTCTAACTGCACGTGTCCTTTAGGTTACATTTAGAAATTAGGAACTCTCTAGTATGTGATGAAATGATTCTCTCAGAATCGGCAGAGAAAAAGAAAGAAAAAAAATCATGGTTCTCTTTCAATTTAAAAAGCAGAGTGTTGAGATTACAAGAACAAGTGGTCGGATAGAAGAAACTACAAATGCCCAGGGTATTTCTTTCTGTAAGATTTGCCGATTTCAAACCATAGCTATTACCAGCATTTTTATTTATTTATTTTTCTTTTACTTAAATGTTAATCTGGTCCTTTCTCTTTCTGCTACTGAGTAATAAAAAGAAGTGAAATATTTGCAATGGTACATATATATACCACTACATACATCAGTAATATACATAGTGCTACAAATGTGTACCAATACGTAGTCAGCATGTTAATTTCACCTTCTTTAAGTAGTATATGTAGATATTGCTATAATATTATAATGAAATACTTAAAAAGATTCAGGAGAAAGCTCTAACTGCATCAGCGTGGATATGGCAGTCTTATATTGTGACATCAAACTGACAAAGTCTGGTGGTATCGTGAGATACTGCTGGGGTGCTCTTGGTTAGTGGTAATGATGCTTAGGCTCTGAAACCATGCCTGAACCCAGAGTCATCATCTGATGAAGGCTTTGTTGGTTGCAATGCTACTGTGTAAATAGCAGTCATTGTATGAAGATTATTATGAGAGTATATATTCTAAATATTGTTTTAAAAAAAGGAAGTGAAATATTTTCAATGGTACATATATGTACCACTACATACATTAGTAATATACATAGTGCTACATTTGTGTACCAATACGTAGTCAGCATGTTAATTTCACCTTCTTTAAGTAGTATATGTAGATATTGCTATAATATTATAATGAAATACTTAAAAAGATTCAGGAGAAAGCTCTAACCGCATCAGCATGGATATGGCAGTCCTATATTGTCTCAATATAAATGGAAACGCCTTTATAAAATTATTTTCTTTAAAACATTATTATTCAAATCATTATTATTTTGATATTTCATTGTAATAAAAAGGAATATTTGGCTGTGACTGGATCCCTATCTTTGCATTATTTTCATATCAATTTTTTGAATAAAATTCTATTCATAACATAATTCTTCATCGTTTCCACCTTCTTTAAGTAGTATATGTAGATATTGTTATAATATTATAATGAGATATATATTCTAAATATTTTTTTAAAAATAAGGAAGTGAAATATTTGCAATGGTACATATATGTACCACTACGTATCTATTAATAATGGAGATTTGCTTCCAGTTTTGTCTGTAACAAAAATTACGTCACTGCTTATGTCACATTACCCAAAATCGTCATAACATACAATAGATACATCAAAATTTGAACATGCAACATTAGACAGTCCTCATTGTTTTTTAAAACAAGTTTTAATAAATACATACTGGTATTATATATCTATATATAGTTTGTTTTATTTTAATACATATCTAAAGTTTACATTTCAAATTGTTTTATTTTTTAATCCTTTAATGAATTTGATGATTTTACTTACTCAGGGTACAAACTAGCTGATATTGAATTTTTTACTCCCACGCCTCAGGCTATATGTTTCAAAAATCTATTTTTACATCGCCCGGAGTGCGATTTTTATTTGTACATCAATACGTAGTCAATGTGTTTCCTATCCGTCCGAGCATATGTAGTTACTGATGGTCATATGCCTTTGGTCTAACCCTGTAAAATGACGCATGCACACAGCCATTGATGTGTCCTCCTCAAAAATCTCAGCTTAATTTTTGACCCGCTGAGCTGAGCGCATCATTTAAGGTTTTGGTTTGTTCCCTTGGGTTGTGACTAATTAACAGGTACTCGAGGATTTAAATTGCAGTTTGAAATTAACGATTGGGAAGAAATTAGATTTCGCAGGGGAAAAATGGGAAGAAAATGGCGCAGTGGCCTATTGTCGGTATCAGCCAGACAGCGAGGGAGTCTATCCTCTTTTCACTAGCACTAGACCAGGGAGATTGTTTTTGCGTCTGAGATGTAGCATCACACCTACCATCAGCTCCCTACTTTACCGAACAAATCCCTTTGCTACTCATACTGAGTTGGCAAGGGCTGGTATTGAACACAGAACCTTGTGGTTCCAAGCCACATGCTCTACCGACTGAGCTAAGCCCAATAAATCAAATAATTAGTGGGTGCTCCACTGCATTGACCTTGTGCCAAACTAGGATCAGTCAATATTTTAATCATTAAAAAATGTCTATAGTAATAAGATGGGGTAATTTTCACCTTTTAAAATTTTAAATTCTTAGCAAATAAGGCAATTAGAGTAACCTCCCTTGACTTTCACTTTGAAACAAGCTGGTAGCCATTTTGAAAGTCTCCATGCGAAATTAAACAAATCTTAGAAACTTTTTTGAAAAACAATAAATAAGTAAATTTAGTGGAGTGACCTATTGTAGGCATCAGCTGGACAGCGAGGGAGTCTATCTCCTTTTCACGTGATATTGTTGTTGTGTGTTGCACCATTTACCATCAGCTCCTAACTTTACTGCACAGATCATATTGCCCAAGTGCTACTCAATGGCCGGGTTAGCTCATAGAGCTTCGGCTAGAAATCACAAGGTTCCTAGTTCGATACCCGCCGTCGCCAACTCAGCGTATGAGTAGCACAGGGATCTGTGCGGTAAAGTAAGGAGCTGATGGTAGGTGTGGCGCTCCACCTCAGATGCTAAAATAATCTACTTGGTCTAGCGCTATTGAAAAGGGGATAGACTCCCTCGCTGCATGGCTGATACCGACATTAGGCTGCCCCGACGACTTTACTTATTTTTTTACTTATGTATCGAATTTGGAACCTTGAAATTCCTAGGTGCATGCTCTACCAACTGAGCTAAACCAGACATTGTGATGTAATAGCAAGCTAGTCCCGCAAATCCATTACAAGTGAATAGCATGTTCAATTCTTGTGAATACTCATACTTACAACCTTGTGTCACATCCTACCCGTAGCGATCAAGGTGAAATCGAAATCAATGGACCTAAATTCCACCATCGTATGTCAACCCGCTGAAAGAAAAAATACCAAAAATCAGGGAATTAATGAATTTAATGAAATTTTCAGTGTTGATATATCAATGAATAAAAGATATAATGCACCAGTTATTTTATTTAAAACTTTTACATTTTTTCAGGTCAGTTAACTTTGTACAACGTGTTGTATACCTCTTTACTTACTTACTTACTTCTATTCTTCTTCTGATGTCTTTTCTATCTTACTTCTTTTTTAACATCTCTTCTAGCGTCTGGACTTCTCTTGGGGACTTCATGTCTGGTCTTCCATTCGAGATTTCTCTTTATCAGAAGCCCTGTGTCATTGGTAGTTTTTAGATAATAACACAAGACTTCAATTTACTTAGATCATACTTTATTCGGAAATCCCCACCAGACTACTGCACAGATTGAGTCGGAGCGTGTATAACACAACTCACCACTGTCGTGGTTTTTGGCCAATCTGACTAAAATCTATTTCTAATCTAAACAGGAAGAGGATCTCATCCACGTATTCTCACGGTATCCACCGGAAAGGATCAGGATGAGGTCAAGGCCGTGGGCTGCAATTATAACAGCCATTTTGATTTCTACACTACTGTACATAAATATTAAGAATCTAATAATTATGTAACACATAACTTTGAGAATCTGTGTTACATCTCAAAGATATGTGGATATAAATGAATTTGTTTAATTCTTATTAAAAAGCTGTAGATGTTTAACAATATACTATTTTACAGTAGTAGTCACTGTGGTCATTTAGATCTGTATTGCAAGTTTTCACATATACAATGACACAGTATAAGAAGAGATACAAATCTGAATACATTGTGATGCTGACAATTGATTTTGTTTTAGCTAGGGTTTTGCTTTAAGAATTATCATTTGAAATCTTGGCTTGAATATCAACTTAGAGTAATAAAAATATACAATTAAACAACCCACTAATTATTTTGAATGGTATTTTTTTTTTTTTTTTTTCAATTTGCAGACTTTTAATGTGCAAACGCCTACCAGCAATTTAATTGTCTAATCAATGATTTTGTTTGGTTTGGTTACTTTGTCTAATGAAATATCAACCTGATATATCCGGGTTAAGGGATATATTCTTGAAGTTGGTAGTTGGTATATTATCGCAGTAGTACTGGGTATATTGAATAGTAATCCATCTCCGAGCAGTCGTGGTGTCGTCTAGTGAGTAAAGTTAGCTTGTAGGCATAAGGTCTAGTCTATCGAGTAAGTGTAGGTCAACACAGTGTCGACTATTTATACATGACACTGTCCAATCAGATTATAGTGAGGTGGTACCAAGGTATTTACATATTCATTATATCACAACCTTTCTGGGTTATTTAATGCCAAATCCATTTAATCCACAGCTGGGCTTAAGTGAATGTAATAGAATGACTGGAGTTTGAACTTGCTTATTATAAATTTACAATCCAGCACATTAGCCACAGAGACCCCCCCCCCGAGTTTCATAATGAAAAATATTAGCCATAAAATTAATCATCATCATCATCATGTTGCACTGTTAGCACTGATATCCCTGACAGTCTCTCTCGATCCGTCCCTATCATTCATCATTCTCGTTCATCATAATAACAATAATAATAATAATAATAATAATAATAATTTCCTTATCAGGATTAGTACTTTGCAATTTATGGTTATTATGAAGAGAAAAATAAAATATCTATCTTTACTTAAAAATTAAACTCATTTCATTCATATATTTGATGCTAACAGATTCTGTTTTCTCCTAAACCATATATATATATATATATATATATATATATATATATATATATATAATTGGTAGAGAAAAAGGCTTAATAATCAGCTATTCTGTGGTTATAGATCTATTTCTGCCCACAGGTATCTGTGTATACCTATGAGTTTCATCAGACCACTAACTTTATTGAAAATTGGTTTTAGTGGTCTGATACACAGATACCTGTGGGTATAAATAGATCTATAACCACAAAATGGCAGATTTTTAAGCCTTTTTCTTTGCCAATTATATTGAACATTGAGCTCTCAACTGGGACCTGAACAACTCTAACAATCCACCATTGGAAAAAAGGAACAACTTAGAATCATCCTAATACCAACTTACCTGGTAACCCATCTATGGATATATATCTTAGAAAGGAAGGAAAAACTCAACACCGTAATTGGAGCCCATATAAATCTAAGTTGATTTAATATAGCTACCCAAAATCCAGTCTCAAATAAACTGATCTTCCATCTGATGAGACTGGATTTTGGGGAGCTATATTAAATCAACTTAGATTTATATAGGCCCCAATTGGTCGAAATAAATTTATTATGGAATTACAGTGTTGAGTTTTTCCTTCCTTCTTTCTAAGATAAATATTGCTCTGTATATAATCTAAAACGTTTATTATATATTGAGCTCTCTTTAGCGATTTAAAGATTCACTGTATTTATACATACTGGATCATACAATAATAATACAGTGTATCTTAGAAATCTCATATAGAATCATCCCTCACTACCAAGTTTTGGACACCTCTCATCTATATATATATATATATATATTTCAAAGTTAAAAAGCTGATTGTTATTGATAGTTAAACCAGTGTTAGTTGATTAATGTACTTTTAGTAAATGTTCTGAATAAAAGAGACAATATTTACATAAATTCATGCAAACTTTCAAATGAAATTTCCAAGCAGTATACTTATGAATTCATCTATCATAAATATTCATAAACCATAAATAAATTCTTTCAAAAAGAAGAAAATAAATCTCTGCACTTTTAAACTTTTAAAACTACTTTTGCATGAATATTGTAATTATGTGTCTGTCTGATTTGCAGCTAAACTTTCATGCATTATTATATTTGATGATATATTAGGTCCCACCCTCACTTTCAAAAGTTGGGAGAATGATCAGAGTGGACCTGGGAGTACTGGCAATAAGAGTACTCCTCAGAACAAGACCCTTATCATCAGATGCAATTATTGTTCTAACTGTATTTTTTGAGAATGATCAGAGTGGACCTGGGAGTATTGGCAATGAGAGTACTCCTCAGAACAAGACCCTTATCATCAGATGCAATTTATTGTTCTAACTGTATTTTTTGAGAATGATCAGAGTGGACCTGGAGTATTGGCAATGAGAGTACTCCTCAGAACAAGACCCTATCATCAGATGCAATTGATTGTTCTAACTGTATTTTTTGAGAATGATCAGAGTGGACCTGGAGTATTGACAATGAGAGTACTCCTCAGAACAAGACCCTTATCATCAGATGCAATTGATTGTTCTAACTGTATTTTTTGAGAATGATCAGAGTGGACCTGGGAGTATTGGCAATGAGAGTACTCCTCAGAACAAGACCCTTATCATCAGATGCAATTTATTGTTCTAACTGTATTTTTTGAGAATGATCAGAGTGGACCTGGGAGTATTGGCAATGAGAGTACTCCTCAGAACAAGACCCTTATCATCAGATGCAATTTATTGTTCTAACTGTATTTTTGAGAATGATCAGAGTGGACCTGGGAGTATTGGCAATGAGAGTACTCCTCAGAACAAGACCCTTATCATCAGATGCAATTTATTGTTCTAACTGTATTTTTGAGAATGATCAGAGTGGACCTGGGAGTATTGGCAATGAGAGTACTCCTCAGAACAAGACCCTTATCATCAGATGCAATTTATTGTTCTAACTGTATTTTTTGAGAATGATCAGAGTGGACCTGGGAGTATTGGCAATGAGAGTACTCCTCAGAACAAGACCCTTATCATCAGATGCAATTATTGTTCTAACTGTATTTTTTGAGAATGATCAGAGTGGACCTGGGAATATGGCAATGAGAGTACTCCTCAGAACAAGACCCTTATCATCAGATGCAATTTATTGTTCTAACTTTTTTTGAGAATGATCAGAGTGGACCTGGGTACTGGCAATGAGAGTACTCCTCAGAACAAGACCCTTATCATCAGATGCAATTTATTGTTCTCACTGTATTTTTTGAGAATGATCAGAGTGGACCTGGGAGTACTGGCAATGAGAGTACTCTTCAGAACAAGACCCTTATCATCAGATGCAATTTATTGTTCTAAACTGTATTTTTTGGAGGGGTTGTACTAGCCTATTTCGGGGAGCTTAGACAAAGTGTCTAATTCTCCCAGCTCATCAGATGCGAATGATGAATTCTTTATTACTTTTAGGGCATTTGAAAAAAGATTTTTTTTAAAGGTAGATAGGTACATATGAAGAATAAACAAACTACTAATTAAATGAACTGGGGTTGCCCATTTAGCTAAAATCTGGAATAGATTGATTTAACAGATACCGTTAGCATATTCTAATCCTCACCAACAGAGCAGTTAAAACATTATTAATAATGGAGATTTGCTTCCGGTTTTTGTCTGTACAAAAATTACGTCACTGCCTACGTCACAATTACCAAAGTCGCCAATACATAGAATAAAGAACAATTATTGATAATAAAATAGATATAAGCTATTCTTTATAATTCAATGTTTGAATCTTTTCATTGTAATAAATAAACTAAATATCATTTAAATAAATAAAATATATAAACTATGAAATTCATTAGAGAATTGTATTACTTTAAATGGAAAAAATTATTTGCCAAATTTGTAATCCATTTAAAAAACTATTTTTTAATCTCGCCTCTTTTGCAGTCACTATAAGTTAACTAAAAGTTTACAAATAAATAAATACCTACGATTTTGTGTAAAATTTATGTGCAAAATATTCAAAATAATTATTTAATTAACAATTAATATATGCACGCAACATATCATAAAAACTTACATTCATCAGCTCTGTATTGACACTGGATGCCATCTAGAGGATTTGCCAAGAGCAATGACTGATAGGAATACATGGGGAGAGAAAATCAAGGAAATCTGTGCTAGTGGAGATTAGGATTGGTACAATTACTGGTATTAATTTTTATCTTAGATAACTCAACTTACCCTAAAAGTCGCTGCATGGCTTTTATATGCAACTTTTTTTTTTTCAAGAGGGCTCCCAAGTCCAACAAGAAGGTTCCGTTATATTATTTGGATTATTGTCCTCATCTTCATTGTTATCTGTACAATGTTTCAACTGATATGCCCTCCAACCTTCTTCAGGTGTTTCTTCTCGGGACTCGGGACAATAGTCCGAATAATCCAAATAATACTAATTATCAAGCTTCATCTAAAAAATTCAGAGTAGAAGGTTCCGAGTTCAACAAGGAATGCCTGAAGAAGGCCAATGGCACATCAGCTGAAATATTGTACAGATAATAATAAGATTAGGACAATAGCCCGAATAATTAAAAAAAATACTAATTATTGAGCCTCATCTCAAAAATTCAGAGAAATAGTTTTTTTTTAGAGAAAAAGGTGTTAATATTTTACCTACCTGATGGACTGAGAATTATTGCAGATTTTGCTATTGCTACACCTGTCATGCCAAAACCAACATATCAAACATCTTTTTATCAAATTATATTAACGCAATTGTTTGACCTCAACTTGACTTTTCTTATTTTGAATTTGAGGATGCATTAAATCTCTGGCTGGATGCCAACTAAATCAGCTCAAAATCTTTACCTCTAAATTGGCAACAACTCTTAGTTCTGATGGGTTTTTTTCTCTCTCTATTCCATTCCAGGTTATCGATCCAGAACTCTACAAAGCATTTCAACACCAAATGTAAGAGGCAGAGGCTGTATCCCTGTGATTGAAACACAGCCCTGCGATCCTGGTCCCTGCTATTCTTGGAACCTTACTTCATCCGGCAATTGTTATCTTGATCGCTCTGAGAGAATGTGTGGTCAAGGGACAAAACACAATAAACTGTCTTGTGTAGATGTGAACGGAGTAAGTATTCTCTGCTTATGCTTTGCTTTTAAAATTCTATTGAATTCGTAGCCCAACTATGTGAAGAAAATGATAAAAACGGCTGACCATAAGGTTTATTATTAACAGTGGGAGCCAGATTTGGATGGTCTTTTTACTTGTTTTTCAAATGAATTCTTAAATAATTTTGATTTGTTTTCAACTCATTGTTTAAAATAAGTTTTCAAATTTCATTATTGTTAAAAAAGAGTTAATTGAGATTTACGTACTGCAAAATCCCCACCATAAATTATTGTAGAGCAAAATTATTTAAGAAATCAAATGAAAAACAACTTTATATTCCTGAAAAAAAAAAGCACATCAAAAGAGTATAGGAGGCAGGCCTAGGCTAATTTGAAGAGAGCATGCCTTAAAAAAAAGCTGAGAAATTTGAGAGTTTGTATCTTGAAGATAAAAACATACTGTAAAGAAAAAAAGTTTTTTTTTTTTAGATGATGTAATATTCATCAAAAGATTTTTTTCTTCAGATATAAGTTAACTCATGAAATTTTATCTTTTATCTGTTTTGATTTTATTTTAAAGATTTCAATTGATCAATAATGTGTGCTATCAGTAAAGTAGGTGGAGTGGCCTATAGTCGGTATCAGCCAGACAGCAAGGTATATACCTTTTTTACTGGCGCTAGAGCAGGGAGATTGTTTTCTGGCTGTGGTAGAGTGCCACACCTACCATCAGCTCCCCACTTTATTACATCCAAGTTGTGAAAGCAAGTATCGAACCCAGATCCTTGTGGTTCCTTGGCAGATGCTCTGCCGACTGAGACTGTGCTAAAAAAATGTTAGGCAATCTATCCATATTTGAGGTCTAACTCCTACCTTGTAACCTATCCTGTGTAATTCATTTCTAAGAAACTATTGAAATGTATTTACAGTTAGCTTGAAATGGTGATGGAAGAAAAAAGAAAAAACACGGGGACATATGTATACAATTTTACTGCGTCTTTTTAGATTTTTGTGACGCAGGACCCATACCTATCAGTATCTCTGTATACACACACACACACACACACACACACACAGAGGGTATTTAAGAAAAATTAATATCATTGTTGTAACTAGCAAATATATGCACCCTCCGGGTGCAAGTATTTTATTTAAATTTCATAATAAAATATGATATTAAATTAGAAAGGCTAATGAAACTGAATAAGAATGTAGATAAAAAGATTTGGAACAGAGGGGGTATGATTGAAAAATAGAACAACTTTGAAACTAACTCTTCCATCATTTTCCGTTCCTCCCGTCTTTCATTGGTAAATTTTCCTAATTTAAGAATTTAGTTAAAATAGGAAGTTAAAATAGGGAGTAAAGAATAATATTACAGTTATTTCTTCTTGTTAAGGATTTCTTTTAAGATTTATTGAAGAGATTTTTGCTCATATTCAATAAGATAAAACAAACAATTAGAAATCAATAATACTAAGCATATATTTATTAAATCAATTTTTAAAGATCACTATGCAAATTAGCCTTCCCATTCATACTGTAACCTCTTTTTTGTATATATAAATACAATGCATGTTATTAATATGTAGATATGGTCAACAGTGTAAGTAATGTAAAACAATTTTATTAATAATTGAGGTTTAGATAAAAATAAAATCATGGAGAATATGATGTAAATAACTAAAGGAATGTGACTTGTATAGTAATATAGTTTCGGTTACAGACAGACAAACACACAATCTCCATTATAATAAGATGTAATAATTTGACCAATGTTCATTCAAATGATCTCAAATTTTAACAGCATTTGTAGAAACAGTCCAAAATTCTATGTCTATTGTTTAAAGGCCTTTGTTGCATAATCTATGCGGTTGCATAAGTTTATTGTCAATCCCCTGTATTTCTGAAGGGATGGCCCTTTTCATGTCATGGGTGGTACTTTCCATGGAATATTACAGAAAGCCCGCGAAATACGTGAAGTCACATGGGACCTGATTGGGGCTCAGTTGCAGCTTGGACGTCAGGCAGAGAAGGCATATTTGCCTTAGCTGGGGCTCACTTGCATTCACGCGCTGTGTTTATTTAGAGGAAGATGTTTAGTTAAGTAAAAAAAAGATTTAAATAAATAGTATGGTTTTGTGGTTGATGAATGTCTTGGCAACAAGACTCAACAAGAACAGAGAAATAGAAGTCATAGAGAAAGAATAGAAACGACTAGAGATCACCAATGGCCAAAGAAATGAGTTATGCATCTCTCTATCTACCTGTGTCTATCTCTCCTCTCTCTCCAGTAAAAGAACACTTGTGTATGTACCCAACATGGGTATATGTGTATGAGCATGTAACACTTTTTCTTTTACAGAAAGTTGTATATTTATACCTGAAAAGAAAAACAAAATATTAACACTAGATTTTGAGTCGGTCCTGCACATGCTGTTAGAATTTGATCTCATTTCAATGAGAACAGGTCAAATTATTAGATTAGGATATATATTGTAGAAAAAAGATGATATATAAACAAAATCTTATCAAAATGCTTTGATTTGAAAAAAATATTATTTTGCAATATAATAATATCAAATCAACATATTATGCATGTTTGCTGAGAAATATTTTCAGTAAGTTTCCACCTCCAATTGATCTTTATCTATGAGAAAATGTAATTAGATTTCCTAAACAGTAGCCTCTTTCTGGTTAACTCTGATAAACTCAATAACCTGCACTTCATATTGGATCCTGTTGACACCCAATATGATTAAATTATATCCCTCCTCTCTTTCTGCTCGGTATTATAGGAAAGTGAAATATTAATCTTGGTTATAATATTTGACAGTTTCTAAATCCAGAATTTTTGGTAATTTATGAGGAAGTGCATCCCGGTCTCCTGACTCAGAAATTGCTACCCGGTGATTATCAAAATTACGTCCCCAGCTATGTCGTCTCAGTGGTGTTACTTGAAAGAAAACAACCAACTTAGGGCGTTGAATGTATTTTAGAGGGGGGGGCTTTTTTTTGTCGTAATTCTTATTTATTTATCGTAATTTGTTTAGAAATTTATTTATAGAAATTTGTCGTAATTCTTGTTTATTTATAGAAATTTGTCTTAATTCTTATTTAGATATGAAGATGGATATCTATCTATCTATCTACCTCAATTTGTTCATTTTTTACTTTTTTTTTATATATCTATCCACCCATCTCCATTTGTTCATATCAAAAAAGAGAAGCCCCCCCTCTAAAATACATTTAACGCCCTAAGTTGGTTGTTTTCTTTCAAGTAACACCACCGAGACGACATAGCTGGGGACGTTATTTTAATAGTCACCAGGTAGCAATTTCTGAGGCAGGAGACCAGGACGTACTTCCTCATAAATTACCAAATATTCAATCAGTTTTCTTTTCTTTTTTTATCCAAAATACAGTTGTGAAATATTTCCAAAGAACTATCACAAAACACAAACCATCAGTTTTCACTGACTGAGCTTAGTTTATTTTAGCACCAGACCTGAAGTATGGGGCACCTAGTGAGAATCAAACTCACAAACAATTGTCTGGTAGCCTAGCTAACTAACTGTTATAGGTGGCAAACAGTCCTCAAATTGCTTGTTAACAGCATTTTTTAAAAAATATACCATAAGTTTTCCTTTTTTATCCAAAATACAGTTGTGAAATATTTCCAAAGAACTATCACAAAACACTTCCTCATAAATTACCAAATTTTTCTCATTAGGAAGTGTATAAGTTTTGTGTGGCTAAAATTAATGCCTGATACTTATCAGATAAGAAAAATAACAAGCATTGAAATAATCATTAAGTATGGCATTATTAAATAAATAAAATGTGATTATTTTTAACAAAAAAAAAAAAATCAACACAAAAGTTTTCTAGTATTATTTGAATTATTCAGACTATTGTCCTCATCTTTATAGTTATCTGTACAACATTTCAGCTGATCTGCCCTCTGTCCTTCTTCAGGTATTTCAGACTCGGGAGCCTTCTTTTTAAACTCAGGAACCTTCTGGTACAGATAACAATAAAGATGAGGACAATATTCCGAATAATCCAAATAATACTAATCATCAAGCCTCATCTCAAAAATTCAGAGAAATAAAAGTTGTTTATTTTTTAAAAGTTATTTTACTCAATATAGGAAAAGAATTATAAGGAAGGTTTATTGCAAGTTCATAAAGTTTGGAAAAGAGAGAAAGAATCCGTTACCTTCAAATTTTTTTTTTTATGATTCAGTTGTGACCATTGTTAAAGTTTTTATATTATATACTATTTAGTGAGCAAATATATGCACCATCTGGATGCAAGTATTTAAGTTTAAATGTAATGAAATAATATATTAAATTAGAAAGGCTAATGAAACTAAATAATAATGCAGATAAAAAAATTTTTAAAAGAGATGGGTATAATCGAAAAATAGACCAACTGAAACTTATTCTTCCATCACTCTCGTCTTTCATTGCTAAATTTTCCTACTTTAACTATTTAGTTAAAATAAGAAGTAAAGAATAAAATTACAGTTATTCATTCTTGTTAATGGATTTTTATTTAACTGTTTTTCGTTTTTTTTAGCTTAGTAATCCTTTACGTCCCAGCTGTTGATTGAAGTTATTAAGAATAGTAGATTATTAAGAATTTATGTAGAACCAGATGAATTGCTCAAAATCTTGAAGAATTAAGTCGGTTTAGCTAAGTTGGTAGAGCATCTGCTTGGAGTCGGCGAGAGCTGGTATCAAACCCGGACCTTGTGGTTACTAATCGGATGTTCTACTGACTGAGTAAAACCAGCCCTTGGACAAGATTTTCAAATGCTGATTTTCAAGGAAAGCTATTCTCACTTAAGAGTTTAATGCAACACATTATTTTACACTCATATATTTGATTTAGTTATCCAATAAGCTAAGATTAATAACTATTATTTGAGATAGTTCTCTAATTCTCTATGCCTTAAATGTAGTGTAAAAAAAAAACAACTTTTGTGTAGTTATTTTTGGTGTAATCTTCATTCAAAAAGTTTGCTGCAAAACATGAAAAAAACCATTGCCCATGCAGCATGTCTCCCTTCTTCATAATAACTAGTCATAAAAATGGCCCAGAAAAAAGGTAATATCAAACATCTGATAATAAATAAAAATTGAATTAAATTGTAAGAATTTTACAATACTTTAAAATAGCAGCTATATAAGTGTAGATAAGTGTAGAAAAAATGAAAAAACCATTGCCCATGCAGCATGTCTCCCTTCTTCATAACAACTAGTCATAAAAATGGCCCAGAAAAAAGGTAATATCAAACATCTGATAATAAAAAAAATTGAATTAAATTGTAAGAATTTTACAATACATTAAAATAGCAGCTATATAAGTGTAGAAAAAAAATAATTCCTAAGCTTGCAAATGTGTTGAAAACATCTATTTTTTAAATTTTTGAATGATTTTTTTTATATGGGGAATTGTTATCATATTTTCTTGAATGTTGCATTTACATAACAACCATAATGATGTTAATATTTTGAATAAATCAGTACATAATACTTTTTTTTTAAATCTGAAGGGAAAAACTTGAAAGCATCAGATCATGGTTTTGTGAATTTTAAACTCAGTTTCGGGTCATGTATACAATGAATATTCTCCTACCACCTCCTTTAAGTATACAACCCATGAACATTTTTTTCTTCTGTTTTTTCATCATTTTCTGAAAACAAACAAACAAAAAGTTATTCTCTTTCCATTTGGAATTGTACATATAAAGGAGCTTTAGAGTTGATCTGAAATGTTATAACAGAAGCAATACAGAGTTTGGTTGTCTAAACAATTTGATTTTCTACTATTTTCTAAATTCATTATCAATCCTATAGTTTTCTTACAAATTTTGAAATTATTTAATAAGAATTTGTTTGTATTTTCAGGTCCCTAAAGATGAGAATCTGTGTGATAGTTACAGCAGACCAAGTGACAAAGAAAGTTGCAGGATTCCCTGCCCAAGCGACTGTGTGTTATCAGAATGGAGCGCCTGGACAGAATGTCCTGATGAATGCGACAAGAAAGCTCAGGCTACCAATCGAGTGCGGCGCCGTAGAATTTTAGCATTTCCAGGCCCATGTAAGAAAAAATAAACTTACCTATAAATGAAATGTGAAAATTACCATTTATTTCAGTCTTTGTGGGATGAACAGCCAAATAAGATAAGATGATAATACATTAAATTGGTTTTGAGTTAGACACTATTGAAAATACCTTTAAAACATTTAAAATATCTTTTTAAAAGAAAGTATAGAAAATTTTTATCACATCACATATTGAAATATATATTTACCAACACCACCACCACAGGCAGGATGTGACACAATTTTTAAGCAAATTAAAACTAGTTCAAATTCAGAATTTTCATTCTCCTAGACGAGTTTCCTAAACAAAGCTAAAGAACACAGTCTGCTCTACTATTTACCCATATCACTGGGAACAAGGATGAATTTATAACTTTCTGAAGGACATTAGAGCAAAGTAAAACAAGAACATCTGTAACATAGTGGATTTTCACGGTACCCAAACGTATATAAGTAACATAGCGGTGGCGGTATATATTGTATAGCGGGTCTTGTCAACGTGCCTCCCAATTCACGACACTAACAAGGTGTTCTGCACGTGGCGGTCATCTTGTCGATAAAAAAGTACAACACGAGAAATATATCTTCACCAGCTGCTTAGCTTTTATTTCCAGGGCTCGTCTCGTGGGCTGTATCGGAGAGGAGGAAAGGCAGAGAGAAAGAGAGAGAGTACACTGTTAAATTACGGTGATCCCACACAAGGGACCAGAGGTCTGATCTGTACCCTATGACGTTGGAAAGCAAAAAGAGCTGGTATTTTTCTTCGTTCGTTAGTTGATTTATTTGTGACATTGTTGTATACCCTGTTCATTACTTCTTTGCTTACTCTATTCTTCTGGCCGTCTTTGGAATCTTATAACATCTTGTCTTGGTCTGGAATCTTCTAAGGTCTGGACTTTCTTGGGGACTTCGGGTCTGGTCTTCTATTGGGGATTTCTCCTTATCAGAAGCCCTGTGTCATTGTTAGTTTTTAGATAATAAACACAAGACTTCGATTTACTTGATCTTATTTCATTTTTAAATCCCCAACCAGACAATCTGCGCAGATGAGAACGGCAGCGCGTGATACGCGACTTACAACCTACGAGCTCGGCTCCTACCTTCTAATTGATTGAAACTTACTTACTATCTAAACCGGAAGAGAGGGTCCTCTCTACCAGTTCTCACGGCTATCCCCGGAAGATAGAGTTAGGACTGAGGTCAAGCTTGTCACTCAATCTTCAAGGCCGTCAGCTGCACTTAAAAGGCCATCTTGTTTTCTACACTATTGCACATAAATATTAGGTATCTAATAATTATGTAACAACGTTATTTACCTAACTCCCCTACTTTTTATGTACTGCCCAACTCAGGGATTGAACTCCCAAATGCCAAGCATGTATATACCCAACCCCTCCAGCACTGGCAGGACATGACACAAAGTCAATCTTTAAGTGGAGTAAAGCTGGCTTAAATTCTGAGTTTTCCTTTTAGACTGGTTGCCTAACCAAGGCTAAAGAAACCAATCTTCCCTATTATAAGTCTATCGCTGGATAGATTCATGGCTTTTCCAAGGATATTGATGCAAAGTTAAATGCAAACAACCTATTCCAGGATGTGAAATACCAAATTACCAGATACACTTTAGCCATTGATTTTTATCCTCTTTATCCACTCAGCCATTGTGCCATAATAAAACTAGTGGTGGAGGTGGTAACTTGGAGCCCTGAAGCAGGGTGTCTTATTGCGCTATTTGTAGAGTAATTCTTCATTTGAGGAAATGATTTATTTTTCCAATGCTACAGATTCTATTACTGATTAACTTAAATATAAATGTTATTAGAACAGCTATAGATAACTAACAATAATGATTTAAAATTCTGACATATTTGATTAACAAATTCTACTCTTGATAATACTGGCACCCAGTTTTATTATGGATAGTATTTGTTAATCAAATGTGTCAGAACTTTCAATAATTATTCATTCAAATGATTCCCTATTAAACTATTAGAAGCATGAATAACTTGAGTCTCAAACATGTTCCCCATGAATTATCTATCTATTGCTTGTGGTGAAACCATTTATAAAACCAAAACCAAAAACAATTTACAAAACCAAATCAAAAACCAAAAACCATTGACAAAACCAAAACCAAAAAACCATTTACAAAAACAAAAACCCAAACATCAAAACCATTATAAAACCAAAACCAAAAAACATTTACAAAACCAAATACAAAACCAAAAACCCAAAACCAAAACCCAAAACATCAAAAACCATTTAAAACCAAAACAAAAAACCATTTAAAACCAAAACCAAAACACAAAAACCATTACAAAACCAAAACAAAAAACATTTTACAAAACCAAAACATCAAAAACAT
The DNA here is from genome assembly GCA_023376005.1 of Doryteuthis pealeii. NCBI lineage: Eukaryota > Metazoa > Mollusca > Cephalopoda > Myopsida > Loliginidae > Doryteuthis > Doryteuthis pealeii. Next base: position 25,418,553 of record CM042143.1, read on the forward strand.
TTACAAAACCAAACAAAAACATTTACAAAACCAAAACACAAAAAAAAATTTACAAAAACACAAAAAACATTTAAAAACCAAAAAACCAAAAACATTTACAAAACCAAAAAAAAAGTTTTTAATTAGATTTTTGTATTTTTTCATGCCACAAATTTTTGTCCTGGTTCACATTAACTGTCAGGTAAGGTCATTCTAGCTGTCTTGCAGTTTAGCATTGAAACTTGTGCAAATTATAGGCACCCCTCTCCTCACCACACCTTCGGACTATAGTGCCTTTCCTCCAGGACGTAATGGCTCCTTTTACGTCCAAGTTCAAGACCCCCAATATAGAAATAAGCAGTTGCCAAATTTTCCATTGGATAATTATCCTGGGAACATAGAAAGCAAATATACATATTCCACTTTTGAAATTAGTATATCTTAATCATGGCTTTTTAGAATATTTGATTTTATCTTCTCAATCACTTTTTGCCACTGCTTAACTTTGGCTTGAAATAGAAAATGCTATTATCGTATTTAATCAAATAAAGTTGAGTTCAAGTTTCTCAAGTCTAAGAATGAATGAAATATCAATATAATAATATTGGAAATACATGGTGGTAGGGAGGATATTTAGTAGAGTCCCCACTCACCAATATTAGCATTAGTATATCCAGGCCCATGTGAGAAAAAATAAACTTACCTATAAATGAAATGAGAAAATTAACATTAATTTCAGACATTTTCTTGACTTGTTTAGCCTTACATTTGAACATATATGCCCGCCTAAATTCATTAATTATTAACTAATTAATTTTCAAAATTAGGTATGACTTCAATTAAGCACATATTTTCCAAATATATATATATATATATATATATATATATATATATATATAAATACTTTTCAGAAGTTTTATTTCTCTTTTTGCATTATTTCTAATGTATTTTATTTAAAAGGAAGAGTCTTTCCAATGTGATCTATTTCTAAAGAATAGAAGAATAATTGTTACTTGGCTATTCTTTCCTTTTAGTTTCAGTTGCATTTGACCTTGTGTACAGACAAACTTTCTTAGAAAAAAAAAAAGATACTGATCTATATTTTAAACTATAATAAAAGAACATAAACACTTGTTTTATTATAGGCATTCACACTGAATGTGAAATGACCCACATTGTAACTAAAAAGTATAAGAAACAAAATATCCTTTTTCTTTTACATGATTTCATAGAGTTTTACTTCTCATTCGAAAAACCAATAATTTTGTTTCTGAAATAAGTTTGTGTCACAAACAATATATCCTGATTACCAACAAATGCCTCATTAAAGAATTTGTTTGAAAAGTACAAATTCAATATTTGCTACAAAGGGAAGTAACTAGTATTATCTTGTTATTTTCTTTTGTAAACATGATAGACAATGCAACATAGTTATATGTCTCACTGCAGACCAGCCAGCCATAAAGGAGAGGAAAAATGAAAGAAAGAAAGTGGAATGTGGTTGTTCTCTTCCTTTATATGATGTCAATATCAGGATTGTAAAAAGGAAAGACAAAATAAAAAAAAAATTAAAGACAAAAATAAAAAAAGAAAAGATTATGTACGGATTGTTAAAATATTTTAAAATCTGAGTCTGATAGATGTTGCAAGCTCTTCCATCTTAAAATTATTTTCCTTTTCAAATTAGCATTCTCACTTTGGTGATTATAGTCTCAACATGTTGGCTTTTGTAACCTCTGACCTTTTCCGGGTGCAAGTCACATTTGGAAATGTTATCAGAATTTTTAACCTAACTTTATTTGATACACTTGGGGTACATTGATCTTCTGTTGTTTATGAAACAGAAAGGAAAATGAGAACAAGCTTGCCCTCTGCAGAGGGGTAAGACTCCCCCGAATGGGGCCACCTGTTGGCCGTGGGTAGCGATCCATGATGCTTAAGGATAGAACCCAGGTGGCTGAGCAGTCCATGACTTGCAATACTCCACTTTGGCCCTATCTTGGGCTAGACGGGTGGTCGGAGAGGCCCCCTCCAAAAGGAAAATAAGAACAAGCTTGCCCACTGCATTAGATTGAGGGTTTTTTTTTTTAATTCTTAGAGGATGAATTTGAATAAAGCTTGAGGATACAATGGCCAAAATATTGGGACTATAATCTTTTATTAGATTTTAAATTGATTCCTTTCATTTAAATGTCCTGTTATTTGGTTACGTCAGATATAATTTTAATTTGTAAATATTGTTTTTTCTTTTCAGCTGGCCCTCCCTGCCCATCTACCTCAACTTTAACGGAAAGCAGCCCGTGTCCCTCTAGGCTTGAATGCAGAACTTTTTCCTGGGTTGCACTAGATTGGGGCCCCTGTCTTCTTGCGCCAGGTGTGACGTGTGGCACTGGGAACCAAAGACGTCAAATCAAGTGCCAAAGTGAAGGACGGGAAGTGGAAGACAGTTGGTAAGTGTTATTTTTGAATTTTAATCATATAGCATAACTTTAGGAATTTTCTATATTAATTCCAAAGACATGAATAATTTTAATGGTAAGTCAACCCATCTGGGGTTATTTTATGCTTAGAGGTCAGGGAACTATATACATTGTATATCTATAGTTACATTGTTTGTATAGTTGTTTCTTAAGAGTCTCTTGCACACAGTGGTAGTACCTGTTAGGGTCCCATCTATAGGTTAAATAGAAAAATGTATTTATTAAAAAAAAATTGTGTATCCGTTAAGAATTAATTTATTTCAAAACTCTATTGTCATTAAATGACCCACTGAGGTTGATATGCCGTAAACCAAACAAAAAAAAGAGATATTAAGAGCAGAGGAGGCAAGTGCAGCAATATCTGCCTGTCATCCACTGCGGAATCTTAAAGGACAACTATGATCTGTCAAATGAACCGTCATTGTTAGTGACATTGATAGTGTTGTAGAGGTTTGCAAATGATATTAAAATGATGAATAAAAATATGACACAGTTTAGGTAGAAAATATGGAGAAATGATAAAACAAATGCATATGATTAAATGGTAACAAATAAATTTATTCAGGGAATAAATTTGCTATAATCAACGAAATTGAATGTTCAAAAGAAATAGCGTAGATATGATGTAGAAAGGTTTCCTACGAAATGTAAAATGTAAAAGTTTGTCAAGAACTGTGTAATGGTAAATATGAAATGTTTATGTAATCAAAAGTTCAGATACGTGTGCTAGAAATGAGAATTAATTTTGTCCATACGACCTGCTGAAACGGATTCCTGATGTTGAATGAATTGTAGTAGTAAAAGCGTTTTAGTTGTGTTTGAGTCAGTGGAATCGTTCGTTCAGACACCTGTTTCTTGGTTGTGTACTATCTGGCCACGAGATGGGATCTGTGTGTTTGTTTGTTGTCGTTGGGTGTGTGTCCTGTTTGATGGCGAGATGAAGTCTGTGTAATTGCTGATTTCTTCTCTGTCTTTTATAATTACAAGATGAGATCAAAAAGTAATTAATTTTTGGCGCAAACGCGACGTAGTAGAAGACAATGATACTCTAAACCAATCGAACCTGACTTTTGTATAAACAATTTGTTTTAATCACTTTTCCTTAAGTTTAGGAAAAGGATTGTGTTCATGTGTTTGTTTTAATCTCTTTTCCTTAAGTTTGGGAAAAGAAATGTGGACGCATATTTATTCTTATTTTGATATAGAATACAATTCTATATTTTATAACAGTTATAAGATATTGAGTATTGCTAATACAAATAATTTGTACACAGTTGTATGGTTTCAAGTATTCCTATCTAATACTAACAATTTATACAAAATCATTCCTATTAAACAATAATTATTTGTTTGCAGTTACATAGTTTCAAATAACTAATAATCATCCTAAGTAAACAATTATAGCTTCATGTAACTATTCTAATACAAAGAATACAGGAATACTTGATACGATTTAACAATCTAATACAAATAGATATTTTGAACTAACAGGGTCATATGTGGATGTACATAACTTTCACTCCCGGTCAGAGTGGATCTAGAAATAATGGTAATGAAGGGGCAATCCACACTTCTTAGAACTCCAGAACTAAAGCTTTGTTTGTTTATTGATTTTAACGGCATATCAACCTGTTGGGGTTATGTCATGCATAACAGTTAGGAATTAATACATATTGTGTATTTATATCTCTACTTTTTAGTAATTGGTTTTAAAAATGTGTTAGCATTATTGGGGATTATGTTGTATGGTATTGATTAGTTTCATGTCTATATTTTATGGTATAATTTTATTTTCCTCAAAAAGGAGAGAATATCCTCTATGTTGACATTTTCAAACAGATCTTTCATAAACTAAAGCTTTACCATCAAATGAAATATATTGAGGGTTCTTACCAATTCTGAAAAATGGAGGTGCGTAGTGTAATGGCTAGAGTCGTAAGAAATGGACTCAGCAACCCGAGTTCAAATCCTAGACGAGGCTTTCTACATTTCACATAACGCTAATACACTTGGAAAAGGTATGCACGCACCTGTAAGCTCACAGAAGCCAGATAAATAGCTATATATGAAGTGACTTGGGTTAGATAGATCAATATGATTATACTGTGAATATATATATATATATATATATATATATAGAGAGAGAGAGAGAGAGATTGAAAAAGATATATATATTGAACAGACTGTGGATAGATAGATAGATACATGCATACATACATAATGAAAAATGGCAATACAGTCAGCATATTCTAAAACCGCACTGACACAGGGTAGCCACCCCAAAGTATTGTTTGATTAGGATTTTTATCTATGAAAATATTTCTGTTGCTATTCATTTCCCACTGCTATATGGGAAATCATGGAAAACACATCTTCTCAATCAATTGTGATTCATCTTAAATATAGCTAAAAAAAAAAAACATATAGATTGTAGGATTTAAAAAAAAGACAACTTTCTTTGCTTTTTAGATAAAAGATTATATATAAATTCATAATTGAGGAACATAATGCTACAATCTTTAGTAAAACATAAACGTGACTTAGATTGTGTAAGACCATGTCATATGAAATCAGGAAGTGACGTATACCCCCAAGACTTCGGTAGGTAATGTCAAAATAATGGATGTTGTGATATGCAGGCCAATATTTCCATATCTCAAGTCTTACATTACATGACAGAAGGTAAGTATTTAGAAACTAACAGAAACTCTTTCCTTTATTTCTTATATGCACAAACATTATTGACACTTGACATTCTAGACAACCAACTCCTGGGCATTTAAGCTGAGATTAGATGGATTTGACCTTTGTCCATTTAGGAGGTTAAAACATTTTTTGTATTAATACTTCATTTTAAAAATAGCTGTCTCACTCTGTTCAAAAATGACCTGTTTTGTGACCTACATTTTTGTATTAATACTTCATTTCAAAATATCATCAAAAATGACCTGTTTTGTGACCTAAAAAACATTTTTGTATTAATACTTCATTTTAAAAATAGCTGTCTCACTCTGTTCAAAAATGACCTGTTTTGTGACCTAAAAACATTTTTGTATTAATACTTCATTTCAAAATAGCTGTCTCACTCTGTTCAAAAATTACCTGTTTTGTGACCTAAAATGATCTTATTAAAAGATTTCAATTAAGAGTTTTCCTTCTCCTTGACTAGTTACCTAGCCATGGTTAAAGAGCCCAGTCTGTCCTACTATTTACCCATAGGTAGAGGGAGAGTAGTTGGATGCATACCTTTCCCAAAATGCTATGTGAAATGCAAACAGCCTTGTCCAATATTTGAACTTGGGTGAACGAGTCTATTTCCAATGACTCTAACCATTATACCACATACTTCCAACAATTTAGTAGTATAGATGAGGTTTTAAACCTCTTTAACAGACACTAAAATATTTACAAAACTAGTCTAACAGATTTCTTCTTGCGTCCAGTATTTTTGTTGTTGTCTTAATCCAATGCAATTTCACCATTTTTAATGCCTATTGATAAATCACTTGTTGATTAATAGCAATTTATGCAAAATTTTAAAATGTTGTACTGACATTTTGATGTGTTAACTAAATACTGTCTCCTTGGTTTGATTGCATCTTCAAATGAAAACAGAACAAAAAGTTTGAAAAAACAAAAAAACAAACCAAAAAAAAGTATCTCTTAAAGACCAATTCTCTGATATTTGCTGAATAGAGAAAAAACATAAAAACTTAGTGTCAGTAAAATGATTTTGATTAATCTCATATAAAGCCAAAAAAAAAAATGGCTTCAATGTGGGATTTTTTGAATATTTTTATAAATTTCTGTTGGCTCTTCCGTGGGCTTGTCAGACAACACATTCTAGAAAAGCAAACTCGGAAGGCAGACGTTCCAAACTGAGAAGCAAATTCATTATCATTAAACAAGATATTTTAAAAAGAGGGTATAAAAGGCACCCAATTTACAATGTTCTTTTTTTTTCTCTCTATTTTTTTATTTTATTTTACTGACACAATCAACAGTTTCTCTCTCTATCCACTGAATATAATGGTCTTCTGTCTGAAGTCTGAAGTGAAAATGTCAAGCTCTATTATTTAACAGACAATCAGTTTCAAGGAAGAGATGCTTTATTTTTATTTTAGTAAAACACAAATCTGAAGCTATTTCCAATAGAAATTTAAATTATATCCCAATATCACATGAACTGAATACAGAACTTAAAATGGAAAGAAAATTATTGATTAAAGAAGAATATTTCTTGTGACAATTTGAACAAAGGTGTCATTAGAGGTCTAACAGTTAATAGCTCAGATAATAGAATCAGCAAATCTTGTTCAAACTCTGGCCGAGATAGTTTGTGTTCACTTAGCAATAATATCTCTTAGCTGTGAGTAAATAGCAGGGCAATTGGTGTCCATTAGGCTTGTAAAAGTGGGTATGAGACAGCAGAGCTTAAAATACATTGACACTATCCCTGGCTAGGGTGTAAGACCAACCTAAATTGCATCAGATGGTAAGGCTCCAGATCTGGAGATGTGTGGAGTACCCCTTTATTGCTATTACTTCTAGGGCCACAATGACTTAGGGACCCTTCTATGGGTCAAATAAATCTGTTTAAAAATGATTCATATTTAATAGGACCATGTAAACAAAAATATAATTATAAATTAAAAATTATAATTGGCATACTCTGACACAGACACCATTATATTTCTATACTATCAAAATATAAAAGTTTTTGAGTAAAGCTCTATAAAGAACTAAAATATAGTTTTATAATTGGCATACTCTGACACACACACCATTATATTTCTATACTATCAAAATATATAAGTTTTTGAGTAAAGCACTATAAAGAACTAAAATATAGTTTTATAATTGGCATACTCTGACACACACACACACCATTATATTTCTATAAAATAAATACTATTTTTCTTATGCCTGAAAGTATATACAGATATGTGTATGATAAGATGAGTGATAGACATAAAGGAAACAACAAATGCTATGGTTAGAGAAGAAAGGCAGGTTTGGACAGTACCACCAACTGATCCTATCTTTTTAACAGTGTTATCAAAAGACAGATAAGGAAGCCAACGCAACAAAAATCAAATGAGACCTAAGAAAATCTGGCTTTTTGTCATACGCAAAAATCTTCAGGAACTTAGATTGATTATTGTCTAAGATTTAGTGGTCAGAAAGTTGAAAACAAAAACTGAGGTTGGATATTACATCTCGGGTTGTCTGAAGCTTACAATTCATACCAGCCACCAAGAGGAATTTTTTCTTTGATTGTCAGATATCAAACGAAAATCTTTCTGAATTTGTTGATGTTTCCAACATGAAAATAAAACATTCTATTTTTTACTATAATATTTTACTTCAATATTAGTTATGAATATGATATAAAATATTTTCATTTTAACAGCATTGTGTGTTTTCATATCCTTTTATCTATACTTATACCATCGGATTCATTTCCTTACTCTTAACTTTGTTGAGAGTAAGGAAATGCGTTGTTGGAAAGGGTCAGGGTTCATTGTCTGGTGCCTGAGCTTTCCTTCTCCAAGACTGGTTGCTTTACCAAGGCTAAAGAACTCAGTGTGCCCTACTATCTATCCATGCTAGAGGTAAAACAAGATCCATACCTTTCCAAAGGTAATTAGCATTAAGTGAGCACAAACAGCTTTGTCCAGGATTTGAAATCACTCACCGATTCTATTTTTATGACGATAACCGTTATACAAGTGCTCCTCCTTTAATAGTAAATTTAGTTCAAAACACTTTTAAACATTATCTTGAACAGATCTGTGTGACCCATAGATGGGATCCTTACAGGTACAAGTAAATATTCACAAGTGATATCTGCCATCAGGAAACTACTTTCTAAGTAGTATTATTTGGATTATTCGAACTATTCTCCTCATCTTTATTGTTATCTGTACAATGTTTCAGCTGTTTGCCCTCCGGCCTTCTTCAGGTCTTTGTAAGACTCGGAAACCTTAAAGATGAGGACAATAGTCCAAATAATACAAATAATACTAATTATCAAGCCTCATCTCAAAAATTCAGAGAAATACTTTCTAAGTTATTAGAACACAAATCTTATTCTAATTTGTGGCTTAGTATATGAAATATGGATTGGTTAGCTCAGTTGGTAGAGCATTCGGCTAGAGACCACAAGGTTCCTAGTTCGATACCGGTCCTCGCCAACTCAGTGTATGAGTAGCACAGGGATCTGTGCGGTAAAGGAGCTGATGGTAGGTGTGGCGCTCCACCTCAGATGCTAAAACAATTTCCTTGGTCTAGCGCTATTGAAAAGGGGATAGGCTCCCTAGCTGACTGGCTGATACCAACTTTAGGCCGCCCCGTCGACTTTACTTTTTTATATGAAATATTATTTTTTTAAATTCTATTTCAGATAACTTTGAAAATGTATGAACAAAATTTTGGTGAAATAGTGATTTACTAAGCATACCTGTGGCACAAAACCAGAAGAATGGCGCAACCAGTGAAATTCATACTGACTTGTTATATTCCACAAGCCTAAAACAAATCGTTACATCATAGGAGGCAACCTTAAAACTAAATGTAGCTTAGATTTGGCACAAAATCATAAGTATGAGGTATTTAAGTTATGATGAGTTAAATATTAGGATACAAATTTTATGCTAAGTTGTAGCTTAGTTTATGAAGAATTCTTCTGGCATTATCTGAGACAAAACACAAAACCAGAAGGATGGATGATTTAAAGAGGCGCTCATGTGTAACATTAATCATCATAGGAAATGGACATCACTACTAAAGTTCAAATTCTGGACCAGGCTGTTAGTATTTCACATGGTGCTAATAACATTGTGAAAGGTTTGTTTGTTTTGTTTTATGTCATATCAACCTCAGTGGGTCATTTAATGCCGATAAAGTTTTGAAATAAATCAATTCTTAATGGATAATACAATTTTTTTATAAATACATTTTTCTATTTAACCCATAGATGGAACCCTAACAGGTACTACACTCCGGGTCAGAGTGGACCAGGGAGCAATGGTGATGAAGGGGTGCTCCACATTCCCCAAACCTCCAAAACTGGAACCTCACCATCAGATAGAATTTAACGTCATTCCCAGGACATGTAGACCCTCAGTCACTGCCTTCCAGCACCCATATGATAAAAAGGGGTTGGGGATTGCCATAAGGGCAATAGGGTTGGGAAAATCATATAGGTGCTAGGGTGACCAGCCGATTGATCGGAGGGGCCTCTCCGACCACCCGTCTTGTTTGATTTTTATAATTTTATATTTTAAATGCTCACTGCATTTTTAAAAAAATTGCATTTTGTCTATAATTAAAAGTTTGCACTATCTGATACTAATAATTTAAGCAATTACATGGTTTCAAGTAAATACTTTTCATGTAATTGTATTTGAATTACAACAAGGTTCCCAACATTGAAGTAATAACATTCACAGCAGTTTAATAATCATATGCACACAAACTGATTTATTCTCATAGCTAATGAAAGTGAACAAGAATGGAAATAGTTTATGTAAATCTTTTAAGCAAATAGTATAAGAATTCTACTTTCAGGAGAGAAAACGGCTTTGTTTGAATAACTAAGTAAATTAGTACAAAAAGTCATCAACAAAATAACTACTTATAAAAAAGCATAAGTTATTGGTTGGAATTTGATTTTTAAGCTGAATATGTAAATTAGATATTTCTAGTCAACAGGAAATACTAAATGGATCAATAAGGCTAAGTACAAATTTTATGTAGTTTCATAAACAACAAATCACTGATCTAAATAGCAGTCATTTTTCCAACACAGTCTTTTGTCATATGTGTACACATAGAGAGACAACTATATATATATATCGGCAAAAAGCCATATCCAAACACATCGTGTTTACATACTTATCATATATATATATATATATAATTTAGAATGAAAAAAAAAATTATACATATCAGCTCTCTGAAGCCAATTTTTTTTTAACTCGCTGTAAAAAATAATTCAATTAATAAAAATGCATAAAAATTGCATATTCAGAAAGATTATATTATTTTCAACGATATAAATATTTTAAATATTGGACCAAGAATAGGTGATCAATTCCTAGCAGAACAGCTTAGACTGCAAAATTTATTTGCTAAAATGATACATTTCTGCTGTAAATTGCTATAAAAAAAAGTCAGCCAGCGGACAATATTTTATTATAAGCAGGTTCTGGTATTTGGACAGTTCTGCAAATTGGGTGATTTTGGCTTAATTAATTAATTATATCCCTTAATTAGTAAAAATCAATAACCAAATTTGACGTGTTTCTTAGTTAGAAGGATATTAATCTATATGCAAGATTTCAAATCTGAGTGATTTCTCTTTTCTTAGAAATGTTGCTGAATAAAGTATATATTAAATTTTTACTTTTCAAGTTTCGACTTTAAAGTCACAGTCTGTACGACATTCTACACACCGAGCGTTGTCAATTTCATTTTCTATAAGAAAAAGTATCGAATTTTATGCGATACATGCGTTGTAAGTGCCTTCAAGTAAAAATTATATATATATATATATATATATATGAGAGTAAGTAAACAAACAATGTGTTTATTTGATACGGCTTTTAGCCGATAATTTTTGGAGAATATGTGCTTAATTGAAGTCATACCTAATTTTGAAAATTAATTAATAATTAATGAATTTAGGCTGGCATATATGTTCAAATGTACAGCTAAACAAATCAAGAAAATGATTTGTTTAGCCTTACATTTGAACATATATGCCCGCCTAAATTCATTAATTATTAACTAATTAATTTTCAAAATATTAAATTAAGCACATATCCTCAAAAAAAAAAATATATATATATATATATATATATATATATATATATATATATATATATATAATGATTGAAAAACTTGCTTAAGGTACTTTAAATTCATAATACCGATATGCTTGATTTTAATGCCATCTTGTCAAGAGGTTAGGGAATCATATTAATGTTACGTTCATATTTACATTTTTTGTGTAGTTTTTTTCTTAAGATATTTTTCTAACACTGTCCTATCAAATTTAATTGATTTTTTAAACATTTAAAAAATTTTGACCCATAGATGGAACCCTAATATTTACTTCCATTCCGGTTCAGAGTAGACAATACTAATATCCTGGTAGTACCTTACTAACAAGGATATTTCTCATTCAAGGAGTGAATAAAGTATATATTAACATATAACAATGAAATTAACAAATTTCAAATACTTAGTGAACCAAGCTCTACTTAGTGAGCCATTGTCATTGCCCTCACTTTTGTGGTTGCAGTTTCATTTTACAAATATTCATTTAGCATTTAAGGCCAATCACAGCAGTCTTCGATGCCTTCTTGTTCAATAATACTAAGAATAGAGTGTGAAGATAAAATGGACATTCGTTAGTAACAATGAAACTAATTGGCAACTCAGTTGCAAATGTTATTTCAATTATTTTTTTTTTATTTTTCCATTTGAATTTTCTTGAAATATTCAATGAAAATAGAGAAAATATTACCACTTAGTCAGAGAATCAAGCTTTAATATATATTCTCAAAGCAAGAAATACATGAGAAACACAACCTTTATCTTAACGTTTCTTTGATTTGAAATCTATCTGTGCAGCCTCATTAACTCTGATTTTCCTGTTGGGTCATCTAGACCTTGTCTTGGTTCTATGTAAACATTGTTTTTTTAAGATCCCCATAACCCTTTGCTAATTAGCACCCCATCAAGAAAAATTATAATGATTTTTTTTTACTTTTAAAAACAGGCTTTTAATTATCACATAAATTATTTAGCACACTACCAAGAAAAATTATATTTTGTTTTTACCTTTAAAAACAGACTTTTAATCATCCCATAAATTATTTAGCATCCCACCAAGAAAAATCATACTGATCTATTTTACATTTAAAAACAGAGCACCCTACCAAGAAAAATTATAATGATTTTGTTTTTACCTTTAAAAACAGACTTTTAATCATCCCATGAATTATTAACGTCTGTATCTTCAATGTCTTTTTTTATACCAATATTTCTCACCAGTTATTTTACGGCTTTTCTGGTATTTCTCGTTCATAAATATTACCTTATACTTTTGCTCATTCCCAATTCATAAATGCAAATCATGTTCACAGATACAAATATCAAAACCCTATGCCTACAGGAGAATTTTTTAGGTCAATTATAAAAACACTGACAATGCAAAAATAGAAGCATTACATGCAGTTCTTATTTGATGACAGCTAAGCTTCTCCTAGAATTAGAATTTTTGAGGTCAGTTGTAAAAACACTGATAATACAAATATAGAAGCATACGTGCAGCTCTTTTTTTATGACATGCAAGCCTTTCCCATAAAAACTGAGATCTGTCTAGTTCATAACCAAGAATTCATTATCACAGAAAATTCATCTTCAACAATTCCTATTGTTGTAGTAATTGCTGTCATTACTTAGATAGGATTGGTTGAGATAGATAAATAGAAATAATAATATTAAGAAAAATAAATGAATAGAAAGATAAACAGGATCAAATTGAGATAGATGAATAGATAAATGGTGGATGTATAAATCAGTAAATAACAACTAAGAGGCAGAAATCTAAATCAAAATGATGTAGAATAATCATACTAAGTTCCATTGCTGTTTGCAGCGCCATGTTGAAGCCAATCAGTCAGTAATCAGGACTCAAAGAATGGAATCACCCAAATACATAAATGGACTATTTGTGAGTTCCATAAGTACCAGCTGTCTTGGGCACTAGTTCAGTTGGGCTTAGCCAGTTGCTGTTGTCCAAACCAACAATATACTGACTGACTTCAATAGTCTCATGATACTCCAGTGGTTCTCAGCCAGGGACCATATAAGATTTTTTTTTTGTTCAGGTGAGCAAATAATCTTTAATTATAAAAATACAATTGTACTTTTAAACATCAAATTATTATGAGGAGGGGGGGCACCAGAGTAAAATAGGAATCATAGGGGTCCATAGATCAAAAGAAAAGAACCACTGTATAAATAATAGTTTTATTATTATTCAATCTCAAGACCAAGTTGCAAGACAAATATGCTCAGTATAAAAATCTTACATTGTTTCAGGCAGTAATTTTAAATAATTGATAAATAAATTGTTGAACAATTATATGAGTAAATGGAATGAGTAGGAGGTGCTAGAACTCTAGAGAAAGTTAATGTTATTTTGTCTTCAGGGAAAGCTGTCACAGAATTCTGGAGAAAATAATATTTGAAAAAAAAAAAAAAAAAAAAAAAAAAAAAATCATTTTTTTTTTTCTAAAGAAACATTTAGAGAAATTTCTAGATTCATGCATAATAATAATGATAATAATAATAATAATAATAATGATGATAAAGTTTTTAGTAAGATAATAGAATCTGATTAATTGCGGAGAGTGTTTGTTGGTTTTAGGTCTGTCCTCATCTTTAAAATACAGTCTGTCAGTGACAATTGGTTGTGACTAGAGCTTTAAATCAGATTAGCTTTAAAACAAAAATTAGAAAAAAAAAAAAAAAAAAAAATAGAATAAAAAAAAATAACTTGTCATCCAACGACTTCTCCTGGAGGATTATTTTACATAGACAATCATTATACTTTTATTTTACCCTTTTTTTATTTCATTGCTTTGAAATCATGAATCTCTCTTAAAAGATTAAAAAAGAAAAAGAAAAAAAACAACAACAATGACAACTACAACATCTGGTTTTGATTCTCACCAAAGATAATCACAAAATGCTACTTTTGGAAGTGTATCTGTTAATCATGTTAAAAAACACTGAATGTTTTGTTGAAGCTGTATCTGATGGAGGAGATTTATGGTTTTAAAATCTCAAAACTTTTGCATCAAAATTATAAAATGAAAAGATAAAATATTCAACATTCGAACACTCAAATTGCAAAAATACAGTTATTACTACTAACAATTAATTGATGAAAACATAAAATAATATCACTATATAAATAATGTATTTATTGTCTGAGTAGGTAGATTATAAAAGATATATATATATATATATATATATATATATATATATACAGTTTACATTGTTTGGTAGATAATGGTCAATTTTACATACATATAAATAAAATTGACAGTCATTTTACCAAGAGTCACATATATACAGTGTATGGTCGCATCACCTAGACTTTAACAAAGACCTTGATGGGAACTATACAAGCATATGGCAGAGTTTTCAAAAAATCCTGGAAAGAACGCCCCCAAAACAACTGCTGTACGGCAAATTGCCTCCCATTTCCCAAACAATCCAAGTAAGACAAATATGTATTGCCATCTATGATAGTTAGGCAAACATTGTAAATGTCCGTTCCCACAGAAGTGTTAAACAACCAGTTTGGCTTTCCCGAATTATTTTTCAAAGAGGTTATGCAGCACCGTGCAAACAAAGGTTGTACAGACCACACCGTATTTCAAAACAATTCTTTATTTTTCATACGGTGCTTGCTGTGAAAACTGTGAATTAAACGAAAAGAATTTGTGCAAGACACAAAATCACACAAAATACAATAAATTTACCGAACAAACAAATTTCACACAAAAAAAAAACAAAGTTACCAGGAAAGATTCCAAACAATCTCAAAAATGCATTTACACATATTTAGGGCCGGGTTAGCTCAGTTGGTAGAGCATTCGTCTAGAAACCACAAGGTTCCTTGTTCAATACCGGTCCCCGCCAACTCAGCGTATGAGTAGCTTCAGGGGATCTGTGCGGGAAAGTAAGGAGCTGATGGTAGGTGTGGCGCTCCACCTCAGATGCTAAAAAATAATCTCCTTGGTCTAGCGCTATTGAAAAGGGGATAGACTTCCTTGCTGACTGGCTGATACCGACTTTAGGCTGCCCCGTCAACTTAAAAAAAAAAAAAAAAAAAAAAAACAAGAACTATTTCTTCTAAGGGAAATCTTACAAGTGGGAAGACAGGTCACAGGGTACCTTTACAGGGGAAGAGCGAAAGTGGAAGGGGAAGGTGTAAATCAGGCCTGATGACCATGAAGACAAATTACTATTATTACTAACATAACTTCCCTAAACAGTGGCAGCCACAAACATGTAGGCCTAAGTCAAGATAAATAGATAACTTGGAACATGAATATATTTTCATGGTTACAATTTTTTTTATGTCATCCATGTGCATAAGATCGTTTATTTTTTCTTGTGAGTTAGTGAATTTGTATCCCCCTGTATATTTTTAAGTATATGATTGAGTGGCATCATTGCTATAATAAACTGTAGTGGTGTACATTTTATAAATCCACGACATTCTTCCCTTTGTATTATTTAGATTTTTTGGTCTGTTCCTATTGTCTTTATTGTTACTAGCAAAATAAAAAAACGCCCTCCGGGCGATGTAAAAATACATTTTTGAAAGATATTGCTTGAGGAGGTGGAAGTTAAAAATTAAATGTCAGAGAGTTTGAACCTTAAATCATCAAATTTATTAAAAGAGGTAAAAAAAAAAAAAAATTTTTAAATTTGAAATCGAAACTAAGTTCTATTAACTTTGAATATCTATTAAAAAAAAACAACAAACTATATATAAATATATGATACTGGGGATGTATCTATTAAAACTTGTTTTAAAAAACAATGAGGGCTGTCTAATGTTGCCTGCTCAAATTTTGAGTGTGTTTATTCTATGTTATGGTTACTTTGATTTCTGATCCAGCCTGGACTATTTCTCTGAAGATATTAAGAGATTAGAAACATCTATCAGCTTCGGTTAACTATAACACTTCTGATCCAGCCTGGACTATTTCTCTGAAGATATTAAGAGATTAGAAACATCTATCAGCTTCGGTTAACTATAACACTTCTGATCCAGCCTGGACTATTTCTCTGAAGATATTAAGAGATTAGAAACATCTATCAGCTTCGGTTAACTATAACACTTCTGATCCAGCCTGGACTATTTCTCTGAAGATATTAAGAGATTAGAAACATCTATCAGCTTCGGTTAACTATAACACTTCTGATCCAGCCTGGACTATTTCTCTGAAGATATTAAGAGATTAGAAACATCTATCAGCTTCGGTTAACTATAACACTTTTGTTCCATGCATTAACTACCCTGCCAATTCAGTTGGCAAACGCTCTTTACTTCCCCCCTCAGATCCCAGTTACGATTTCTACAAAAGTATATTTAATCACCGAAGGCAACCGAGCATCAAAAATTGAACTTAACCAGACGTGGATAAATTTGATAAATTTTGAGTAGCGAGCAGGCAAGCAAAGGGCAAAGAGGAAGAAGAAGAAGAAGAGAAGGGACATGAAGCAATTGCACACAGCTCTTTGGACAAAAGAATACAGACAAAATGATATAGTACCTGGGCCATATATGCCAAAGGAGTATATGAAAAGGCAATGTGAATTGTACTTTGCCTAGCATGGGCAAATAATGCCAATATGGCAGCTGACAGAAAAATCAAGAAAGGAAACTGGACACGAAGCTAGACAAAGAATTCTCGAGTATTTGGCTTGAGTAAGAAATTTCGGCTATGCTTATCTGTTCTATCTGCTTCAAAAGACATAGCTAAGATATGCAGCTCATTCTTGCCAGCTTTGAGAAATTGTCTCAGAAATAAAGACTATATGATGGCTTACACAATATCAGGGTCAAGATGCCGACATTTTAAT
Organism: Doryteuthis pealeii; assembly: GCA_023376005.1. Lineage (NCBI taxonomy): Eukaryota > Metazoa > Mollusca > Cephalopoda > Myopsida > Loliginidae > Doryteuthis > Doryteuthis pealeii. The sequence goes on from CM042143.1 coordinate 25,435,697, forward strand.
GATTAACTTTTGGAGAGATTGAATAAGTGAAAGCACTTAGTAAATCATATAGACAGACACATTTTAACATCTCTATTCAGCACCAGTAATTATGTATGCGTGTCTTAACTCATGAACAATTATATTGTATTTAGCAGTCTCTCCACACAAGTAGGATGTGACACAATGTCAATTTTTAAAGTGGAATTTAGCAGGTTTGAATTTAGTTTTACCGCATTCTAGACCAGTTGCTATACAAAGTTTAAAGAACCCAGTCTGCCCTACTATTTACCCATAGCTGTGGGGGGGGGAGAATATTTGAATGCATACCTTTCCTAAGGGTTTTAGCAATATCACAATATTTCCAACTATATGATAATTAATGAGACGTTTGTGGTGTAATAAATCATAGGAAATATAACAGCAAACTGAGTTCAAATACTGGACATGGCTGTTTGCATTTCACACAGTATTAATAACTTTGGGAAAGGTATGAATCCAACTCATCTCACCCAGCTATGGCTAAATAGTAGGTTTATTTGTCTCATACCCCACCTGTATGGACTGGGCACAAGGCTCCGTTTTAACGTGGGCCCACCCACAAGCCGAAGCTAATGGGTGGGAGAGAACAGAAATTGCGTCTATCCCTTCGGCATTCCCCCTTAAGGGGGGCGCCTCAGGCGCTGGGAAATAAACCCAGCCCTGCCCCTTTAAGTCAAGGGGGCAGGTGTTGCCTGGGGGGATGGCCCCCTAGGATTGACGCTATTAATTAACAGTACCTTATCCAGAGGCCAAAGCTCACTGGACCTCCCAGTTGGGAGTTTGAAGGTCAGTTTATTTGTCTCATACCCCACCTGTATGGACTGGGCACAAGGCTCAGTTTTAATGTGGGCCCACCTACAAGCTGAAGCTAATGGGTGGGAGAGAACAAAAAAAAATGGGTAAATAGTAGGGCAAACTGGGCTCTTTAACCTTGGTATGGCAACTGGTCTATGAGAAGGAAAACTGTAAATTCAAAAACCTGTTAAGCTTTGCTTAAAGAATTGACCTTGTGTTACATCCTGCTCATGTGGAGGAGTTGATTAAATGCATATAAGATTGAATAACAATAAAAAAAATAAAAACAGGAATAAAACTCATGACTGAGTTTTACATTGCCAATCCACAGGTATCAACACATCTCGGTACTGACTCACCTGAGGATCATTAATGTGAAATGTAGTGTGTCCTGGGATGCACATATTGGTGTTGAATGAGTTCCCAGGAAAATTCATGGGTCTCAACTAATGTTTCTTAATAGATTGTAAGGTTTTTATTTATGATCTGGGGAAACAACTAAAGCCAACTCCTACCTTGTAACCTATCCTGTGTAATTCATTTCTAAGAAACTATTAAAATGTATTTACAGTTGTTTTGAAATGGTGAGGGAAGAAAAAAGAAAAACACTGGGATGCATCGATATGATTTTAGTTAGGGCTTGGTTATGGTTAGGGTTCCGTTTTTTTTTTGGTCACTCTGTACAAGGTAACCCAGAAAAAAACAGAACCTAAATTATTTATCTATTTTCCCATTAAACTAACCCTAACCCCAGTTAAAATTAAATCTTATTACAAAATTTGTGGGTTCTGTTTTTTTCTGGGACAACCTAATTTACTAGGTAATCCTTAACTTTTTCCTCGTAAATTCCTACCATAAAATAAACTGAACCCTCATTTTATGTCCGTGTTTTTGCAATGATTGTTTTGTTTTTCTGAGTTTGGTTAAGTATGTATACATGAATTCAAAAAATAATATAGTAAAGATAGGCTTTATTGATTCTGCTTATCAGATAACATCTCCACATAAATGTATACTTAGACTGAGAGTTCTTAAAAAAATTAGAGATCTCATTGAAAAACAGGAAGAAAAATACAAATCTGGGAGTTAACGTCATCAACAAAAAAGCTGAGAAGGAAAGAAGATTGACGATAGAAAGTAGTCTTGGTAAACATGAATAGGAATTTTTTTTTTAAGTTAGAAGGAAAAGAAACTTTAAGATACACATTTGTGGTTGATGTTGCCTTCATAGATGTTTATAAAAATCTCCAACTTTCACCTTTGATATTACAAGTTGATAGCAGCTATTTGAAGTACTTAAGATTCAGCAGTCACTTTGATATCTAAATAAAGCATATATAAGACAAGTTTGTCTTTTTGCCACATTTTATATATGTATGTGTGTGTAATATAGTATATATATGTGTGTGTGTGTGTAATATAGTATATATATGTGTGTGTGTATATATTATAATATATATATATATATATATGTATGTATGTATGTATGATAATATATATGAATATATATTTGTATGTGTATATGTATTATAGTATATTATATATATATTATATATATATATTTTGTGTGTGTGTATTATAGTATATATATATATATATATTATATATATATGTGTGTGTGTGTGTGTGTGTGTGTATTATAGTATATATATGTATATATATATATGTGTGTGTGTGTATTATGTATATATATGTATATATATATATGTGTAGTATATATATATATATATATATATATATGTGTGTGTATTATAGTATATATATGTATATATATATATATATATATGTGTGTGTGCGTATTATAGTATATATATGTATATATATATATATATATGTGTGTGTGTGTATTATAGTATATATATATATATATATATATATATATATATATATATGTGTGTTGTGTGTGTGTGTGTGTGTGTGTGTGTATTATAGTATATATATGTATATATATATATATGTGTGTGTGTGTATTATAGTATATATATGTGTGTATGTGTGTGTGTATTATAGTATATATATGTGTGTGTGTGTGTGTATTATAGTATATGTATGTGTGTGTATTATAGTATATATATATATATATATATGTGTGTGTGTGTGTATTAATGTTTCAGTCATGACTATGAGTGTAGATACATCCCTATGCACATGTGTACATATACTCACTTACATCTCTATACACATGTGTAAATATACTCACTTACAGAGAACAGGATTAACATATAGATACATACCTATCAAAAATATTCATTCATACAAATTAATGTAAGCATATTTTTGTAGGTATATACATATATATGATGTGCTGATTGTGTTATGAGTTGACATACAATGGTTATCAATTGGACAAACTTCATCAAAGAATAAAGTTTGAATCATGGCTTAGATGGCTTAAACTACTTTTACATTAATTCCCTTAAAGGAAAAAAACATCAGGGAAACAATGCTCCTCTTCTATCTATATACCAAGACACTGTCATCAAAATGGCTGCTCTATCTACCATCAGTCTCAAATAATTTGGGCTACTGTTCACTGTATAAATAAATATATATAAGAGGTAAACTTGTTTCTGGACTGCTACATTATGGACTCTCTCATTGTTTTTCGACGCATGATGGTTCACACACACAATGAACACCCACACAGTGATTTTGTTTATAGTGGTGAAGGCTTGTGTTGGACCATCCACACTTTTTGGCACAGTCGATAGGAAAGAATTTGTGCATCAAGGGTTGCCACAAACCCAATCAACGACCGACCTCAGGAATTTTGAATTCAGAGTTATCCCTCTCCTAAACTCCTAGCTGGAGGGAGAATATATGGATTCATACCTTTCCCAAGGGTATTAGCGCTATGTGAAATGCCAACAGCTTCATCTAGGAATTGAAGTCGAATCAACGAGTCCATTTTCCACAACTCTAACCACTAGCCCATGCGCCTGCTACATATATACATATATATATATTTAGTTACAGAGTCTGCCCTACTATTTACCCATATCAAAGGTATTAAGATGAAAGGAAATGCAAACAGCCCCATGCAAGTTTTAAACTCTGGTCACAGATTCTATTTCCTAAGATGATATCTGTTAGATGAAATGCATCTCAATCCATTTTGGTTGTGTTATATTCCACTAGAAATTATAAAATCCGGGAATCTTTAGTTTAGAAGAAAATTAAATTTTTTAAAATGTAAGTGAGGAATTAATTTATCAGTGATACTGTGTGTAGAATGAACATCATACTCACCTTTACAGGAAGGCAGTGACTAGCATCCAGTCACCAGATGAAAAAAAAAGAGTGTAACCGAATTCACTCTGTAGCAACAGGACATGGTCAAGTATTCAGTATATATAGATAGAAATATCCACACTAAAACCACCAGCCAATCAAAATCCTGAAAATAGACTTGACCATGCCACATAGTAGAATAGCCTAACCTACTATCTAAAACACTTATCAAGTCTGAATTCTCAGAAGCAGATTCAACTTGTAACACAGTTGAATACTGATCAGTCTACAGTAAGGAAAGATAACTTTCATGAACAATGCTCATATAAGTGTTTAATATATATAACATGTAAGTAAAAGTAAAGTAAAGTTGTCGGGGCTGCCTAAATGCGGTATCAGCCAGTCAGCAAGGGAGTCTATCTCCTTTTCAATAGCGCGAGACCAAGGAGATTGTTTTGTTTTCTGAGGTGGAGCGCCACACCTACCATCAGCTTCTTACTTTACCGCACAAATCCCTGTGCTACTCATACGCTGAGTTGGCGAGGACCGGTATCAAACCAGGAATTTTGTGGTTTCTAGCCGAACGCTCTACCGACTGAGCTAACCCGGCCCCAATGTAACATGTAATAACATAATAATATAACATAAATGGCCTCAACAGGTAAACTGCACATAATGTTCCATGAGCAAAGTGTAAGAAAAGGTACAATAGAATAGCAAGAAAAGACTTATGTATCTTCAATAGTTTTCATAGTAGAATAGCCCAACCTGCTATCTAAAACACTTACCAAGTCTGGATTCTCAGAAGCAGATTCAACTTGTAACACAGTTGAATACTGATCAGTCTACAGTAACGAAAGATAACTTGCATGAACAATGCTCATATAAGTATTTAATGTCCATTTCATAAACTGATAACCATTATGTAGAATGAACATCTATTCTATATCCAATGGGATATGAGATGTAGAATGAACATCATACTCACCTTTACAGGAAGGCTATGACTAGCATTCAGTTACCAGACAAAAAAGAAGACAGAGACTAACTGAATACACTCTGTAGCAAGTGAGAGGACATGGCCAAGTGTTCAGATATATATAGATAGAAATATCCACACTAAAACCACCAGCCAATCAAAATCCTGAAAATAGACTTGACCATGCCACATAGTAGAATAGCCTAACCTACTATCTAAAACACTTACCAAGTCTGGATTCTCAGAAGCAGATTCAACTTGCAACACAATTGAATACTGATCAGTCTACAGAAATCTTTACACTGTGTATATTGTATTGTTTTGTAATTATCTCAATTTAGACATGACATAATTGTCCAAACAAATGAACTTGCATGCAAAAAACAACAAAAAACAATTAAGTTATTTATTACTGTTATTAAGAGTCCTCTGTTAATGACTTATGTTGATTTATTTCAGGTGTGTTGGGCATCTTCGGCCAGATGATGTCCAATCCTGCAAGCTGCCCTGTCCTCGGGATTGTGTAGTGACAGATTATTCCCACTGGTCACCCTGTAGTGCGACCTGCCAGGAAGGTAAGCAATGTATTCTTGTTATCTAAAAAAAAAATTTGTATCATTTAACTTTTAAAATTATCTTTAAAATCCGATGATTGAGTAAATTTATCTAAAGAGAACATTGGTTTATATTGATATTTGATAATAGTATGTAATGATTTCTCATGAGTTTCAAAAAGAAAGGAAACATCTCAACACTCAACGGCACGCCTCTCAAGCCTGTAGAACAATTCACGTACCTAGGTAGTAATATCTCATCCACAGAGAGAGATGTTAACACACGAATAGCAAAGGCATGGTCGGCCACAAACAAATTGTCAGTCATATGGAGGTCTGATCTCCCTGACAAGCTGAAGCAACAGTTCTTCCAGGCTGTGGTTATACCGGTGCTGCTATATGGCTGCACCACTTGGACCCTAACGAAGCGTCTTGAAAATAAGCTAGATGGAAGCTGCACAAGAATGCTATGTGCAGTCTTGAACAAATCGTGGAAGCAGCACCCCACGAAGAGACAGCTGTATGGTCACCTGCCCCCACTCTCTCAAACTATCCGAGTGAGACGGACAAGGCATGCAGGACACTGCTGGAGAAGCAAGGACGAGCTCATAAGCGACGTTTTCCTGTGGAAGCCAACACATGGACATGCAAGTGTGGGGCGCCCAGCAAGGACCTACATTGACCAGCTATGCGAGGATGCTATATACTCAGCAGAGGACCTCCCAGGTGCAATGAGTGATAGGGAGGGTTGGTGAGAGATTGTCATGGATATCCGTGCTGCAAGCGCGACATGATGATGATGATGTAATGATTTAATAGCATGTCAACCCATATAGGGGTATTTTATGCCATGTCATTTGTCATAAGAAATTTGAATAAATAAACTATGAAATTAATTACAAAGTTAATACAACTTTGTAATTAATTTCATAGTTTATTTATTCAAAATGTCATTATCATAATGGATAGGATTCAAATGTTGAATTATTAGGAACAACTTTTATTTATTAAATGGTAAAAATTATTTGCAAAACTTGTAATCAATTTTAAAAATTATTTTTTACTCTTGCACTTTTTTTCCGTAACAAGAAGTTAAGTAAAATTTACAAATAAATAAATACCTACAATTTTGTGTAAAGTATATGTGGAAAATATACAAAATAATTATTTTAATAAATAAATTTGATGATTTTACTTACTTATGATACAAACCCTCTGATATTGAATTTTTAACTCCCACTTCCTCAGGCAAGATCTTTTAAAAATTAATTTCTACCCCAACCAGAAGGTTTTCTTTTGCCAATACTAATAATTTACAGTAATAAGTATACTGAGATGATTTGGCTTTAGTTCATTACTGATATTGCCATTATATTATCACTCCCTTGTTTAGTTTTGGTTCATTATCTCAATGATATAACCACTACATCACCAATCCCTTGCTTAGTTTTAATTCATTTCCACTGATGTATTTCAAAATGTTTTCAAGTAATTATTTCGGTTTCATAATAGCCATTTGTTTGCACACAGATGGTTTTTAGTAACTAATAACAATAATCCTTACTAAACAATTATAGCTTCAAATAACTATTCTTAATACAAATAATTTACTGTTAGTTTCAAAATAACTATTCTTAATACAAATAATTTACTGTTAGTTTCAAATAACTATTCTTAATACAAATAATTTACTGTTAGTTTTCAAATAACTATTCTTAATACAAATAATTTACTGTTAGTTTCAAATAACTATTCTTAATACAAATAATTTACTGTTAGTTTCAAATAACTATTCTTAATACAAATAATTTACTGTTAGTTTCAAATAACTATTCTTAATACAAATAATTTACTGTTAGTTTCAAATAACTATTCTTAATACAAATAATTTACTGTTAGTTTCAAATAACTATTCTTAATACAAATAATTTACTGTTAGTTTCAAATGACTATTCTTAATACAAATAATTTACTGTTATATGGCATCAGTTATTTACATCAAATACTACTCCATGGCAAGGTGTCTAAACATCGGTCTATATAACTTCAGAGGATATTGATCGATTTAACTTTTTTTCAAACAGTTTCAGTGCAATTTCCTGAAGGTACGAATTACAGAATAAATAGTTGCTTTTAAATGTCTCTATGAGGATACTAAACTTGGAAGTAATTTACACTGCACAATTGAATTTTCTAAAAGGAAGTTTACCTCTCTCAGTTTAGTGGCACAATCTGACCTTGCCGGTAGCATGAGTTGCTTTTATGACAAATGGAAATCATGTTTATATTATTTCTTATTACCCAGTCATTGTACAGAATAATAAAAGGCTAACACATAAAAATCTTGCAAGACAATCTGTTGCCATGAGGAAGCACAATGTACAGGAGAGGTCAGAATTAATAGGAAACTCAACATCATAGGATAAACATTAAAAAGAAAAAAGCAATAGATATTTGTATTGTGTAATTATTGACTACCTATTTACTGTATATCAATATAATGTCATATTTAAACTTAAATTTGTATACCATTAGAAAATAGCTGTTTATATAGCTTATGATATTACAAATTAAGATTTGTTAAACACTAGCATCAATATTTTCACTTGCTTTAAATATTATATTGGCTAGCAAAAATATGCAACCTCTGGGCAAGAGTATTCAAGTTTTAGTGTGATAAGATATATTTTAAAAATTAACAAAACTAAATAACACATATAAAAATATTTGAAACAGAGGGATTATAATTGAAGAATGGAACATCTTGAATGCTAGCTCTTCTCATCACTCCCGGCTTTCATTGCTAAAAGTAAAGAATAAAATTACTGTTTTTTCTAATAGAATTTACTGATGGGATTTTTTTTACTCATATTTATTAAAATAAAAATAAACAATTTGAAGTCAGTAATACAAAGCAAATATTTATTAAAATCAAATTTTTAAGGTCAATATGCAAATGAGCCTTCACATTCACACTGTAAGCTGCTATTTAGTTAAATATATACAATTATATCTTATTAGTATGTAAGTAAGGCCAACAGAATTAATAATATAACACCATTTTATTAATAATTGAGATTCAGATATAAATAGAATCATGGAGTATGTTACATAAATAACTAAGGGAATTGTGATGTCGGAGGTGACAGTTTCCATTACAGACAGATACATAATATCCATTAAAATAAGGAGTGATTGGAGGGTATACTAGACAGAAAATTAACAAAAAAAAAAAAAAAATCATTGCTTTCTTGCTTGGGTCAAGAACTTTTCAGCAACTTCTCTCTCTCTCTCATGTATATATATATATATATATATATATATATATATATATATATATATAAAGTACCTACATGAGTCAGACACTAACTAATTAGGTTTCACCCGAATAGTTCTTCAGGATAATTCTGACTGAAGGAGGTTGTCACAAACGTTTTTATTGCTGTATCGAGTATATATATATATATATATGTATGTCATTTTCAGCACTAAGAATATAAATATTTCTTGATAGGATGAAAATGTCATAATCAAGTACTGTATCCCAAAATTTTTAGCTAGTTTTTTTATTTTATTTTATTTTTTTAGAAAGTTTCAGAATTCAGTCTGTATGTTAAACATTTAAAATCTAAAAAAAGACAACAAAAAAAAACCCCCATCAGTGATCAGAAATTAAGAATTACTGACAGAATATATATATATATATATATATATATATATATATAGTACAGCACAGCAGTATTTTTTTTGGATGTGGTAATTGCATTTCACTTAGCGCTAATACCCTTGGGAAAGGTATGAATCCAATTCTCCCTCCAGCTATGGGTAAATAGCAGGGCAGACTGGGTTCTTTAATCATGGCTAGGTAACCAGTCTAGGAGAAGGAAAACTCTGAATTCAAACCTGTTGAACTCCGCTTAAGAAATTGACCTTGTGTCAGATCCTGCTCGTGCGGAGGAGTTTGTGTGTGTGTGGTGTGTGTGTGTGTGTGTGTGTGTATATATATATATATTACAGCTATTTTTGTTTAATGATCTTAAAAAGCCTAATGCCAAAAATATCTAGAAATGAAAAGTTCTCTCATGACAGAAATTAGAAAGAGACTATGGACAATACAGTGTTAACTGTTAATGGTTGAATTTTCTCAAATTCGTCAAAGAAAACACTGCAGCCATAAGTCATATAGTTAGAGAAATCGTTTCTGCTTCTGTTTGTCTGTCTCTCTCGTACTTTTCTCTATTTATGTTACTTAAAATATACTTTCTCATAAAACTAAGCAATGTCCACAAAAATCAAAATAGAAATTCTATTTTTCCCCAGCTCGGTTTTCTATTTTAGTTAATTCCAAGCTAAGGGATGAAACTTGATCCCTTCTGGAGCCATAAAGAATTCATCCCTACTATTATGTCTACTGTAGTCGATACCAAGCAAGGATTGTGAATTCTATTTCTATACCATCACAGACCAGTAAAGACTGGATGAGGCATTTATTTATCAATGACATAAGGAGTCAGATTCAAAGCACTGGTAACTATCATAAAAGAAAATAACAAGCACACAACATCAGAGTCACTGATAAATGATGATGAGAAATCAGTGTTCAAAATGGCCGATGTTTTTATAATTGTATGCAGATGAAATCAAATGAGTGTGTATAGATCCAAAAGGCAATCAAAGTATCACCAGTGGATTCGACTCACAATCTGACGGATACATATCCACTTCAGCTGCCACTAAATCTAACATTACAGATGTCAGAACGTATAGAAATAGGGTAAGGCTATGCTAAAGAATATTGAAGTGGTCAGAAAATCTATTCTGATGCTATGATAGTCATGGCTAGCTTATTAGCATTGCTACTTCTATCTGCAGAGCAAATTGCTTGGTCTGATTTCACAAATTATGCAGAAATTTTATTTACTGCCAAGAAGCATTGACTTGTATGAAGTAGAATCTTTGGCTTTCGCTAAAGCCATTATCTTTAATTGCATGCAGTTTATAAGTGAAGAGGAATAGAAGAATAGGAATAAAATGCCAGGTTTATTCTAGTGATAAAAAAAAGAAACAAGAGGAAACCTTTCATTCTGTAGCAAAACATTTGGCTATGAAGAATTGATTTAATATTTTATCTGATTCTATAAGATAAGGGATTATAATTACTCTTAGTACTTACTCAGGAAGGACCGGTTTAGCTCAGTCGGTAGAGCGTTCGGCTAGAAACCACAAGGTTCCTAGTTCGATACCGGCACTCACCAACTCAGCATATGAGTAGCACAGGGATCTGTGTGGTAAAGTGAGGATCTGATGGTAGGTGTGGTGCTCTACCACAGATGCTAAAATAATCTCCTTGATTCCATTTCACTTAGCGCTAATACCCTTGGGAAAGGTATGAATCCAATTCTCCCTCCAGCTATAGGTAAATAGCAGAGCAGACTGGGCTCTTTAACCATGGCTAGGTAACTAGTCTAGGAGAAGGAAAATTCTGAATTCAAACCCGTTAAACTCCGCTTAAGAAATTGACCCTGTGTCACATCCTGCTCATGCGGAGGGGTTGGTGTATGTATGTGTATATGTATATATATATGGTTTTAAGTAACTAATAATCTATAATAAGGAATTATAGCTTCAAGTGTCAATAATTACCAACCATTTACTATTTTATGACATCAAATATTACTATCAAATATGAATGATTTTTAATATATCTATTTGATCCATAGACAAGTCCTTGACAGGTACCACCACTTTGCTTTATGGACAGATGAACAAGGAATTATAAGATTTTTTCACTGATGAACTGGTTTCCTTATTTTGGTTATTACTATAGTCACAATGTTTCAGCTGCCTCTCATAGTTAGTAACCTTCTGGGAATTTTAAATTGAACCTTTTATTCAATCCGCAAGGATAAATTGTTCTCATTCCACTATTCATGCTTCGAGGATATCTCATATCAGTTAATACATCTGAGTTAATTCATCCTATTAGGCTTTAATAACCTTCTTAGTTGGCCTACGATAGAAATGAAAACCATATGGAGGAACCTATAATTAAGAAAGAAAGGACATTAGGTTTAAAACTCAGAAATTCTACCTCCTAATTACACAATGTATAGTACAAGATATACATTCTGGTTCAATTGAAGAGGCAGACAAACTGACATTATGTTTAAGGCTACAAGTTACAACCATAAAGTTGGTCTATAGATACACGAGTTGATGTAAGTGTTGGTTTAATAGTATCTAGTTACTTGATGGTTCTAAGTTCAGTCCTTGGCTTGTGCAGTGTGTGATAAATTATATCTTATTATAATGGAGATTGTGTGTTTTTCTGTCTGTAACCGAAACTATATTCCTACTCAAGTCACAATTCTCTTAGTTATTGACATCACATTCTCCATGATTTTATTTTTTTATCTAAACCTCAATTATTAATAAAGTTGTCTTACGTTATTAATACTGTTAACTATGTCTACATACTGACAACATGCAATTATATTTATATATACAACAAAATAGCGGTTTACAGTGTGAACGGGAAGGCTAATTTGCATATTAATATTAAAAAATCGAATTTAATAAATATGTGCTTAGTATTATTGATTTCTAACTGTTTGGTTATATTTTAATGAATATAAGCAAAAATCTCTTCAATGAATCTTAAATGAAATCCATTAACAAGATAAAATAACTGTCATTTTATTCTTTACTTCCTCTTATAACTAAATACTTAAATTAGAAAAAATAACAATGAAAGACGAGAGTGATGGAAGAGTAAGTTTCAGTTGTTCCATTTTTTATTATACTCCCTCTGTTTCAAATCTTTTATAATACTCTGTTTCAACTATTTTTATCTGTATTCTTATTTAGTTTCATTAACCTTTCTAATTTAATACAATATTTTATTACATTGAAACTTAAATCCTTGCACCCGGAGGGTGCATATATTTGCTAGTATATATAATATACCACAAAGGTAAGACATATTTTATCCTCTCCAATATATCATATAATAATCATATTAATTCAATGCTTTAAGTCCAGTAAAAATGAGAGGGGCTTTTCCATTAGGGACCTCTCTTAAAAAATATTTTTTCTTTTGATAGAGGTCCTTTGGAAAAGATATTTTCATTTATTACATTTATTTCATTCATCTTTATTCCATTTATTATTAACTGAATAATTTAGAAGCACACACAAAAACTTATATATATATATATATATATATATATGTGTGTGTGTGTGTGAAGAAAGGAAGTGAATCTGACGGTATGTAGTATATTAAGAAAAATGAAAAAACACAGGTTTAAATGGGTTAAGTGGTGTGTTTATTGGCCGACGCTGCAGTGTTTTGATCTATTAATTCGATCATCTTCAGGGCATTTGTTGGTATATGGAAGGTGATAAGAAATTTGTTATCAAAGAATAACAAGAAAAGCGAGTAGTAGTCCTTGTTATTCATCTGTTTAAGATTTTTTTTAGGTTTGAAATATGACGTCAAATATTCTATTTTATGGCGTGAGTATGGGAAAGATAGACTACTATTATATATATATACACAGTTAGGTTTTGTGGAAGAGGCAAGTGACATTTCAAGAATAAACTAAATAAGGAGAATTAATCAACACCTGAAGAAAGCTGGAGAGTAGACTGGCCAAAATGTTCTGAATAACAATTGAGATAAGGTTAACATTTTGAGTAAATATTTATCCAACCATTCACCACAAGAAGAATGTGACACAAGGTCGCAAGTATGGGGCATCCAGTGAGAATCAAGCTCACTTTCAGGAGTAATTGATCTGCAAGACTTGCTTCCAAACCAACAACCATGATATGAGGACTCGGTCACCAGTCTGAGTATATCAGTAAATAATACAAATTAATTTTAGTCATCAGTCCAATTTTTTTTTTTTTTTTTTTTTTTACTTCTTTCTGTTGATTATTTTCTCTACTTGCATATATACGTATGTGTGTGTGTATGATATACATATATACACATATATATATATATATATATATATATATATATATATTATTTTCACATACATTCAATTTTTATTTAATCTTCTTTATTATAAAACTCTGATCAACTAACAGTGATTCCCTGAGAGGAAATGGATTATCTATATTTCCTTTCAAATGTTCCTTGATTTAATTAATATAACAGAATAAATAGAAATATATCAAAATGCTTACTCTGATTAATTCTTATCTAAAATTACTTAAAATACAATGTGACACACATATTGATCATGCAAACCTGGTATCACTATAAAGTAAAAATGAATATAGTAGTTGAGATGACAAAGCATAATTTATTACTACATATTTGTGAGACTATTTGTTACTTATTGTAATTTATTACTACATATTTGTGATAATACTTTAGAAAAGCAAATCAAAACAGGAGATTCATTTTCAGATTTAAAATTTGAACCAAAGATTAATATTAACAGAAAAAAAAGCCAGTCAGATCTTATTCAGTATTTGGTAATTTATGAGGAAGTGCATCCTAGTCTCCTGCCTCAGAAATTGCTACCCAGTGACTATTAAAATAATGTCCCCAGCTATGTCGTCTCGGCAGTGTTACTTGAAAGAAAACAACCAACTTAGGTCATTAAATGTATTTTAGAGGGAAGGGGCTTCTCTTTTTTTATATGAAAAAAAATGGAGATGGGTGGATAGATATATATAAACAAAGTAAAAAATGAACAAATTTAGATAGATAGATAGATAGATATCCATCTTCATATCTAAACAAGAATTACGACAAATTTCTATAAATAAATTTCTAAACAAATTACAATAAATAAATAAGAATTACGACAAAAAAAGAGAAGCCCCCCCCCTCTAAAATACATTTAACGCCCTAAGTTGGTTGTCTTCTTTCAAGTAACACCACCGAGACGGCATAGCTGGGGACATTATTTTATAGTCTCCGGGTAGCAATTTCTGAGGCAGGAGACCGGGACGCACTTCCTCATAAATTTTTCTGGCTTTTTTGTGTATTTGGTGAATTTTAAATTTTTGTCGTAATTTATCCTATTTATTGAAGTCAGTTAGTCTACTATTGGTTTGAATAACAGCAACTAGCTAAGAACAACTGAAGCAGTGTCCAAGACAGTTGGTATTTATAGAAATCAAGAATGATCCATTCATGAATTTGGGTGATTTGGGTGATTCCATTCCTTGAGTTCTGATTGGCTGCTTGGTTTCAATGATATTGTGGAGTTTTATAAATACCCTGTCTTTCTGCAGTAGAATTGCAACAAAACAGGTTTGTATTAAGTTACAACTGATTGTTACCGTGTCTTACCAATTCAATGGTAATTGGAACTTAGTTTGATTATTCTTCACTATTCACCCATAGCTAGAGGGATAATAGTCAGATTCATACCTTTCCCAAAGGTATTAGCATAATGCGAAATGCAAACAGCCTTGTTCAGGATCTGAACTCAGGTAGCCAAGTCCACTTCCTACTATGATTACCATTATTCCACAAGTGCCTCCTCAATACTTAAATCTGTATATAGTTTGCATAATTAAAATGACAGAGTAGCAATTAAACGATAATAATAATGAAATTTTAATAAAATGATCTAAAATTTAAAAAATAACAAACTTTAAATAAAATACAAAGTTTGTTAGTTTCTGACATAGTTTAAAATAATTAGAATTTATCAATGCCAAAGTTGGATGCAAATTAAACTTCATTTGCATATGTACTGTCAGCTGCAAGTATTTTGCCGATTAAGTCTATTGTTGTATGAACATTACATTTCAAAAGCAGATTTACTTTCCTACAGCTTAATTCTTCTGTATCGGTTTCACAGAATCTCAAACAATGCAGTTTACATAGGAAAATCAATTGACAGCAGCTGATTTGAAAATATTGTTCTAAAATCCAAGAAAAAAAAAAAACAACAAATAAATTGAAAATAATCATCTCTCAGATATCAGTTGTTAGTTTATTACAACCCTAAGCATTTTAATTTTGGTAATTTATGAGGAAGTGCGTCCCGGTCTCCTGCCTCAAAAATTGCTACCCAGTGACTATTAAAATAATGACCCAGCTCAGTCTATTCAAATCTATCCATCTTCATATCTATCTATCTATCTCAATTTGTTCATATTTATCTATATTATTTAAATACTAAGATTTTTTTTTATTCATGTTTGTTTAATGTCTTGTTTTTAGTTTAAATAAACAAGAATTATGCCAAAAAAAGATGCGACCCCCCCCCCCAAATAAATTTACTTGTCGAAAATATCTATCTCCATTTGATCATATCTATCTATATCATTTTGTTTGTTTATCTATCTATCTATCTCAGTCTATTCCAAACTATTTATCCATCTTCATACCTAAACAAGAATTACGATAAATTACGATAAATAAACAAGAATTACAACGAGCTGGGGTTGTTATTTTGATAGTCTCCGGGTAGCAATTTTTGAGGCAGGAGACCGGGACGCATTTCCTCATAAATTACCTTACTTTTTTTTATAATATTATACAGAGCAAGTGTTACACTTTTTAAAAAACACTTGCAAAAACATTTTAACTATCACTAGGAGGAGTCAAAAGTTTTGTAATATTTTAGTAATATGAGGCAGAATTTGGCAGTTCCAGATATTTTTTATGTCATGAAAGTGATGAACCTATGGGGTCACAAAAGGTTTTGTGTTCTAAGGTTTAAAAGGTAGCTGGTTATTTCTGGTGGGTGTTCCTAGGGTTTTGCTTTTAACCCCATCATATTTATTGGTCATGCTAAAAAAGAAGTAATTCAAGGAAAGAAAAAGGAAGAGACAAAGACAAAAGGTGGTTTTATGATTTAGGCTTTATTCACCAGTCATAGCCACCAAGTTGCAAGGAAATATCTCCCTAACCAGTAGTAGTGAATAGACACAGTTAAGGTCTCAACTCGAATGGCCAAGAAATTCTCTTGGAGGTTGGAAGCAGTCCTTTTTCCCATGCATGATCAGAAGGTTCTTCCGGTGAAGGCTCATAGGAGTTTTTATATTTTTTTTAAATTTTCAATTTTTATTCTAATTTTATTTTTAATCCCCATATCTCCCTCAATTCTCAAGTGAACTCAACCATCTTTTACTATGTGATACTCCTCATCGAACTCTCAGAAAATCATATTAGTTTGGCACTTTATTTGTACATGAAAATGGCCATTTTTGCCCACTCTCAGGGGGATTATCAGGCCTCAAAAGTCACCTAAAACTCCGAATTGAGTAGTTTTTTCACCATCAGTAAATTCAAGGCATTAGAATCCATGAGAAATAACAATGAAATCGATAGCGTACATTTTCATCCTTATAATGGCGCACCTTTGGATACTCCTCATCGAGTTCTATGAAAAAATCTGGGAGCTGAAAAATGGGATTTAAGGCATTGAATTCATGGAGAAAAAACAATAAAATCAATAAAATCCCCACTGGACTGTGAAATGCCAAGCACATTTGATATTCAATTTTACTTGGCAGATTTGCTTATATACGACCTTGCAATAGTCGAGTTGCTTCATCTAAGAGTTAAAAACATTAAACTCAAAAGTGTCATTCATTTGAGATGATGTAGATCACAGTTTTCAATTTAACACATTATCTAACAGGTTATTTTCTAGTTGAGTAATATGATATTACAGAGTGACCCAGAAAAAACAGAATCCAAATTATTTATTTTCCCATTAAACTAACCCCAACCCTAGCCCTTGTTGGACTCAAACTTTAAAAAATTAAAATTAAAATAAACAGTTTTATTACAAAATTTGTGGGTTCTGTTTTTTCTGGGTCACTCTGTAATATTATGTTATTCAACTAGGGTTAGGTTAGGTCTGGGGTTTAGGGTTAGTTTAATGGGAAAATAAATAAACAATTTTGGTTCTGTTTTTTCTGGGTCACCCTGTAATATCATGTTACTCAACTATGAAATAACCATCTAACGTTATCTATTTCCCATCAATCCCAGAGATTGGAGTGGGAGTCCACATCAGAAGACAACATTGCATGCAAAGAAGCTTTGATTGAAGACGATAGATGACACAAACTTTAGGACGTGATTGTGGAATGCGATCTCCTGAAGCCAGTGCTCCATGAAATAATACTTGAGAAGCTGGTATATTGGAAAGTGTCATCTTGTAGGGGTCACAAAGAGATTGAGAGAAGAACAATTGACCTGAAATTCAGGAAGACAAGGGCATTAATTTCAAATGGGGATTATGTAGAAAAGTAGCACAATATTTTATTTGTATAATAATAAACCTACTAGCAGGATCTGTGGATATACCACAGTGTGATAATTTAATCATTACGTTTGATATGTTTACCTAAGAGCTATTGGAATTAGTTCAATATGTAAAAAATATAATAATCTTGATTTAACTCTTACACTTTTTTCTTTCTTTCCTTCTTTTTATTATGTTTGATTGAAACAGATTAGCATTATCGCCCCCTCTCTCTTTCTTTCCCCTACTCTTTCCTTCTTTCTTTCTCATATTTTTTCTGTGTAGCATGCCCTTTTCTTCCGTTTCTTTCTTTATAATAAAAACGGAATAATCCCTTATTTAGCTGTTTCATTTAATTTGAAAATTCTTTCTTCTTTCAGATGAAATTTAAAAAAATCTTTTATTTATCATAGGTTTGACTAATTCATTGTTTGTTTTCTTCAACAGCGAGGCAGGCTGCCCCAACACAGACAAGAAAGAAATACATTTTACAACCTGCCGACGAAGGTGGTAAACCTTGCCCAACGAAGTTGTTAGATATCAAACATTGCACAGATTTACCTTGGTGCGATGTTTATCTGTGGGAAGTCAGTGAATGGAGTGTGTGTGTGCCACCACCACGTTCACCTTTTTGTGGACAGGCATTACGAGGAAGAAGTGAGTATAATCATTTAGTTCATAGTTGAGTTGAATAGTTTATGTTCTTTTATATGAACATAAATATATATATATATATATATATGAAGTGGTCAAACGATGTGTTTGAAATGGCGAAAGCCGACAATTTTTGGGGAGATTATGTGCTTAATTAAAGTCATACCTAATTTGTTCAATAATTAATTATAATTAAATGAATTAGGCGTGCATATCGGTTTAAATGGGCTGAAATGTACATACAGAGATCGACTTTTTCTCGATTTGTTTATGCTTTACATTTAAACCGATATGCACGCCTAATTCATTTAATTATAATTAATTAATTAACAAATTAGGTATGACTGTAATTAAGCACATAATCGCCCAATATAAGTTAAAAGAAAGGAAATTATTACTCATATATATATATATATATATATATATATAAATGCAAACTTTTTTGTGTGTGTTTATAGAGATATATAGTAAGTATGGATTGATTTTTCATCATAGAGCCATTCCTGCACATGGGAGGAGGCAGCGAAGAGATGTATAAGTTATCCCCTGATATTGTAGAAGCAAAATAATACTCACCATTGCAGTGGTATTCCAACTACTGTCGAGTTGGTAGACTAGACAGCAAGCAAGCTGTATCTCAATACAGTCCTTACATTGCTGCAAACATAATGCAGAATGATCTATATTTATCTAGCACCATATCCACAATGAGACCAACAGCCAATCAGGACTGAAGGAATGCAATCACCCAGGTGTAAATATGAAATATTCCTGAGTGCAATGAATACTAAATTTGTGTAGAAATTCAGTAATGCTTAGTTTTTGTTGCTAAATTCAACAGATTTTAACAGTGTTACATAATCTATGCGGTTGCATAAGAGTATTGTCGGTCCCCTGTAATTCTGAGGGGATGACCCTTTTCATACCATGGCCGGGTCCTTCCATGGAAAATTACAGAAGCCCGCCAAAATACGTGAAGTCACGTGGGATCTGTTCGGTCGCCAGTTTGCAGTTAGACATCAGGCAGAGCAGTGGGCCATTTTAGATCCTGCCTAAAACTGGAACTCACGCGCACTATGTTAGTTAGAGGATTATGTATAGTTAAGGAAATAAAAGTTTGGTTAATGAATGTCTTGGTAACAAGACTAAGAAATGACGACCAGCCAGCAAGAACATAGCAATAGAAAAGCAGACCGAAGTCCCCAAGTCAACTCCACATGTTAGAAGATTCCAGACCAAGTCAAAATGATAGAAGAAATACCAAAGACGATCAGAATACTAAAGACGGCAAAGAAACAGAATTGAAGAAAGAGGTATGCAACATTATAATTATTTAGTGCCAGAGAAGAAGGCGCTATGCGACAACAGTATATCAAACCATCACGGGGAAATTTTTTGCCTCAAAGGTTAAGGAATCACATATATTGTGTTCATGTTTACATTTTTTGTGTAGTTGTTTGAGAGTTTTGCATAGTTATATGATATCAAGTATTCCTATCAAATACAAATAATTTACACACAGTTGTATCACTTTGTAATACTAAAGTTGTATCACTTTGTAATACTAATAATTGTCAAGTAACTAATAATCATAATAATCCTTAGTAAAAAAAAAATGTAACCTAACTATTCTTAATACAAACAATTTACACAGTTATATTGTATCAAGTATTCCTATCTAATACAAATAGTTTTCAAACAGGTATATTTGACCCAAAAAGGATACTAACAAGTTCTACCATTCAGGGTCAGTGGATCTGGGATTAATGACAATGAAGAGGCATGGCATACTCCCCAGGGCTTCAGAATTAGAGCCTCACCATCACATCCAATTTAGTGACAATAGATGTATAAATAAGAATCATGCTTGCTACAAGTGTTGTATACCCTTTTCTTACTTCTTGTCATATTTTCTATTCTGGCTGGCTGCTATTCTGATCGTCTTTGGCTTGGTCTGGAATCTTCTAAGGTCTGGACTTTCTTGGGGACTTCGGGTCTGGTCTTCTATGGGGATTTCGCGTTATCAGAAGCCCTGTGTTATTGTTAGTTTTTAGATAATAAACACAAGACTTCGATTTACTTTTGATCTTATTTTGTTGTTAATCCCCAAACCAGACATCTGCGCAGATCCTCACATCCTACAAGCTCAGCTTCTAACTTCTAACTGACGGAAACTTACTATCCTTAAACCGGAAGACAGGGTGTTCTCTGCCTTCTGGTTCTCACGATTTATCCCCGGAAGGCAAGGTGAGAGTGAGGTCAAGCATTGTCACTCATCCTTCAAGGCCGTGGGCTGCACTAATCGCCATTATGTTTCTACACTACCTTATATAAGTATTAGGGAACCAATAATTATGTAACACAAGATTCCTCCAACAATTCCAATATTCAACTCTGTTTGGATTTAAAAAAAAAAAAGTGCCCATCCTTCACAGACAATACCATTGTATAAACACACACTATAGCTGAACTGGTTATATAAATTTGACATGATCATGCTAAAAACAGTCACATATCTGATGTTACAATTAGTATTCTTTGAAATTTGTGGAAGTGTTCATAAGAAAGAAGATATACATCATATAAATATCAAGATGTATTGGTACTAACCACTAATCATGTCTAGTCTCATTTCATGTTTACCATAGCAAATACATTTCTTAGTTTCCTGTTGTGTATTGTTCACTATCAATATACCATTCAAACTTAGATTTTATCAAAAAGTCTATATTATTAAAATTTATATATATATATATATATATATATATATATGAAAATCATTCTAAAAAATGTTTTCCATAAATCAGAAATGTGTTCAATTCTGAAAGGAAAGAATGCCCAGCTATCACTGAAAGAAACAGTCAAAAATTAATACATTATAGATAACATATTAAGGTCAAAACTGTGCACACCTGTTTTGGACATCTTTTGAGATAACTATAAAATTAAAATCCTTCACATCTTTCTAAATTAAAGCATCACTATCATGGAATGTGTTATGTTAATTTACTATGCACACATGAACTCTTCCAACTATAAATAGCAGCAGGTTCTGCACTTAAGTGAGAGTCGATATTTCAGCGGACAGTTGATAAGACCGCCTTGCGAGTAACCTTCTCATTTGTATATGTTTGTACTACTGTTCTTTGTTAATATATTTGTTTAACTCATTTCCTCTCTTGTGTCTTTATTCTGGCCCTTAACCAAGCCACAACAGAATGCTATTACAAAAAAAAACAAAAAAACAACCAGTTCACAAGTTCAGTCATCAAGTATTTTTATCAAAGTTGAATTCATTGTAGAATAATCATACTAAGTCCAATTACCGTCGAATTGGCGGGACAGGACATCAGGCGGTCGTAGCCCAGAGCAATTCTGGTGTGCTGTAAGGACTGCTGCAAGGTGGCAGGATTTATGGAGCCTCAGAGGATCATACAGACCAAGCAGCCAATCGGGACTCGGGGAGTGGAGTCGCCCAGGTTCCCGTAGGTGCCGGTTGTCTTGACGCTGGTCGGTTGTGCTTGGCCAGGCACATTGTTCAAACCAATTGTTGACTGACTGACTGACTGACTTCAATATAGCGCTGCAAACAGGATTTTTTTTTTTTTTTGAATTTCTATTTGTCTGAAATCAATGAATAAGGGTCTGTTTTCTGGAGAGTCAATATTTCAGTGGACAGTTGATAAGACCACCTCACGAGTAACCTTCTCATTTGTACTACTGTTCTTTGTTAATATATTTGTTTAACTCATTTCCTCTCTTGTGTCTTTATTCTGGCCCCTCACCAAGCCATAACAGAATGCTATTATAAAAAAACAAAAAAAAAAACAACCAGTTCACAAGTTTGGTCATCAAGTATTTTTATCAAAGTTAAATTCATATTTCTATTTGTCTGAAATCAATGAATAAGGGTCTGTTTTCTGGAGAAACCAAAAAAATTTGTTGAAGTTTGACCAAAAAATTAAAAAAAAAACTTTTCAGAATCAGACAAAAGTTAAACTGTCAGAGAAGATGTCAGAAAATAACTGCCCAAAATTTGACATGACTTAAGTAGTCATTCTTCTATCCCTATTCCCCCCACCCTTATCTCACTGTACACTGTGAAGACTAAGTTATAGAAAAAACGAAAAAATAAATATATATATATATATATGTATATATAAAAGACAGACCCAGCCAGTTTTATAGAATTCTTATTTGTTGCCTGCCAAAAAGTCAACGTAATCCGTTGAAATGCCAGAGAAATGGTCGGGTTAGAAACCTGAAGCCATGATGATGAACTGACACGTTTGGAAGATAAAAAGAAAACTGATTGTGTTGGCTTTCAAGTTGCAGCAGGTTTTACGATTCTTGTCTCCCTTAATTCAAAGAATTATTTGATTCTATTTTGATCTTTTCCTTTTTGATTCCTCACACATATATATATTAAGCATATAAGTGTCTTAATATATATATATACATATACGTATACATATATATATATATATATATATATATATATATATATATATATGTGTGTGTGTGTGTGTGTGTGTTGCTTTTTGAGTACATCAGATTTAAATTTACTTACTCTATGGCTTTCACATGCCACAACATACACAACATACATCCTGGAACAACATACAAATGTCTATGTATTTATCTATTGGGAATATATCTGATGTCTGGATACATATGCTCACACATTATTTGTGCATCTAATGTATACTTATGAGATGTACATATATATCCGTATATATGAGCAGAATACATATATAACCACACACATTTAACAGAATATATGTACATATGGCCAAAAATGTTTTTTAACATTCCATGAATTAGAATTCAAAACTTATTTTTAAAAATCAAAGAAACAATGTAATCTTTGCTGTATTATGAAGAAGAAGGATTTTTTTTAAATCACATGTAAAAAATAATTTTATTAAGTTAAAATCTGTCTTTTTTTTTGGGGGCAGATAATTTTTTCCATTTTTTCTCTCTTGAAGAAGTGCTCTTTTTAACATGTATTTATTGGTGTCAATCAGTCAGTATACTGTTGGTTTGGACAACAGCAACTGTCTAAGCACAACTGAACTACTGCCCAAAGCAGCTGGTACTTATGGAACTCAAGAATAGTCCATTGATGTATTTGGGTGATTCCATTCCTTGAGTTCTGATTGGCTGCTTTTTCTATGATGTTATGAGTCTTCATAGATACTCTGGCATTCTGCAGTGGGATTGCAACAAGGTTAGATCCGTATTGGGTTATGGCTACTTGTTGCCATGTCTTACCAATTCGATGGTAATTGGAACTTAGGATGATTATTCTACAGAGTCTAATTCAAATATTATGCAAGTTATCATCTATATAATTCACATAAGATTTTGTTAATATCTTTGTTAATTTGTGATCGTTCGTGGTTTTATTTTGTTTCATATTCCATGTATCATGTAACAAAGACTGATTGTTGAATCTTGCCAAACAAATTTTTGGGCTATAGTTTCAAAATTCATGCATTATTTTTCATAGCAGAGAAAAATGAATTTATTTAAAAAAAGCTAAAAATTCTTCAAAATAGTGGAGTAGTTTTCAAGTCAGAGGAAAAAATAAAAAAGGGAGTAGTATTAAAGTCAGTGGAAATAAAAAGGGTGTGGTGAAGTAGTGGTCAAGTCAGTGCTTTATTGTGGATCAACTATATCATTAAGAACTTGATTTAAAGTAGGGACGTCCAAAAGAGGTGCTCACAGTTTTGACCTTAGAATTTAAAATGATTTAGAAATATTTAAATGAATTCTTACTTGAAAAAAATATATATACTGCTTCAATCGCTTGATAAAAGCATAAAATTAAGCACAATTAAAATTAAAAAAATGTATTTTAAAAGTTGTTTCTTTTTTCTTTTCAATTAAAAAACCCCGCAGATTTTGAAAAAATCAGCCATTTTTAATGACCAGTCCAAAAAACTCAATCTCTGATTTCCCCAAAATCAATTTATTTAAATAAAAACTGTTTATAAAGTTGGAATAGACAAAACCATGACATGTTGGATTCAAATGTTGGTGGCGCTAAATTACAAACCTGATTCTTGTTTATAACTTTGAGGTGCATTATTAACATTACAAGCATTTATTTTTTAAAATATTTTAACTCATTCCTTGTGTTAAAAGGTTTTGGCTGATCCATTCAACTGCCTTCTTCAGATCTATATCCTGTCTTATTGTCTTCTTTTTAATAAAAAATCTCTTTATTTTTTTTTTAACTATAAAATCTTTGAATTAATTAAAGCAGCCATAGTAAACACCTATTCACTTTGTTTTCGCTTCTTTCTCCCTATTGCCCTTATATGGCAAGCCCCAACGCCTTTTTATCATATGGGTGCTAGAAGGCGTGGCTGCGGGTCTACATGTCCTGGGAATGACATTAAACTCTATCTGATGGTGAGGTTCCAGTTTTGGAGGTTTGGGAAATGTGGAGCACCCCTTCATCACCATTGCTCCCTGGTCTACTCTGACCCGGAGTGGTAGTACCTGTTAGGGTCCCATCTATAGGTTAAATAGAAAAATGTATTTAAAAAAAAAATTCTATTATCCATTAAGAATTGATTTATTTCAAAACTTTATCAGCATTAAATGACCCACTGAGGTTGATATGCCGTAAAAAACAAACCAAACCAAACAAATCTCTTCTTTCTGTTGGAATTTTCATAAATGATTTGGTATTGATTCAGCCCTCAGCTAAATTAATCCCAAATCTATATTCCTCAAACAACATTTCCTTAGAGATATGTATGCAAATATCTACAAAAATAATTAAAAAAAAAAAATGTTTTTTCAGTTATTTTCAAGATCAGAAATGTAAATACTTTAAAATATTTCATATCTATTATTTTGATTTTTCGGACTGTTGTCCTCATCTTTATTGTCTAATAGGGAAGTTCCAATTTTGGAGCTCTGGGAGAGTATGGAGTACCTCCCAGTCGCACTTTGAGTGGTAGTACCTGTTAGGGTCCCATCTATGGATTAAATAGATCAAAATGAGTTTTGAAAATCCAATAAGAATAATTTGAACAAAATGTCTTCGTTTCTCTGACTTTTTGAGATGAGGCTTGATTTGTTGGATTATTCGGACTATTGTCCTCATCTTTATTGTTACCTGAAAACAAGGTTCCTGTGTTCAAAGAGAAAGTTCTCGAGTTCAACAAGAAATACCCAAAGAAAGCCGGAGGGCACATTGTACGAAACTTTGTACAGATATCTCTAGACTGTAGGTTCAATCCTGGTCAGGTGCAGCAGTAACTGAATAATAATTAACACAGCTTAACACCTGTACCCCAGCTATGGTTAGCGGAAAGAAAACAGGATACCCCTGTGGACTGAATAAATGGTTAGGTTCAAAGTTCTGTGATGGCTCCCGATTACAACAAGAAGGTTCCTGATTATGACAAGAAGGTTTATGAGTTCAAGAAAGTTCCCAAGTCGAACAAGGAATACCTGCCGGAGGGCACATTGGTTGAAACTTTGTACAGATAACAATAAAGAAGAAGACAATAGTCTGAATAATCCAAATGATACAACATGTCATCAGTACAAAATAACTCAAGGCTTGACATACTGTAAAATCCAACCAACCAACCAGCCATCGTCTTGTGATATTTAAAAACAATGTTTTGGCCATTGTACCCTCTAGCCTTTTTCAGGTGTATTGAAGTCAGTCAGTCAGTCTACTATTGGTTTGAACAACAGCAACTAGCCAAGCACAACTGAACCAGTGTCAAGACAACTGGTACTTATGGGAATTCAGAATAGTCCACTCATGCATTTGGGTGATTCCATTCCTTGAGTCCTGATTGGCTGCTTGGTTTGTATGATGTTCTGAGGCTTCATAAATAAGCTGCCATTTGCAGCAAACCTGATTCGTATTGGGTTACGACTACTTGCTGCCTTGTCTTACGAATTCAACGGTAATTGGAACTAGTATGATTATTCTACAAGGTGTACCTTGTCCATGTGAGCCAAGCAATGATTCAGCTTGAGAAATCAGTTTTAATAGTTTGACTGCTGAGCAAACAAATTGAGGTTGATTAGACTACTGTTGGTTTGAATAACAGCAACTAGCTAAGCCCAACTGAAGCAGTGTCCAAGACAGTTGGTATTTATAGAAATCAAGATAGTCCATTCATGCATTTCGGTGATTCCATTCCCTGAGTTCTGATTGGCTTCTATGATATTGTGGAGTTTTATTATAAATACCCTGTCATTTTGCAGTGGAATTGCAACAGGACGGGATTGTATTAAGTTACAACCGCTTGTTGCTGTGTCTTCCCAATTCGATGGTAATTGGAACTTAGCTTGATTATTCTTCAGTTGAATAACTTATGAAGATCTCATTCACATAATGATGTCATCGTTTTTGCACACACAACTATCTGAGAAGTGTCACAATCATTTATCTCGATAAAGATGAGGACAAGTTAAAAAATTTTAAAATACATATCAAGCCTTATCTAAAATTCAAACAAATAATATTTCATATTTACCATCAGAAAATAAGGGATAATGTTTAGATCAAACTTGAAAATGAAAAAAAAAAAATGTCTACTTCTTAATTCAATTCCTACAAAAATTATTTTTTTCCTACCCAATCCAGACCCTTTAAATTCTGCAGAAAGAAAGAGAATCCTGTTTTACTACATTTTAAAAATAATCTATTACACACGGAAAATGTCCTGTTTCCTTTCTAAAAGTTTTATTTTGACTATCTAGAACTTTGGAGACAAATGACTTTAACAACTGATCTCGATTGTTTCAGACAGGTGTCTATAACAGAATGCTAACTTCATGTATGGGTATATATATGGGTATATATATATATATATTTGTGTGTGTGTGTGTGTGTGTGTGTGTGTGTGTGTACAGAGTTGAATTACATTCTTTTGGTCACATTCATATTATGAAATAAAAGCTGTAGAATGATCAAGTCATATGTTATATCTGTGTGTTTGTGGCTGTTTATGTCCCATTTTACCATAAATTTCAATTCATTTCTTTTGACTGGTTTCTGAAGACTGAAATATGACCTCTTGACTTGCCAGTTCAGAATTGAAAAGCATTGTCAGTTCAGTAATAAGCTATTTTAAACCCTCAGACTTTGAGTCTCCATCAAACAATGCTTATCAATATGAAATAGAAAAAAAAAAATGTATTTCTGTATTCTATACTCAGACGAAAATCATAAATATTATTTAGAAAAAAATCTAGAAAACCCCATTAAAAGGGTGAATAAATTTGAAGGTAAAGCATGCTTTTATTTCAAACTAAAATCTTCTAAAGATACTAATAAGGATTATTTGTTTGTTTTGTTTTACGGCATATCAACCTCAGTGGGTCATTTAATGCCAATAAAGTTTTGAAATAAATCAATTCTTAATGGATAATACAATTTTAAAAAAAAATACATTTTTCTATTTAACCCATAGATGGGACCCTAACAGGTACTACCACTCCGGGTCAGAGTGGACCAGGGAGCAATGGTGATGAAGGGTGCTCCACATTCCCCAAACCTCCAAAACTGGAACCTCACCATCAGATAGAGTTTAACATCATTCCCAGGACATGTAGACCGCAAGCCACCGCCTTCTAGCACCCATATGATAAAAAGGGGTGGGGCTTGCCATAAGGGCAATAGGGTTGGGAAAATCATATAGGTGCTAGAGCTTGACGTGACCAGCCGATTGATTGGAGGGGGCCTCTCCGACTGCCCTAGCCCATGATAGGGCCAAAGTGGAGTATTGCATGTCATGAATTGCTTATCCACCTGGGCTCTATCCTTAAGCATCACGGGTCGCCACCCACGGCCAACAGGTTGCCCCATTGGGGGAGTCTTACCCCTCTGCAGAGGTGCAGTCGGTGCATTCTAACGCCCCAGCCGACAGGGCAGTAATAAGGATTAGGAGTGAATTAGGATATTAAAAATGGTTAGTAGTTTAGAATATAGCTGTTATTTTTTTTAATGAAATGATTAAGTGTGTGTTTCATTGTGATAAAAAATGTACTAGCTCATAGTAGGTTTGGCACTCCACCTCAAACGCTAAAACCATCTGCTTACGGGCAAGTCATGTTAAAAGCACCAGTTCCCACGAGATCACCGAAGTTAAGGAGCGATGAACATGTTCAGTACTTAGATAGGGGGCCATTTAAGCATCAGCAGGTACTGTAAGCAACCTGATATCAAAATTACTTGAAAATGGGATAGGCTTCTTCGCTGTCAGTCTGATAGTGACAATAGTCCACTCTGCCGACTTATATTTAAATAGTGTAGATGTAGCAGGAAAAGTAAAATTGGACACATATCACAGTGAATAAAAGCGTTGGGTTTAAGACAGTTCTAAGTAACAGTTATTTCTATGCTGCAGGTTCAATCCTGGTCAAGGGCAACAGTAACATAGAATAATAATTAACACATCTTAACACCTGTACCCCGGCTATGGTTAGCAGAATGAGAACAGTATACCCCCGTGGATTGAATAAATGGTAGGGTTCAAAATCTACAAGAATAAACTACTAAAACATAATTAATACAAGTTGCTACAAATAGTGAAGTGTTGATTTGAACAACAAGCTAAGCACAACTGAACCAGTGCCAAGACAACTGGTATTTATGGGAATCCAGAATAGTCCACTCATGCATTTGGGTGATTCCATTTCTAGAGTCCTGATTGGCTGCTTGGTTTTTGTATGATGTTAGAAGGCTTCCTAAATAAGCTGGCATTTTGCAGTAGTATTCACAGCAAAACAGATTTGTATTGGGTTACGACTGCTTGCTGCCTTGTCTTACCAATTTGATGGTAATTGGAACTAGTATGATTATTCTACATCTGCCCTTCCACCCCCTCTCTCATTGCGCGAGTGTATTGGCCTTTGAGGGAAATTAATTCCTTTCGGCCAGGCTGATTACAGGGGAGCAATCTTGACAATGCACAGGATATTTTCATGGGCATTGGTTTAGGGGGCGGAGTGACATTGGGTGAGGCCAGGTCCTTAGTGTTGAAGTGTGGGGGTTTAGAGTTGGAGCCAATGGGATCAAGCATAGCACTAGGCCTTGGTGTGGGTTTGGGTTTTGTGATCATCTTTTTCAGAAAGCGGCGGTTTCTGAGTGGGATCCTACCCGATCCGTCCACTCGGACCCGGTATTGCCGATGTGGGAGAACTTCTATGATGGTGCCTGTAGTGGTCCACCGGCCGTTTGATGGGTTCTGGATGGCTACTTTGTCACCATTCTGTAGCAAGCCAAGATTGTGTGTGTGCCTGTTGTATCTTTCTGACAGCAGGACGTTCTGTTGACAAAAGCTCTCCTCTCAATGTTGTGCCGCGGCTATCCATTCAGGATGTGGTTTGTAGAGGATGGGTCTCAATGGGATTCAAATCCTGGAGCCGTTGGTGAAGCAGCAACTGTGCTGGGGATAGGCCAATGCCTTGAATGGGGGCATTGCGGTATTGGGGGATTGCTTGGCCAACACTATCATTGTCTAGTGAAACCTGAGGGCCTGTGTTGCTATGGATTATCCTCTAGTATTACCCAGGGTAATTGAATAAATATATTTCTAAGACCATTTTATGCATATTTCTCTATAAGAGTTACAGTTACACATCCACACAATCAGAATTTTGCTAATATATAGATATGAAGCAGCTGATAAATTCAAGTTATTCATGAACTGTTAAATTTTCTTGTCATGCAGAAGTTTATACTGACTCTTACAATTACCACATATTCAAATGGTTTCGTATAAGAGAATGAAGCAACAATTTATCTGTTAGAATTGGCATCCTAGATATTCCAGTAGAAATTAGTAAGTTGGAGTTAGTCCCAGTTTCATATGTGAATGTTTCATTGTTGGATATTGTAGCATTCATTTGAGCATTCCTGTCATCTATTTTGCTTATTGCTACTGCTACTAAACTTTTGGCCAGGACCCAGTTTGGTATATAAAATGCCCCACTCCCAGAAGGTCGTTCTCCTATCCCTGATCAATAAAGCTGAGCCAAAAGTAACATTACTCATAACCAGATACAGCATTAAAATACTTATAGCAGGCAGAATATGGCCTTGTGCAAACCAAAGTCCCCATAAATTTTCCTTATGCCTGTCCATTGAGAATACAGTGGTGGCAACTGTCTCTCGAGTAGACAGTGTAAAGCTACTTGCCTTTGGACTAATGTTATGGTTGATCTGGGATATACAGCCTTTCTAAACAATTTTCAGGAGCATTTTAGCACATATTAAACGTATGAGTTTTGATAAACAGTTCCCAGAGACAGTGCCAGATTGTACGATTCTACAAGAAATAATAAAGTGAAGATAACTATTTTATCCACTCTTCATGAATTGTGGATTTGAAAAAAAAAAAA
This sequence comes from Doryteuthis pealeii, assembly GCA_023376005.1. Lineage (NCBI taxonomy): Eukaryota > Metazoa > Mollusca > Cephalopoda > Myopsida > Loliginidae > Doryteuthis > Doryteuthis pealeii. Next base: position 25,466,554 of record CM042143.1, read on the forward strand.
AAAATGGTTAATCAGTTTGTCTTGCTAATAGTAGTCGTCGGGGTGGCCTAATGTCGGTATCAGCCATGCAGCGAGGGAATCTATCCCCTTTTCAATAGCGCTATACCAAGGAGATTGTTTTTGCATCTGGGGTGGAGCGCCACACCTACCATCAGCTCCTTACTTTACCACACAGTTCCCTGTGCTACTCATACGCTGAGTTGGCGAGGGCGGGTATCGAACTAGGAACCTTGTGGTTTCTAGCCGAACCCGGCCCGTCTCGCTAATAATCATCACTAATATTCCAACTGTGGTTCTCAGTAATGTATAATTACCTAACTAAAGTAGATTCTTAAATATCTACATTGAATATATATATATATATATATTATATATATATTATATATATTAGTATATTAAGAAAAATGAAAAAAACACAGGTTTAAATTGGTTAAGTGGTGAGTTTAAAACCTGTGTTTTGTTTTCACTTCCTTTCTTCACATATTATATAATATATATATATATATATATATAATATTTAATATACCAAGTGTGTTGGTAAATCCTTGCGGTGAGAAAAAAACCAGCAAATAGTTTGATTGTAAAAATATACTACCAAACATCAACTGGGGAGAAAAAAATTTTTGAAAAAAAAAGAAAAGACCAAGATAGTTGTACCAACAAAAAATAATCTATTGGTACAGTATTTGGCCAAAAGAAAAAACAATGTATATGTATATATATATGTATATAAGATATATATATATTCATATAACCGCTAGGAGAAAGCTAATAAGTAAAAAGTGCTCAATACCTAAGTAGAGCAAATAATAAAGATAAATCTAATGAGTCAGACGAACCTACTATTAGTTTCGCTTAATGCTCTTCAGGGCTAAGATATGACTCTTACGTCAGCTACATTTTCGCTTAATGCTCTTCAGGGCTAAGATATGACTCTTAAGTCAGATCTTAGCCCTGAAGAGCATTAAGCGAAACTAATAGTAGGTTTGTCTGACTCATTAGATTTATCATATATATATATATATATATATATATGTGGGAGTAAATATGGAAATAAATCCGACAGTATCAAGAAATTTGGAAAACGAAGTGTTCAAAAAATAAGATGAATTAATTTATCGACGCTTAAATGTTTCAGTTTATTCAACCTTCCTCAGGATTGATTATGGGAGTTAAAAAGATATTTTTATAGTTTCTGTCATCCACCAATTTCTTCATCCCATAATCAATTCTGAGGAAGGTTTAAATAAACCGAAACATTTAAGTGTCGATGAATAGATTAATCTTATTTTTGGAACACTTCATTTTTCAAATTTCTTCATATATATATTAATATTATATATATATATAAATATATATATTTTTTGGGAGAATAAGTGCTTAATTGGAGTCGTACCTAATTTGAAAATTAATTAATTAATAGTGAATTAGGCGGGAATACCTATTGAAATGTATGGCTAAACAAATCGAGAAAAATCAATCTCTGTACGTACATTTCGGCCTATTAGGCCTCATCAGCAGAGCTATAGATCGGAAGACCGCCCTGTGCGTGATTTGAAACCGGACTGCCAAGCTGACAGGCGAATAACATAACCCCTACACCAAACGGACCTCTTAGATTTTACGATTTGTTTAGAGTGGGTTAATATTCCTCTTCTAGTGACTTTTATTACACGACGATATGATAATAGATAATATGATAATATGATAATAGTTCACTATTAATTAATTAATTTTCAAAATTAGGTACGACTCCAATTAAGCACTTATTCTCCCAAAAATTGCCGGCAAAAAAGCCATTCCAAACAAACCGTGTTTACAACTTATCATATATATATATATAATATATATATATATATATATATACTAGATTTACTCACAGGTCACTTTTGACAGCTATATAGCTTTATGTTAGTTGAAACATTTATCAAACTTATATCGTAAATGTGTATTAAAAAAATCAGGGATTAAAAACATTTTACCCATCATTTCTAATTAAAGCTAAATAAAAATATAATACAGATAAATAAATCAATGATATATTAAAAAATTAATTAAAAAATAAAACAAATTAATAAAGGATCAAACATAATAAAAAGACAAATAAAAGACAGAATATAAACAAGAATAATATAATAAAATAAACAGTTTAAAACAAGAATATATAATGAATCAAAGATAATGAAATAAATATATAGAAAATGAATCTTTATATAAATATGTATAATAAATTTATTTTTAATTTTTTTAATCCCGGGCAACACCTTTTTGGTGACTAAAAAGTTAGGGTTTGATCATTACTTGAGAATATATGATTGTATTCAAAAGCACTAAATCTATCTATCATATGTGCTCAATGTCACGACCACAGGGTTATAGAATTGTACTACAGATAAAAAGTCTGGGTTAGCTCGGTAGAGAATTTGGCTAGAAAGCACAAGGTTCCTAATTCAATACCGACCCTCGCTAACTCAGCGTATGAGTAGCACAGGGATCTGTGCGGTAAAAGTAAGGAGCTGATGGTAGGTGTGGCACTCCACCTCAGATGCTAAAACAATCTCCTTGGTCTAGCGCTAGTGAAAAGGAGATAGACTCCCTCGCCGATTGGCTGATACAGATTTTAGGCCACCCCGACGACTTTACTTACTTTACAGATGAATAAAAATCCAATTCTCTTTTAAATTTTTTTAATTGTTATTTCTCTTATCAACATAGATTTTCTGTTCATATTGTCTCTGGTTTCTACAGATAAAATATAATTTTCACAACTTTTCAATTACCTGAACTAGTATCAATTTCTTGGACTCGAAATATGTGCAGTTTCAAATTAGAGAAATCAAGAAGCAAATTAGAAGTTGATGAAATAAACAAACTTAAAGACTTTAAAACTAAGTTGTAAATCTTGTAAGAGTTTTCATCTGCCTTGTAAATATATGCACAATATTTTGCCTATTTCCCCATTTTCGGTATTAGTATGGTGACTTTTCATTGATCAACAAGCAACCATAGAGAGATGCAGATCAAGTGAAATTTTATAAATCAGATATATAGAATATGAAAGGTAAAAATTATATGATACTGATGCAAAGGAATCCTTTGATATAGTTACAGTTAAGTAAAAGTGCACATTTCTTCTGCAAATGATTAAAGGTCCTTCTATGTATATTGGACTTACTGATTATAGATGAAAGAAAATTATACACACTAGTATTTAGAGCATAGGTGTGTGTGTGTGTGTGTATATATATATATATATTTATGTACACACTTCATATATGTACACACACTTTATATATATATATATATATATATACTATACACAGCAAACACACACACATGTATATATTATACACAACGCACACACACACATACCATACATAACGCAAACACACACACACACACATGTATATATTATACACAACGCACACACACATACCATACATAACGTAAACACACACACACACATACCATACATAACGTAAACACACACACACACACATATATATATATATATATTATACACAACACAAATACACACACATGTATATATTATACACAACACAAATACACACACACACATATACATATTATACACAACACAAATACACACACACATATATATATATATATTACACGCACACACACACACACACATACATATATATATATATACCACCACACACATTATACACAATATACACACACACACACATATATTATACACTACACACACACACACATATATTATACACAATACACACACACATATATCATACATAATACACACACACATATATCATACATATTATACACATTACACACACACGCATTATACACATTACACACATTATACACACACACACACACACACATATATATATGTATATATACATACAAATGCATACCCACCATATATGTGTGTGTGTAGTAATCATTGATTAGTAGAGGGCTAATGTGAGTTTTTAATCTTGGTAAAATAATATGTTATCAAGTATTCTTATCAAATACTAATACACAATTATATAATTTCAAGTTACTTTTTCTAGTGAAAGGGTAAAATTAATCCATTTGACCCATAGATGAAACCTTAACAGGTACTACCACTCTGTTCAGAGTGAAACTGGGAGTACTCCGTACAGCTCCAAAACTGAAGATCAAACACCAGATACTGTTGAGTGTCATATGCAGGAAACCCCTTTTAGAAGGTTTTATTTCTCTGAAGAGGAGGAAGTTGACATGTTCTAAGTCCTGCTAAAGGGAGCGGGATGTATATATGCATCTGTAGAAATTTTGGTTTTTAAAATATTGCAAAAAAATATTGAGAAAGAATGAAAACTGATCCAAAAAATCACTGCTATTTTATGATGAATCCACAAAAGCTCAAAGACTATTTGACCTTTGAAGCACTTGAAATGTTTTTTCTGATCCTAAGGACAAATTGCTTTCCGGGGGTTTTTGGCAAGCAGATGAAATTATTGTTTGAGGATTACCAATAACTGCCGAATGTATCATCTCCTTTCAAGATGTGTCAACATTAGAAAAGAAAATAAGAAAAAAAAGAAAATCAAGGAGAAAATTTTTGCTACTTTGAAGCTCTGGTATATGTATTTATTGAAACCTCTCCTGCACGATGTGACAAGGTCAATTTTTAAGCCGAGGTTAACAGGTTTGAATTCAGTTTTCTTTCTAGACCAGTTATCATGCCAAGGTTAAAGAGCACAGTATGCTCTATTATTTACCCATAGATGAAGGGAAAATATTTAGATTTATATCTCTCCTCCTCAAGAGAATCAGTGTTATGTGAAATGAAAACAGCCTCATGCAGGATTTGAAATCAAGCCACTACATCCATTTTGAAGCTGTGGTATAAACCTTCAGGGCACGAACCTATTTTTACCCATTTTGATTAGAAACAAAGTTTTGTCTTTGATTAAAGTTATATCTTATTTATTTTTAAAGCTTGTAAAATTATCACAAGAAAATTATTGTCTGCATGTGTATCACACAAAGTTAATATTATCATTTCAAAATTACAAATGAACAAAAATCACTTTGGTACAAAAGGTAGTTTAGAAAATAAAAATTCAGAAATTGTTACATAATTGTTACACCTTGTATGTATATAAATATCTTAGTATGTTCACATATATCTATCTCAGTCTGTTAATTATCAACCTCGGAATACTTTTATCTATGTCCATTTATCTCTTCCTCATATATATATATATATATATATATATATATATATATATATATATATATACACCTTAGTATGTTCACATTTATCTATCTATCTATCTAGCTTAATCTGTTAATAATCTATATATCTATCTCGGTTCATTCATCTTTCAATGTGTATTCCAGGATTATTTGTTGAATTTTGAAAATAAATTTATATTGTGTTGGATCTATGAGATTAATAAAAAAAGAATAAAAAAAGGAGATTATATTCAAAAATATTTGTGTAGATATTGAAAACAAGATTTGGATTCAAAATGATGACAATAGTTATTTGTTACTCAAATTTTCGTTTTTTTACATTTCTACTTTATTTCACTTTTCATGAAAAAAAAGAAATATCTCTAAAAAAAAAAAAAAAAAAAAAAAAAAAAAAATGTTTGTTTTTTCTTACATTGTTTTGTAATGTGGAAGTTAACAGAAGATTCTTTTCTTTCTTTCAGATGTTACATGCAAAGATCAGCGTAACAATGAGTACAAACCTGATGTCTGTTTGGAACGTGTAGGCCCTATGCCTGATGTAGCAGAGCCATGCTTTGTCCCATGCATTGAAAAATGCTTTTTAACCGAATGGGAACCCTTTAGCCACTGTATTGAAGGCTGCAATGGATATAGGTTTAGAAATCGGGAACTAACGGGTAAGTATTTTTTTAACAATTGTTCAGACTTTAAATAAACGCATCGACACAAATCATCATCATCATCAAGACATGCCAACAAGAAGGATTTCTTTGACTCTCTCTTGCCATCCGTCCCTACTGTCCATAAGACTAGGTAGGTCCTCTAGCCAGCACCCAGTTTCTGCTAAGTTGAGTATTTTGGTTATATATATATATATATATATATATATTTGGGAGAATATGTGTTTAATTGAAGTCGAACCTAATTTATGAAAGTTAATTAATTAATAATTAATTAATTAGGCGGGGTTACCTATTTAAATTTAAGGCTAGACAAAATCGAGAAAAATCAATCTCTGTATGTACATTTCGGCCTATTAGGCCTCATCAGCAGAGCTATAGATACGTTTGGTGTGGTGGGAAGACGCTTGACAGTCAGCTTGACAATCAGGTTTCGAATCGCACACGGGGCGGTCTTTGTATCTATAGCTCTGCTGATGAGGCCTAATAGGCCGAAATGTACATACAGAGATTGATTTTTCTCGATTTTGTTTAGCCTTAAATTTAAATAGGTAACCCCGCCTAATTAATTAATTATTAATTAATTAACTTTCATAAATTAGGTTCGACTTCAATTAAACACATATTCTCCCAAATATTGTCGGCTGAAAATAGCCATTCACAAACATCGTCTGTTTGTTTACTTCTCATATATATATATATATATATATATATATATATATATGAGGTAGGTAGAAGGATGGTGAACAAGAAATGAAAACTCAAAACATCCTTCTGTTCACCATCCTTCTACCTACCTCATTCTGTCGGATTCTACTACATCCATCCTATCTCCATATATATATATATATATATATACAATATATATATATATTGTGAAGAGAAGTCTGCGAACCTCTGTTTTTTTATAATCGATCTTGAAGTGTTAGAGAGAAAAAAATCTATTTAAAATAGTTGATGAAAGCAGTGTTCCTATATTTAAAAATTTATATCCTTAGATTTATCTTCCGTAATAATTTATTTTTCCTCAAACTAACGAAAGCCCTGATGAAGATCTATCAAAACACTGTAGCGTAGGCGAAATAAACATTATTCATTTATAAACTTGTGTTTTTAGGGGCCGGGTTAGCTCAGTCGGTAGAGCGTTTGGCTAGAAACCACAAGGTTCCTAGTTCGATACCGGTCCACACCAACTCAGCATATGAGTAGCACAGGGATCTGTGCGGTAAAGTAAGGAGCTGATGGTCGGTGTGGCGCTCCACCTCAGATGCTAAAACAATCTCCTTGGTCTAGCGCTATTGAAAAGGGGATAGACTACCTCGCTGACTGGCTGATACCGACTTTAGGCCGCCCCATCGACTTTTTTTTTTATATCTTATTATCTGTGTTGTCAGCACATCTTGATGATGATAATGATGTGTTTTTCTGTCTGTAACCAACACTATTGTATTAATGAGTAAAATTAACATGTTGATTATCAGAGATGGTTTCCGGTATGATTTTAAACTTGTAACAAATGTATAAAAATAGCCCATTAAATATGTACAGTAGTGAAGGTGAAGTCTCAGATGTTGTTCATAGAGGTTTTCAGCTCAAAACAAATCACTGGGAAATGCATTTAATTACCTTTTTGAAGCATTTAATTAAATTTTTGAAGCTAAGAGTTGCTTGTAGTCCTTCTCATAATGTTTAAAGGTAATTTATGAGGAAGTGTGTCCCGGTCTCCCGCCTCAAAAACCGCTACCCGGTGACTATAAAAATAACAACCCCAGCTTGTTGTAATTCTTGTTTATTTACCGTAATTTGTCGTAATTCTTGTTTAGATATGAAGATGGATATATAGTTTTGAATAGACTGAGATAGATAGATAGATAAACAAACAAAATAATATAGATAGATACAAACAAATGGAGATAGATAGATATTTTCGACAAGTAAATGCATTTGGGGGGTGGGGCGCTTCTTTTTTTGTTGTAATTCTTGTTTATTTAAACTAAAAACAAGACATTAAACAAACATGAATTAAAAAAAAAATCTTAGTATTTAAAGTAATATAGATAAATATGAACAAATTGAGATAGATATATAGATAGATAGATAGATAGTTTTGAATAGACTGAGCTGGGTTGTTATTTTAATAATCACCGGGCAGCAACTCTTGAGGCAGGAGACCGGGACGCACTTCCTCATAAATTACCTGTTTAAATTTTAACCTTGCAACATTATTACTCACGTATTGGTTGACCCATGAAATCAGTAATTTATAGAATTAATTCTTGAAGCCAAGAGTTGATTCTGCTCCTAATCCTTCCTATTAGCATTGCAAAATTATTACACATGTACAGGTCAACTCCCAATTTTTTGCTAAAAATTAGATGCATTTGGTTTTGATGATGAATTTTGAACTTTTATTTCAAGTGGATTACTTTCAACACATTAAATTCTTGCATTAACATTTCGTCTAAAGTGATTGTATAAAAATGAATGACATTTGAAGAATAAATCTTTTTGGTGGCAAAATAATTTTAATACTTCTATTTTTAATTCATTTAAGTTTTTTACTACTGCATTGTCTGTTCAAAATGATATTCAATACATATTGATCCAAAATAGAAAAATGGTTATTTCCTAGTTGAGTAACATGATATTACAAATAAAACAGAACCCAAATTATTTATTTATTTTCCCATTAAACTAACCCTAAACCCTAACCCTAACCCCACTAGTTTCTTCTTTATCAGTAAAAGATTCACAAATTGAGGGGGAGTAGTTTGATGATTAATTTTCTTAAATTGTTTCTTTTTTAAAAAATGATGAATAAAATTTTAAAAAGGTGTAGTATGTATCTGATAAATTAAACCTATTTTCCTTTATTAAAATCTTTATCTAAAAAAAGTATCATACTAGTTACTCAATCAATTAAAGAAAAAATGTTCCATAATTGTTACATTTATCATACAGAATTTATTTTCAAACATAACAAGTATTATGTGACATTGATAGCATTTTTTAAACTAAAACCATAAACAGGAGAGTTCCCATGACATAGTGGCTACTATGCTCGACTGCTACATCATGGTAAGTGAGTTTGAACTCCAGTTACACTATTACATTCACTTTTAGACACATAACTTGGGGAAAGGTATAAACCACCACATTCTTCTGCTATGGGTTAGATACTACCACTACTGTTTTTCTACAAGGATGACATTAAATAATCAATAAGTTTGATATACCATTAAACAGAAACACCAAACCAAACCATAAACATGATTTTGTCCATTTTGCCAAATAATAGAGATTAGATCTCTATTTGGCTGTAACCAAAACTACTCCACTGCTTACATTACATTACCCAAAATTGTCATAACATAGAATACACTAAAAATTTGAGCATGCAACTTTAGATAATCCTCAATGTTTAAAAAAAAAAGTTGTAATTCATGCCCTGTTTATATATATTTATATTTATCAGAACTAAGTTTCCATTTCAAATGGTTTTATTTTTTTTACTCCTTTGATAAATTTGATGATTTTAATTCTGATAAAACTCACTGACATTGATTTTTTTAACTCCAGCCCCTCAGGCAATATCTTTCAGAAATTAATTTTTAACCCCCCCCCCGGAGGTTTTTTTTTTTTTTTTTTTTTTTTTTTTTTGCTAGTATATTTAATTAAAATTTTATTTGCATTTACTATATTAGAATAATTAATATTTATATGTATGGGTGGGTATAGTAAAAAGATGTTTCTCCTATTATGTTTCAAGTCTAGATTAAAGTATTCTTTAAACAAGTAGGTGATAACATTTATTACCATTTGTAGCATGAAGATGTCTTTGTTGAATTCAGGACAATGACCTGAAAAAAAAAGTTGCTGATCAGAATGATACTAATGAAACCTTGAAAATAAGAGAAGAATGAAATGAGAAAAAAAAGAGAGAAAGCATAATGTGTGTGTGAGAGGGAGAGAGAGAGAGAGAGAGGATGAGAATGGGAAAGACTTTTGATATCATCCAGGGTTAGAATAACAATCTCTGCTTTATTGGCATCAGATGCTTGCCGTCTCATTAATTATACATTAGGTGTGCTAGCAGAATTGTTGGCTCATGCAACAGCCCATTGCATTTCATTGGAGGGACTGATTCACCCTGCTTTAGCTTCAAATTATCCATGAGATATTAAGGAATTCTTTTCAGCAGATAATTGGCAAGTAATTCCAACCGTGAGAAATACTAAATGCCATTTATTTTATGACCAGAATAAGGCAACTGCTTTGAAAGACTTAATGGCTTTCAGATGTGCCAATTTCTTGTTCACCCAGATTTTTGATTCTTTCGAATTCTTCAGTTTCCTTTGCCTTCTGTCAAGCACCATCTTTAGAATTATAAATGAAATTAAAGTATAAAGTGTCACAATTTACAAGCAGCATTTTGATTTGGTGTCATCTACCAAATCACAAGAGATTCTTGCTTGTAGATGCAGACTGGCCAAGTAAAAAAGGTCATAGGCTTCTTAACTATCCGTTATATACAGATAACTACTGTAGAAGCAATATGATACACCATTGCAGTGGGATTCCAACTAGCATCCAGTTGGTAGACAAGAGGAAAGTAGGCTGTGACTCAAATACAGACCCCCAATAGTCACAAGACCATGGTTAGAATTGTGGACATTTATCTATCACCATGTCCACACTGAAATCATCAGCCAATCAGAAGTCAGGGAATGAGTTCACCCTGATGCAACTATGGACTAATCCAGAGTACTATAACTACCAACAGATTTAAGCACATATTGGTTTTTAGACTGAGTTTGTGATTGCTCCTCAACTCAGCAGGACACCAACTCTCCATTCCCGGCCTTCGGGTTGGGGTCTGGTGAGCTTTGGCCACTGACCGCTTGAGTCATAATAATAGCGTTGATCCCAGGGGGCCATCCCCCCAGGCAACACCTGCCCCCTCGATTTAAAGAGGCAGGGCTGGGTTTATTGCCCGGTGCCTGAGGCGCCCCTTTGAGGGGAATGCCAACGGGATACATGCAATTTTTCACCTGCCATCCCATGAACTTTGGTTTGTGGGTGGATCCCACGTTAATAGGGCCTTTGTGCCTGACCTGGTACGAGTGGGGAACTAGGAAAATACAAACTCTCTGAATTCAACTACAATGAAATAAGATATTTGTTTCTAAAAGTCTATCTCAGAAAGCATAGATAAATCTATTGGGTTATGTATTTCTAGCATTATAGAAAGTACCATTATGAAATTGATGGTGCTGTGACATTGTAAAGTAGACTCAAATCAAAACTGTTTACATTTCACATAGCACTAATACCCCTGGGAAAGGTATGAATCCATCTTTTCTCCATCCAAATATGGGTAAATAGTAGGGCTTTACCTTTGGTAAAGTTCTTGGAGAAGGAAAACTGAATTCAAACCAGACTTAAAGAAGGATGAGCTCTGCCTGAATATTTTTGCCCAAGACATGCTACATGAATAGCACTCCCATGACCAAACCAGATTACGGGGTTAGCTGTCTTCTATGAACATATCTAATGGACTATTAACACAAACCTTTTGTTTTTCCAAATACCAGATTATTAAACAGTACTTACATCATGGCAAAGAATAAACTTTACAAGAACAATTTTATTCAATATTCTAAAGTGAATACAGACCTTATAAAAACATAAGGTAGTTAATATGTGAATAAAAATATAAATAAAATGTTTAACAAATGTATATCTACATCAGTCATATAGCTAGAGTTATACCAGTCCCTAGACCACCAGTCTAGGGGAAGAAAAACTTGGTGAGACTACAATTCTAGGAGAAGGAAAACTATAGATTCAAACTAGCAGTATTCTGCTAAAAATTGATCATGTTTCACATACTACCTGAGTAAAAAAACATTTGAAAAAGTTTGTGTGAATGTCAATAGCCTCAGCATTTTTTCTTTTTGAAAAAAGACAATTTACTATACTAAAGTCAAACTGAACTAATCTAGATTATTGCAACAATTATAAAATTTGTTTCTTTTTTATTATTTAGTTTGTAACAAATAAATTTATATAACAAATGCAATAGAATATCATCTAAGTTTTTTTCTGAATGTTAAAAAATGGAAAAAATAATTTTTTATTTGTGTTTTTTTTTTTGTCTATATCTGAACTCCAGAGATTCAAAACCAACTTTTGCAAAATGGTTCCACAGAAAAATAATATCCCTGTATGATTTGAGTTGAGCTATTTTATTTATCTGTTTTACTATGAAGTTTGTCAGGCCTCTGTATTGTGTAAACTATTGTTGTGACCATCTACTTGAAGTCAGGAAGCAATATATTTATTGACTCAAGGTTTATATAAGTAAAGAAGACAGATTAAGTGGCCATTGATTTGTTCATTATTGCTTTACTGAAGAAACTTGTCAAACCATGACAACATTTGGAGCAGTACTGATATGTTTACATTATTTGATAAGCTGGAATGACCTGCAGTTGACTCTGATGCCAGGAATATAGAAATAAGCAGACAAGTGAATGGTTGAATAAACAAGCATGATAAAATATTGCGGATTAGTTTTACAAGACAGTAGAAGCCAAAAATAAGAGGTTACCTTTTGCTTAATTGATATTTCACCTGTAAGAATTGTTTTGGTTTTTAATTGATGATATATATACCACTGTGTATATTACTGATGTACGTATCAGTACATATATGTACCATTGTAAATATTTCACCTTCTTTTTTCTAAAAGAATATTTAGAATAAATACTTTCATAATAGCATAGAAGTATCTACATATACTACAGAAAGAAGGTGGAAACGATGAAAAATTATTTAACAATTAGAACTTTTATTCAAGAAAATGTTATAAAAATGAACAGTCTGAGGATGCCAGACATTCTCAAAGACGAGAATCTTTCAGTTGAAATAAATGTATGACAATTAACAGGGCCAATATTTAAGCCTTTCTTTATCAATCCTATAAATATTGCTCAGTATATAATTATCAAATTATCATTCATTTAGCTCTCCAGGCAAACTACCCATTTTTAATATGGCTATATTAATAAGGTCCTGAATAGAATCACTTGCACCATATATATATAATCAATAAATGTTCTTTCAACGGTCCTATAACATATTTGCTTGTAGATCTTAAGTGTCTTGAGCAGGAACAGGGTCCAATAACCTCTTTTTTGTTTTTTTCCTTTACAGAACAAAGCAAATACAATTCAGTCTGCAAGAACCGATTGCGATATCCCCTTTATGAGAAGGTGCATTGCAAATGTGACCCCTTCCAGCCAATCACTATAGGAAATTTGTCAGAATGCATTATAGAAGGCCCGGAGAAAACTTCACCAACTGATATGATGGATACATCTAGACTTTTCTCACCTTTTCCGCCGAGAGGACCGGAGATGCAGTCTTCAACAGAGGGCGAATCTTTTGACATGTCCAATTGCGGTGAAGGGAAAGCATACAAAGCCCTTTTGTGCCTTAACAGCAATGACATTTTGAAGGGCACCTCACAGTGTTCTCATGCAGGTTTGACATATTTTCTTTTCTTTTCCTAAATGTTTTAATGGACTAACTTTTTTTTTTTTGTTTCTATTATAAAAAGCAAAGAATCCGCCACTTCTTTTCAGACAATTTTTCTTTTTGATATTAAATTTCATGTTTAGTAAATTTACAGTATCACTTTTTAAATTTCAAACTTTGATATAATTTTTGAAACCATTTAACAAAATAGTTTCAATAAATATTAAATTTGTACTTAAATACCCAATATCTAATTCAAGAGTTCTTAAACTTTCACTGCTGCATTTACCATTTAAAATGTTCTTTTAGTCAACATGACATGGTGTGCTAACTATTGAAAATGGTTATTTACCATAAGGTGAAAAATGAAGACTAACAAATGGTATATAACATGAAATTTGACTATATTTTCATGTGGAATTGCATTGCAGTGATATGCATCTTGAATTATGAAAGAAAATATGTTTTCTTATATTTAAATAATCATTATTATCAAAGCAGTATTAGAACATTAAACAATGATGTCTGTTACATCTATTAAAAATTAATAACTTATTATTATTAACTGGATTGACAACTATTAACTATTATCTTGTGCATAAAATAATTCTTAATTCTTTGGAATTGGTTTGAATATTTATTAAAAACAAAATATTCTTATGTGTTTATTTGATTTTTTTTTAAATTCTAAAACATCAATAAATTTTAATCTTTAAATTTAGTTATACTAATTAATATTTAGGATAAATGATGACAAATACCTTTTCAGTTTTTGTGCTTCTTTCAATCAAATAATTGAATACTATATTTGATGGCATATAGAAATTCCCTTAAAAGAAATAGCTAAAATATCTCCCCCAGAGCTTATATGCAAAGGTGAGTTGTTTTGGTTGGCCATATTCTATCAGTAATTCTATGTTGCTTAATTCAATAACACTCTAATATTAAATGTCAATAAAGATGGGGCTATATGCCATGAAGTATAGTAATTGTATTTTCAGTTTATCTGCTATTTAAAATGTTTACATAATGGAAGTAAATTTTAACATATTTATTATGTATTTCTAACATTTTCTAATGTATAAAAAATATCTACATAATATATTTCATAACAGGAGAAATGATAATGTCATAAATATACAGCTTTAAGAAGAAAGAGAAATATACTTTAAAATGCTAATATTTCATGTATTTTCTTTTTTTACTTAAAATTTATTCCATTATTAAATGTTAGGAAAAAAATCTTCAAAGCTTAGAATAAAAAAACATTGAAAATCTTATATACATAAAAATTTGCTTCAAGTAAAACTTAAAAGTAATCATGAGGAATATTTCTTTAAAATTTTCATTTTCAAACGCTCTTCTTTACTTTGATAAAAAATGAAGAAAAAAAAATCATTAAAACAAAATAGTTTTAAAGAGTTAACTATTAAAAAAATTACAAAAGTGACAATGTGCTTTTTGTGTGTGTGTCTGAAAATTGTTTTTTGTTCCCTCCAAATTTAAACATTGAAAATTTGATTCTAATAATTTTCAAGTATAACAAAAATTTGTTTTGAAAAATGTTATTCAATAAATTGTGGCTTTAAAACTTATTGAATCTCAAGACAAAACAAGCTTACTCTTCTCACAATTTTTACTAGATTTACTTAGGAACTTCATACATTGAATATAACAAACTATCATAGAACAGTAATAGTAATACAAAAAGGGGTTTTCAAATTAAATGTTTCACATAATCTGTCTCAATTTATAATTCTCTATAAATGGTAAAATATTTTCTTAGCTTCCCTCCAAGCTAAAATAGACACAAGATCATTTTTTAGAAGCAAGCTTCCGATAGTGATGGGTTTAAAAATTGCAAAGATTCCATTGGCATTCCTCTTGAGGGGCATCTCAGGCACCAAACAATAAACCCAGCCCTTATTTCTTTTAGGCCTGAGGAAAAGGCCCCCAAGAAATACAGCCATTACTTTTTCTCTACACAGGTTTATAAATGGTGTGTTTCTATATTATATTTGGTTATCTAAAATGAAGAATATCTTACAACCATTGGCTTAGCTATAAACCACAAAATATAAGTAATACATATATAAATTCAATAAACAAATTAACATACACCTTTGATTGAAAAGTATTATTGAACATGAGTTAATTAAACCAAAATTGAAGAAATAATTTCCATGTCCATAAGGAACTAACATAGTTGAACAAAATCCAACACTCAAAAAATTAAGTCCAACTGTTAATTTCTCACTCAAAAAATCAAGTCCTTGGTCAGATGAACAATAAACACCACTCTCTCCATCCACTGCCTGGTTCATTCTGCCCCAGTGTGAGCAGCTGCCTGTTTTTATTATGGCTCACCCAGCTGCCCTGCAAATTACGTCTCATACCATTCAAGGCTTTCATGCATGGCACAGGTGATTCTTTGCCACTTACATTGGGGGGATTGGCTATACCCATTACAATAGTGGAATATGGTATTATATGATTACTTTTCTAAGTACAGAAATTACATTTTTAAAATCTCTATTTAGAATGAAAAAATAATTTTTCACTATTATTCCACTTGATTTGTTAAATTCAGAAGCCACTGACTAAAAAATTTAAAATAAAAAAAAAAATAAAATAAACGATAAAAAAAAACTTGTTAATTATTGGAAACAGATCTGTGCATGTTTCACAATAAGTTTAAACTTCAAATTAAACCCTAAAGATCAATGCACTTTTGATTCATGCACATTCGCATAAAACCTTTTTATGTTGTCTGCATTTAAATACTGTGATATATAATTAACACCCAAGTATATAAACAAATAAACATTTCTAAAGAACTCATCCACCTGTGTATATATTCAGTTATGCATGTCTTCCTTACTTGATGCATGAAATTTTCTTATCTTTTTCTTATTCATATCATTTGAGTCTTCAGTTTCAGAATATTTCAATATCCTAGTTTCAATCAAATACAAAATAAACACAGTGAAACATTTTTTAGAAATATAAAAACATTTTCAGAATTCTCAAATTTCAAGTCTATATCAAATTATGATATATTCTTTTTAAGATATATCTGTTACTGCTATACATGTAGATGCATCATTAAATTCTCAACATAATGATGAAAAATATTCTATACATTAAAATGTTTATTTTCCAACATAATATTTATCCTTGCCAATGTAATCAACCCATTGATCATATTCATTGGCAAATATCAATTACACAGAATATTTTCAAGTGAAAATTTCAGATCAAAAATTGATTCACCTCCATGATGTTGTGCCATGATATTGAGACCTTTACTTTATAAGTGAAAAGATATCAACACTCAACTGATAGGTTTTACTTCTGAAGAAATGATAAAAAATTAAATTACAAGGTGGTCCGAAAGTCTTGTCACACTACAGATTTTTATAGGTCAAATAATTACATGATACAACCCAAAATTCAAGAAAATAATTTTTTGAAGTTTTAAAGATTTCTTTAGCAATAAGATAATTACATAACATATACATCATATTATTAAAACAAAAAATTATGAAAGTTAAAACCACCCTGTAGAGTAATAGGAAATAGGAAACAATTGATGTGTTTATTAAATCCTAATCAAAGATTCAGTAAGAATACAGTTTTTAACTATTTTAAGTGTCCTGCCCACTAAAATCTGAATAAACTCAAGTTTTATAAAACGGAAATGATCCTTTTTGAGCAATAAATTCCATCAATATTATCTTGAATTAAATTGTCTCTCTCTGAAAAAGTAAAGATTATTAATTTTTGTTTCTAGTATTTTTCATCTTAATTTTTGTTGTATCAATTCAGACCCTCATTTTATGGTGATTAGTTAACAGGAATGAAAGTAAAGCAAAAGATTTTGGCCGGATTTGAACTCGCATCTTTTTCCTTTTTAAAAAGGCAAAACTGATATTAAGATGAAAGAAACTGTTATCAAAAATTAATATTTGACTCTACTTCATATGAAAAATAAAATTCATCAAAATGCATCATCTTGTTTTTTCAAAATAAATCATGCAAAAATTTTGTGATTTACACCAGATTTATATTTTTATTAAATATTTGATTTCTCCTTTTTGTTCCAGTTACAAGCAAGAAAGATTTTGGCAAGATTTATTTTTATTTTACACTTTATAAATTTAACAAAAGGGATTAATCAATAATCATTCATTAAAATAATAAATGAAACAATGGAATAAAAAATGAACATCATAAATATTTGTAGCTTATTTTCAATTTTTCAAAATATCTTATGTGAATTAGGGTTCACATATTCCTTGGCAGAATTAGCAGAACAAGCACTGAATTTTTAATTGTCTTATGCTAATAGATGAATCAATTCCCAAGAATTCATTTTCTTTGTTTTCAAAAAAAAAAAAAATTAAATGGCAGCAGAAGATATTGATTTTCATAAATTAGTGATTACCATTTAAATTTAACAAAATAGTTTCAATAAATATTAAATTGTGTACTTAAATACCCAAGATCTAATTCAAGAGTTCCTTAAACTTTCACTGCTGCATTTACCATTTTAAAATGTTCTTTTAGTCACACATGACATGGTGTGCTAACTATTGAAAATGGTTATTTACCATTAGGGGAAAAATGAAGACTAACAAATGGTATATGACATGAAATTTGACTATATTTTTATGTGAAATTGCATTGCAGTGATATACATCTTGAATTATGAAACAAAATATGTTTTTTATATTTAAATAATCATTATTATCAAAGCAGTATTAGAACATTAAACAATGATGTCTGTTACATCTATTAAAAATTAATAACTATTATTATTAACTAGATTGACAACTATTAACTATTGTGCATAAAATAATTCTTAATTCTTTTGGAATTGAAAGATGAAATGGGTAGGATCCATAGATTCGGGAGTTGAGATAAATAGTAACTAAAAATTATAGACCAAAAAATATAGTCAAATTCATTAATAGATATTGGGTGGCAATTAAGCTAGCTTTTTTTAATGGAGATTTCTTTTTGTAAGGCATACAGCTACATTTAAGAATTGCATTGATATTTTAATTACATTTGAAAAGTTCAATGATAATTTTTCTGCTGCCATTTAATTGAAAGAGAATCTTATGTACAAACATTTATATTGTCATAAGTCATTTATCTTGTGATGAGTCATGAGCTTAATATATATGGCTGAAAATTATTTTGAGAACGAAAAAATTGGATTGTATCAGATTTTAAAAAAAGTTTATTTGGTATAGTGTTGTTTAGTCCAGATAAATGGCACATTCATATTAATAAGAGAACCAAATTAACTAAGACTACACACCTATCAATGAGTTTCGATCCTCGCTGGATGCTCCATAATTGTGACCTTGTGTCATATCCTGCCCTTTAAATCTGTTCTTAAAAAATTAATAATAATGTATGGTTGGTTCTAATAACCAATCGTCGAAATTAGTGAAATTCTCTGATTTACAAATCGCAGATTCTTCAAGGATAGTTTGAAAACTCTTACATTTTTTGAAGTTAGTTAACTTTGAACCACATATCTTTGAGGCGTAACACATATTCGCAAATATAAGTGGTTAAAAATTAACTTACCTGAAAAAATGTAAAAGTTTGTACAAACAATTATTTCTATTTCAATGTGCAATGATAATTTTTCTGCTGCCATTTAATTGAAAGAGAATCTTATGTACAAAGGTGCTTACTTTTTGTACAAACAATTATTTCTATTTCATGGATGACCTTCTCTGGATTTTGCAGTTAATTTTGATTATTCCCAAATTTATATCCAAGTTATAAAAATTGTTATTGTACCAAAAATTTGTTGCAAAAACGTCATTTAAAAAATAGAAAAAAAAACAAAATGAAAAAAATCATTACTGTAAACAATTGCAATAATTAAAACTTGGGAATTTCAAAATGTTAGGATTGCACATCCAGTTTCATCCCATAATGTTTTTAATTAACTCATGGATTGGGCATGATTCCAAAATAGTATGATATATCGGGCTATGGCCTTTAGGAGTAAAATTGAAAAAAATCTGATATACTGACATTTGCATTTATTATTAGAGATAATTTTATTATCAATGCTAAAAAAGATAGATGTTATTAATACTACTCGCATAAAAAAACCCTAAGGCTCTGAGAGAGATAAAGAAATAGAACAAGGGTTGAATTTATAAGTTTGATTTGTGTTTCTTCAAACCAATGGCTCTTTTAACTCAGTTAATAAAGTAGCTGGGGCATTTAAACAGGTTTCCATGAGGCAAAAAGCGACAAGTGTTTGATTTCCTGTGAGGGAATACAAACCTGTGAGGGAATAACCCATTGGATTCGAAATCCAATGGGTTATTCGCTCACAGGTTCGTATCCTGTTCGCAGCGCCATATTGAAGTCAGTTAGTCTACTGTTGGTTTTAATAACAGCAGCTAAGTAGAACTCAAGCAGTGTCCAAGACAGCTGGTATAAATAGGAATCAAGAATGATCCATTCATGAATCTGGGTGATTTGGGTCATTCCATTCCTTGAGTTCTGATTGGTTGCTTGACTGCTTGATTTGAATGACATTGTGGAGTCTTATATATACTTTGTCATTTTGTAGTGGACTTTGTAGCATTCAAGTTTGTATTTAAGTTACAATCGCTTGCTGCCTTGTCTTCCCAGTTCGACGGTAATTGGAACTCATTCTTCTCCTTAGAACTTAATCTTTCTAATCAATGCTGTTTTCATTGACATAGATTAATGTCCCAATTGATTGAATGAAAATATTAAAAATCAAAGATCAAAGTAAATACTAGTCAATAATAATAATAATAATAATGGCAGATCCAAGTAAAGTATTTTTTGAAAGCAAAGCTGCCTGGTATGTGACATTTCAAAAACATTTAGCAATTTACATCATTAGAAAACAGTTATTTTATTATAATTACATTAGTCTCATTTCTGACAATCATTCTTTCTCCATTGTGGATCCAACTGCATTTGCTATTTAAAAAGAGAAGAAAAAAAAGAAAGCCTGTTGATTTTATTTATTTCGCTAATTGGGTTTTAAAAGGTCAGAGATTTTTTTTTCATCTGAAAGTAACTCTGAATTTTATTCAAAGGAAAAAAAAATAACAACTTCAAAACAATTTGAAAAGTTTTGTTGAAACTAATTTGATTACTTATACAAGAAATAATTTGCTAAATTAAATATCACATCATACCTGTCTACTGTAATTGATTTATATGTTTTTTTTAAAAAAGACTATGATTATTATCATTATCAGGATGAATGATAAGAGTAATAGTAATGTAAGTTAAATAAAGAGCATTGGAGTGATGATCTAATGGTTTTGAAATTGGTATAGAGTCTTGTTTTGTCTACTTAATGGACTTACCTATAAGCAAAATAAGCACAAGCTTAGGGCATATTTTTGAAAATATTCTATTTTATCATTATTCTTTAATACTAATTCATATATATATATATATATGAGGAAAATTGAGTAAAGAAAAGAAATGTAGATGGATAAAAATGAATTTAATCGATATCACATACACATGTGCTTCGGTCCATTTATCAAAATGTATACGGATAACGCTATCATTATTAAAATAATCAGATGAAATTGAAATAAATAATAATAGGAAAAATGTAAAAATATTCCGTACACAGAGAGATTTTTTTACGACCTTCATCAGAGTGAATTTCTATTTTTTTATATATATATATATATATATATATATATAAGATAACCAAATAAATGTCATATTTTATTATTTCATTTTCACTTGATGATACATCATGATATCACTCTTTACTATTTCCCTGATAGTGGTTTATATAATTCATATTAAAAAAACAATGCTCAAACATTGGTAGCGTTTATTCATTCATAAATAAATACATCCTCTGACTATTTCTTTTATATTTTTATAATTATACATATATATATATAATCATTATCCAAGATTTCTTTTAGAGAAGGGCCTCAAATTTCATATAGGTTAGGGCCTCAGTGGGTGAATATCCAGCCCTGGGTTTTCTGATTGTATTCTTGGTTTATGTCAGATAAAGACAACATCTCATTTAAGCTTGTGTTAGACCATAAAGATAAAAGGTCCCCCAGTTGAGTGTATAATCAAGATTAAAACTTTTTCTCCAATGAGATTTATCATTATTACTTTGAATTAAGTTAAAAATCAACTGTTGCCCCTTTAGAAAACACCGACTGCACCTCTGCAAAGGGGTAAGACCCCCTAATATGGCCTCCTGTTGGCCATGGGTGGTCCTTAACTTAGGCTAGAAATTAGGTCAGAGAGGCCCCATCTGATCAATCGGCTGGTCACGTCAAACTCTAGCACCTATATGATTGTCTCAACCCTATTGCCCTTATGGCAAGCCTAACACATTTTATCATTTATGTGCTAGAATGTGGTGGCTGAGGGTCTTAATGACCTGGGAATGACGTTAAACTATCTGATGAAGTTCCAGTTCTGGAGCTCGGGAATGCAGAGTAGCCCTTCTCCAGTTCTGGAGCTCCGGGAATGCAGAGTAGCCCTTCATCACCATTATTCCCAGGTCCACTCTGCCGGAGTGGTAGTACTGTTAGGGTCCCATTTATGGATTAAATAGAACTAAATGAAATCTAAAAAAATGTGTTTTAAAAAAAATTGTAGTACCAATCAGGAATGTTAAGAAATAAACACAAAAATAATCTTAGAAGTAATTAAACATTTTGGCATCTTCTTTGAGGAATCAAATTAGTAATTTAAACTTTAACTTGATCTATGGATATTTGAACCCTTACATTTAAACTTTAACTTGATCAATGATACCTTGGATATTTGAACCCTTACATACTGTTATTTATGTTTTTGCTTTAGATGCCAATAACAACTCTTATTATCTGCGTTATTCGGACTATTGTCCCCATCTTCATTGTTATTTGTACAACGTTTTGGCCGATATGCCCTCCGGCTTCTTCAGGTATTTATTGTCGGACTCAGAACCTTCTCGGACTCGGGAACCTTCTTTTTGAACTCAGGAACTTTCTTGTCATATTCGGGAGCCATCACGACAAGAAAGTTCCCAAGTTCGAAAAAGAAGGTTCCCGAGTCCGAGAAGGTTCCCGAGTCCGACAATAAATACCTGAAGAAGACCGGAGGGCATATCGGCCAAACGTTGTACAAATAACAATGAAGATGGGGATAATAGTCCGAATAGGCAGATAATACTAATCTTCAAGCCTCATCTCAAACATTCAGAGAAATAACAACTCTTATATAAGGCAAAATCATAGTAAAAAATTAGAAAAAAAATATCAATACTATGAAGGTTTATTTTCTTATTTAAATAAAATAATATAAACAGCATAGACTTTAGGAAGTTATGAAATGAATGCATATATCCTAAAAGAATAAAAAGAAAGATATAGAGAGAAAGACAGAAAAGTGAGTGAGAGAGAGAGAGAGAGAGAGAGAGAGAGAGAGCATGTGTGTGTAGAAAAGATAGCAAGAGAAAGAGGAAGAAAGAACAACATGTATAAATAAATAGATAGACAGACAGACAGACAGATAGAGAGAGACAGACAGAGAGAGGTGGGGAGTCTCATGGTGTAGTGGGTAACATGATGGACTGAAACATTACATAGTAAGAGTTCAAACTATTATCATGCTATTACATTTACTATTTGAGTAATACCATTGGGAAGGGTATAAACCTCCATATCTTTCCAGCTATGGGTTAAATAGGATGGCTTTAACATTAATTAACCCACAAAGGTTGATATACAAAAAAGCCAAACAAGATCCCCAGAGGAATTACTTGGAAGTAAATATATAAAATCCTAATCATACATGGCTACAATTACCTTACATGTAAATTTAAAATTTCCAGTAAAGCAAAATCCTTGTCACTTTATTATTAAGAAGGTTAAAATTATAAAAAGAAAAAAAAAAGGAGCAAGTTTATCTGGTGTCATATAAACCAAGGAAGTTTAAAGATTACACCAACTAAAAAAGCGTAATAGAATAATATGAAATTTGTATTGAAAAATCACCAAATAATTATTTGCACCTGTGAACGTGATCATTTGATCCATAATATCTGCTCATCGAATGCACATATAATTATCAATTAATTAATTAACAACTCTTTCAATTTTCTTTTTCATTAGAAAATTTGTTCTGCATCCAAATATGAATGAAAATGTGTTCGTTTTTCTTTTCTTTTAAATGCCATCCATCAGACAAACTTTAAAACATTAACAATGAAATTTCTCTGAAAATAAAATGCTTGCTGGAGGTCAATATTTGATGAGTAAACAAGAAACTGGTTTTGTTTATACTTCAGTGTTATAATCAATCACAGTTTCCTGTTCATTAATCAAATATTGATTATAATGAAGCACGTTTTCATAGTTTTTTTAATCAATTCTCCCAACTGCCAGCATGTTAAAATTTCTGAATGAAACCAATGTACAAGATGTGTAAATTATATAAAATATAAAACACTTAAAGAATATTATAAAAGTAAAAAAAAACCTGAACTTGTATTGAGAATTCTGGGGTATGGGGGTTATCATCCCTTGTCTGCGAGCCTCTGTTTCAAACCAACCAATCACAAGCCAGCATACTTTGGCGGCAAAGCCGAATAGGCAGATTCGTTCGCTCTCTTCTGATCCAGCTAGCACTGGGACAGACCTAAATAAGGGTCGCTCCTCTTCCTCAACATAGGAATCGGAGTTGGACGCAAAACAGAAGTCCATCATATCCGAACGGAACAGAGGGCCATAGCAAGGTCTCTGTTAATACCTCATATCTCAGGATACACTCAGATAAGTTTATTACAAATTATTATTTGTGCAAACGAACTAAAGTTTGCAACTTTATTGTTATTCTGTAATACAGTCTTTTATTCCTATTTCTAGTTGTTTGGTTATTTCTTTAACTCTCAACCTGTCTGCCACACTCGTAGTTTATTCCATAAGCAAACTTGGAGTGCTGCCGTTCGTGTCTTTCTTCTTTATACTTGGTCTCAATCAGTATCTTTAGTATTAAGATTCCCCATCATATTTTTGCATTAAATTCTACCCATTGTACCCAGGCAGCAATTTACATAATGGATTTGAAATCCAATGGGTTATTCCCTCACAGGTTCGCATTCTGTTCACAGTGCAATGTCGAGATTCATGTAAACTGATCGGTATTTAACTGTTGCAAGTTGGATCAGCTTAAATAGCAGCTTGGGCTATTCTACTTTGTGGAATGGGCAAGTCTATTTCCAGCATTTTGATTGGCTGGTGGTTTTAGTGTGTATATTTATCCATATATACTGAACACTTGACCATGTCCTCACAGTTGCTACAGAGTGTATTCAGTTACTCTGTTTTTTTTTTTGTCTGGGGACTGGATGCTAGTCACAGCCTTCCTTGTAGGTGAGTATGATGTTTATTTTACATGAATGAAACAAAGTAAATTTAAAATTTATTTGAATCCAACTAGGAAGACTATTTCATATAATTCACCAAAGATATACAGATATGGAATTCTTTGCTGTTGTTTTTTTTTTTACTACCATCTACATTTACATATCATGTGACTTAATGCCAAAATCTTAGTATAATATTAGAGGGTCGCACCATAAATGTCTGTGTGTGTAAATAACATATATACCTGAGTTTTATCCGATCTTGCATATCCCCCAATATTAGGCTAAAATTCAGGTCTCAGTCACATGATGCATAAATTTTATAAAGTTATACAAATTTATAGAATATATATAAAAATCAAAACCCTTTTTAAAATCGTAATTCACCAGACAAAAAAAAAGAGAAAGTGTAACAAATATACTCTGTAGCAACTTACAGGACATTGTCAAGTGTTCAGTATATATGAATAAAAATATACACACTAAAACCACCAGCCAATCAAAATCCTGGAAATAGACTTGACCATGCAACATAGAATAGCCCAAGCTGCTATTTAAACCACTAACCAAGTCTGGATACTCAGAAGTAGATTTTTTCTTTAGATTTTTAAATAAGTATTTAGAGCCTTGAAGACATCTATTTGTTTTTCTATTAGTTATATATCTTAAGTTCTGTAAAATGTTTAATGTCAAATCACAGGTTATTACTCAGGTTCTGTAGCTAAAGACTTATTAATAAATGTGTTTTATTATAAAAATCTTTAAAAAATTAAAGAATGAATATCAATCCCAGAATATACAAGAAAAAAAAAATCAATAATTGAATAACAAATAAGACTGAGTTTAACAATGTTTATTCTCATTCTCCTCACTGATGTTAAAATATTAAG
Source organism: Doryteuthis pealeii (assembly GCA_023376005.1). NCBI lineage: Eukaryota > Metazoa > Mollusca > Cephalopoda > Myopsida > Loliginidae > Doryteuthis > Doryteuthis pealeii. The sequence goes on from CM042143.1 coordinate 25,492,290, forward strand.
AAAATACATTTTAGCTTGAAGAATTTAAGCATTATTCAAAAAGATTTTAAAAAAATTATTTTTGAAAGTGAAGTCAATTAACAGCAATTGTCTATGAGTGTTAAAGATATTAGCACATCTGAATATTAGCTATTATTTTCTTTGAGAAATAAAAAATAAAAAAATTAAATTTAAAAAATTCAAATCATCTGAGGAAAAATTTCTTATTTTGTTTTTCCATTTTCAAACACAAATTTTATACTTGCTTCAATCTTTAGAGATTATCTTGTTGAAATTTATGTGAATAAAATTAAGAATCTTTCTTTGAACCATTGTATCAAATAAATACTCTTAGGTTATTGTTAAAAAAATACTTTCCGTCAATAAACTAAAAGGAAAGTGCATTGGATATTTGAGAAAAAATTGATGTCATTTGATTCCTGGTATTGTCCAACAGATAATTATGGTTAAAACACATGATTACCAACATTAATATTACTAATTAAACTGCTAATAATAATCAGTATGTTTTTGAAGTATGTAGGAGATAAATGAAATGATTGAAGACAAATTAGCACAAAATTACCAAGAAACAAGTTCACGAATGTAGAATAAACATCATACTCACCTGCACCAGAAGGCTGTGATTAACGTCCAGTCACCAGACAAAAAAAAAAGACAGTGTAACAGAATACACTCTGTAGCAACTTACAGGACATGGTCAAGTGTTCAGTATATATGAATAAAAATACACACACTAAAACCACCAGCCAATCAAAATCCTGGAAATAGACTTGACCATGCAACATAGAATAGCCCAAGCTGCTATTTAAACCACTAACCAAGTCTGGATACTCAGAAACAGATTCAACTTGCAACACAGTTGAATACTGATCAGTCTACACAAATCTCTACATAGCGTTGTGAACAGGATTTGAACCTGTGAGGGAATATCCCAGTGGATTTTGAATCTAAATCTCTACAACGAATACATATATCTTAATGGACTATAATTAAACCAATGTGATATGTATTTAACAACTCCTCTGCACAAGCAGAATGTGACACAAGAACTGTTTTAAGCAAAGTCTAACAAGCTTGAATTTAGAGTTTTCCGTCTTCTAGACTAGTTGCAATACTAAAGTTAAAGAGTACAATCTGCCCTACTATTTATTCATAACTTGAAGGAGAATAGTTGGCTGCATACCTTTCCCATGGGTATTAGCACTATGTGAAATGTAACCAGTCTCGTCCAGGATTTGAACTCATGTCATCGTGTCCTTTTAGTATGATGATAACCAGTACACCAGGGGTGCCTCCAACAAGATATAACAAAACAGCAAATTGTCATTTATACGGAGTCAGATGTAATTTTTAAGTCATACTATAATTAAACATAGTAAATTATGTAAGAAAGAAAAGAAACTTGATTAGATAAGGAATAATATAAAATGTTCTAATTTGAGCATGCAGACTATAAACACACATAATAATATATTGTTCAGATCAGAAAAAGAATATTGCTCTTCAATTTGAAAATCAAAGGCATAACCTTATCTGGTCCAACACAGCACATATCTTCCTCATTAAAAATAACCAGTCAGTCAGTGAATATATCAGTTTGAGTAGATAAAAGTGTGAAATTGGCACTTAAACTTGGCAAACAGTATTATTTCCAGCTATAGTGCCAAAATGACACTCATGTTTTTGGAAGTGGTTACGCTGAGAACTTTTCAGCATCATATCATTAATTTGAGATTATTAAGAGAAAATATCATACTTTTCTTTTTTGTTTTCTTAGCTAGTCAGCATATATCTATGAATACTGCATCACAAAAATGAACCCCAAATTTTGGCAGAGACTTACAGGTAATTGGAGATGCACTTAGCATAATGGTTATGATCACAGGAAATAGAATCAAGTTCAAATCCTGATTGAGACAGTTCTAAGTTTCACTTCATGCTAATACCCTTTGGAAAAGCATGAATCAGTTTGATCTTCCCCTAGCTATGGGAAAATAGGTGGGGAGACTGAGTTCTTGGTAGAGCAATAAGTCTAGTAGGAAAATTCTGAATTCAAACCAACTTTACTCTGCTCAAAAATTGACATTGTGTCACGTCCTGCTCATGGTGGGAGACGTGATTAAGAAAAATATTTAACTTAAATGTTTTATGACTTCTAACTCAAATATAGTAATTAAATTATTTTTTAACAAGTAAGGACTTTACATCAAATTCATAAAAGGTTGAATTTCGGTTAAATCAAACTTAACGGACCTAAATTCCACCATCGTATGAAAGAAAAAAATACCAAAAATCAGGTAATTAACCGAATTTAATAAAATTTTCAGTGTTGATAAATTAATGAATAAAAGATATAATGCACCAGTTATTTTATTTAAAAAATTTTACATTTTTCAGGTCAGTTAACTTTGAACCACATATCTTTGGGAGTAACACAGATTCTCAAAGATATGTGGTTCAAAGTTAACTGACCTGAAAAAAGTGACATAAAATGGCTGAATTTAGGTCTGTTATGTTCGATTTAACCTGAATTTCAATCAAATCTTTTAGTACAATTTAAAAATGCTTTTAATTAATGATAGTCCAAGAGAAAAGAAGAATTTTTTTGTTCCGTGAGAAGTTTTAGAAATACTGGGTACAATTGATTAACTTGAATTCTTATATTTGTGCCTAAAATCATTCCTTGATCCAAACTTGGCATTCTTCAAAAGGTAACAATCCTCTTAAAATCGTTTCACCTTTACTATTTACTCAACTATTGATGAATCAGAGAAAAGTATACACTAAACAGAATCCAAAATTATCTCAAGAGAGACTAAAAGGATTCAATTACATTTCCTTTAATTCTCATGTAATTTTGTAAGAATAAATAGTTTAATGTAATCATGGTTTTAAAGAGCTATTTAATATTTTTTAAATAATAAAACTAGTATGAAAAAAAACAAACAAGAGAGAAACACAAGAAAAGGCCAAATTCATGAATTATGGAAAATTAAAGCAATGTTTTCTGGTTGAATGTTAAATTCATTGATGAAATTTTCTTTAATAATTAAAATTTGTGGCTGACTGTAATTCTATGTAAATAAAGAGAAGATACAAATATATTTTTGAATTATATATTGATACATCTTGATGTTGCTTGAATTCAGTGTGATGCATGAAATAACTTTAAAAAAATTTATTTTATATATATATAGCAATATACATATATATATATATATATATATACATATACACATACATACACACAATATTTACTATATATATATATATATACATACACATACACACACATCATACTTACTATAAGTATATACATACTATATATATATATATATATATATATATAACACACCATACTTACTATAAGTATATATATAAACACACCATACTTACTATATAGTATATATATATATATATATATATATATATATATACAAACACAATTCTTGGTTAGCTCAGTCGGTAGAGTGTTTGGCTAGAAACCACAAGGTTCCTAGTTCGATACTGGTCCTCGCCAACTCAGCGTATGAGTAGTACAGGGATCTGTGCGGTAAAGTAAGGAGCTGACGATAGGTGTGGTGCTCCACCTCTGATGCTAAAACAATCTCCTTGGTCTAGCGCTATTGAAAAAGGGATAGACTCCCTCGCTGACTGGCTGATACCGACTTTCGGCCGCCCCGAAGACTTACTTATATATACAAACACAATTCTTACTATATATATATATATATATATATATATATATATATATACACAAACAAACATAATACTTACTATATATATATAGTAAGTAATTATGTGTGTATATACGTGCATACAATACTTACTATATATACAAAGAGGTGATGAAAATTTCTAAAAGCAACAAACAAAAGGGAATGGAATTGACTTGAATTTTCATTGACTGTTTTTTCGTGAATGGTAAAAGGAACCTGAGAACTTGAGTTTCAAATTGTTTTTTTCTAACACTTAATAACTTCAATAAACATTCCCTAAACGCTAAGTTTCTTCTCATAGTAAAACTTAATTGTCATTCTAAGGAACAATTTGAGAAATACTCTAAATATTAAATGAGTATTTATTTGATTCAATCATAAAGACCAGGGATTGAGTAGATACTACCGTTTAGTCTTATCAAGCATTAAACCTTAAACCAGAGATGTATCATGGGTTTTGAGTACCCTTAGATTATTATAAATTATAAATTTTGTTATATATTTTTTCAACCTAAATACTCTGGCATTAATTTATTTATCTATTTACAAAATAGAATTGCCTCTTTATAGCCATCAAAATTATTATAGAATTCGATTAAGTAATAGAATATTGTATAACTGTTAGAGACACTACATAATCTCATTAGATAAAAAGATTTAAAATCTTGTTCGGATTCATTAGAGGTGAACGTATGCTTATTTATCTATAAACAATAAAGATACTAATTATGAAGTCTCATCACAAAAATTCAGAGAAATAGTATAAATAAACAAATTGTAGTATTAACTTTATTACTACAATATGTTTTAGATTTAAAAGAATAGACTGTATTCATAGTTATTTTATATTTTTTTATCCAGCAATTTTGGCACATGGGGCAATAATTACAGCCTACCAGTTATAGAGAACTGAAATTATTTCTTTTTCTTGAGTTGAAGTGTTTAATAAAAAAAAAATTGATACAAGTTAAGAGTTAATTATTCTGATTTAAAATTCTTTATATTTTTAATATTGATAATTATTAATCAGAATTTGAATAATGGTTGCTGAATTAAAAATATCACTTTCCTACTTTAAAAAAAAAAAATTGATACCAATTCTAAGTGCTCTTTTTTAGGCACTCAGACAAAAAAAAATTAAATCATACAAAAATAGGTTTTATATTTCAGAATCAAATTGTATCTCAGTTTTTTGAAAAATGAATCTGGACATTAAATGGATGAAAATTATGAAATACTCTTTCAATCTTAAGTTTAAGATATTTTTTTCCAAATCAAAAATGCTATTCAGGAAACTGATTTTTACAAGACTTTCTGTTAAAACAAAAATTAAGTTACATTTTATTATTTGATTGTAATTTGAAGAAATAGATAAAAACCTAATATAAAATATTAAATAAAATCATCGATATGTTAATCAAATCACTTATTTGGAAAGTTTCCTCGTTTTTTCTATAGTTTCATAACAAATTTATCAAAATCAATCTATCACACTTTGTGCATAAAACACTACCCTCAACATTTGTCCACATTCTTGCAAGCTGCCTTTCATTTTTGTCATTCTACCCCAAACACAGTCAATATTTTATACACCCAACGAAGATGCATTTTAGTCCAAATTTTTAAGTATTTGTTTTTTATAATCTTGTCACTTATTGTAGTTTAATCTCAGTATTCATTTGTTACATCCTGAGAATTTTAAATGCAATGTTAACAGCTAAAAAAAAACAAAATGTTCTAAATTATAAATGTAATTTTTTTCCAGTTTAATCATCATCTAAAGTATAGTCAACTTTTTTCAGCACACCACTTAAATATATGTAATTTTTTTTTTCAATTAATAGGTCAAAATCCATGCTGTACCCCATTTCAGTGTAAGTTGTACACCCTCCTTAACAGCATATTCCCCACCTCTTACACTTATTTTCCCACCATCTTAGAAAAGGATTCTGGGATAACAGCTTTTTGCCTCTAGATTTTTCTTCTTTTTTTTTTTTTCTTTTTTGGAACTGCTAAAACTTGCAGCTAATAAATAGTTTCCTCAATTAAAAGAAGAAAAAAAATTTCTCTAAAGTTCAAGCAGATAACAACTAATTCTTCCTGCCATGCTTATCTACTGACCTCCCTGGGAAAAGCAGTTTTCAGATTAACTCCCCTGGCATGTTTTGCATGTTAATCCTCTTTTTCTCTCTCTCTTTTTTCATTCACTCCTTAAATACTCCTTTTTTTCCTTTTGAGGTGTCTATCTTCTTAATTTCCTTCTCTTCATTCTATATTACCAAATTCATCTTTATATTCCTAAAGGGCTACGGTTTTCTTCTTTAAGGCCTGTTTCCAGATATCCAATTAAAAAACTAATTACTTGAATTATTTTTCATTATATAGAGATTTTTTTAATCATTTCTCATACTTACATTTTCTTTACTAAATTTCACCCCAAACGAAGCCAAATTGGCTACAAATGAATATTAAAAAAAAAAAAAAAAAAAACAGTTGTTCTCCCTATATCAGAAGCAATGAAACATATTGCATAGTCTGAAATAATCCAATACAATAAATTGTGCTAAGGAGATTGTTTGAAAATATTACAAATCAGTTTCTAAAGTTTTGAGATACCAGGTCTTTTTAGAATTTTGTAAAGTTATGAAAAATAAATATCTAAATACTACAGGCAAATCTTCATATCTTAGAAAAACACTTCTAATCATGCCTCTTCAGGTGTGACTTATTATCAACCAGACTTATGAAATTTAAAAAAAAAAAAAATCAATTTTAAAGCCATTTTACTCTTTTTACCAAAATATGTGAGGAATTTATTTATTTATTATTTAATTTCAAAAAGACTTGATAGTAAAAGAAATGTCTGTGGTTTCTTTGTATGAAGTATGTTATAAAATATCGATTGTCTCTTTGCATGGTTCTAAGAGATGTTTACTTGTTCTTTTGGAAGAGTTATTTCCCTTCAATATATCTTTCTCCTGAGAAAATTCTTTGAACCATTTTCCTACCAGGTTTGTTGGAAAGAGTGCTTCAGTTTTCTTCCCTCTTGTGTGCATGGCCTTCCATACTTGCCACATGAATTTCATTTACTACAAAGCATATTTTAAAAAGGTTGAATATTCTAATTTTTATTTTTGCTACTGAAGTACTCATATTACCTCTTTCATCTGTTTTTCTCTCCTCATATCATATTTAAAGTATGGCTTACGTGAATTTATCTGAAAAGAGGCTCCTTTCTTGAATCTGTTTCTGATACCTCTTAAACTCTTAAAAGGATCTTTTTTTTCACCAGATCATGGTTTCTAAGCTTTATTGCAGACACATTCACTTTTAAAGGGATATCATATAGATATTTTCTACACGTTATATTTTAAATAACTGTCATCTATCTCTCTTGCATTTTCTTTGAAGAAACACACATTCCTCAACTATTAGCTCTATTTTTGTTTATTCCTTTTTGTGTGTGTGGGCTTTTTCTTATTCTTGTTTTGTTTTTTTTTATTTTTTGTTTTTTCAACTTTTGTTGAAAAGCCGTTAGATTATCGACAGAAACTTGAAGATGTGTAAAAAATATTTTCTTAACTTCATTTCTGGAAAAACTCCAAATAGAGAAGTTTGATGTTATTTGTATTTCTTAGATGAAGCATTGGTATTAATTTTGACTGCTTTTACTTTCATCAAAGAGAAAAGAAAGAAACTAATAAAAATTGATAATTTGACACATTTAAACATTTTTTTTTAAACTTAAGGATTATTGATAAGGTTTTTGAAAAATGTATTAAAATATTTTCTTTACTTCATTTTTGGAAAAACTCCAAAAATATCCTTTTTTTCTACAAAAAGAGACTGTTCATAAGATAATATTTGTCATTAAAAAAAGATTATATTTAACTCTTTGCCTACTTAAAACCGCTCACAGTGGCTCTCCCACCACTATGATCCTACTGTAAACTGCTGGCAGCGACTCTCACATGTGTCTCTTGTTTACACTGAAAAATCACTATATGAACAGCCCTGCCATCTTTTGTTGTCTGAGGTGAATAGATAGTGAACATTTAAAATATCCCATCATACAAGTAAAAAATACCAAGAAAATTTGGTACAGCCGTGGGAGATATTTGATAAGCAAAGAGTTAAATTTTATCATTTTATAAAGAGATATAAGTACAACTGGTGCCAATGAATACATATTAGGAGGTTATGGTTATTGTCTTAGGAAATAGAAACCAACTTCAAATCCAGGACAAGGCTGTTTGCATTTCACATAGCACTAATACCCTTGAAAAGATATGCATCCAGCAATTCTTCTTCCATCTATGGGTAAATAATAGGCTTAATTAGGCAAGTAGTTTAGGAATTCAATTAGGCAATAGTCTTGGAATTCAAACCTGCTAAACTCTGCATAAAAATTGACTTTGTGTCACATCCTACTTGAGCAGAGGGTTTGGGTAAATACATAATACATATTAGATTTCTAACTGAAATACTGTCAGTGTTTTCATTTAATCTAGGTTAATTATTAATTTCCATAAGGTACTTTCATCTAATTTTTTAAGGTACTTTCCATGTCAAACAGGCTCTCAAGTATCTAAGATGTCAATTGAAATCAGAAGTAACTTTTTCTTCAACAAAAGTCTATGATCCATACTGTTAATTTTGTGATCTCAGACTGTAAAAATACTTGAGTGTTTGTGATAAAAAATAAACCCTAAGCTTTAAAACAGTAAAAAAATTAATAATGATGCTTCATCTAAGAATTGTGCACAAATTAACACCAAAAGACATTAAAAACAAGCATTACCAATTAGTTCAGGTTAGACATATGGTAAAGGTAACCCAAAACAAAACAGTCTTTAAACCTAATTTTTCTGATTCATGTATCCAAAATGATACTTGCATTGGGAAAATAATATACATATTACAACAATATACATCTATTTCTATCCTGCGAGTAAATATTTTGGGTATAAGATAATCTATGTTACACTTAAAATCTTATTTTCATTTATATCTCAAAATGATTTTTATAAAGCTGTGATGGAAATTTTGATATATTTTATTTTGTTTCATATCACATATACTGCTACCAATGTCAACAGGCTGTTTAATGGCAGTCACTCAAATGGTGGACAATCGTTGTATATGTAGTCAGTTGCCAACTAACTTTCTAACTCTTTTGCCAAAGAGTTCCTTCAACTGAAGCAATCCAAGGGAGATAACTCATAATCAACATATACTTCTACCTCTGTCCCATAATAGTTACATTTGCATATAGGAGGTGCATGACGTAAAGGTTAGAGTCATAGGAAATGAACTCGTCAACCCGACATCAAATCCTGGACAAGGCTGTTTGCATTTCACTTTGTAAAATGCCAATACCCTTGGGAATGGTATGAATCTATACATTCTCCGTCCAGCTATGGTAAATAGTAGGGCAGACTGGGTTCTTTAACCTTGGTTAGGTAACCAGTTTAGGAGAAGGAAAATTCTAAATTCAAACCTGTTAAACGCCGCTTAAGAAATTGACCTTGTGTCACATCTTGCTTGTGTGGAGGGGTTTGTTTAAATATAAATTCTATGCAATAACTGTTACAACTATTATAAGACAAAGGTACTTAAAGGTTTGTTGGGTTTTTTTTTTTGGTAAAATACAATATGACTTGGTGGAAGTGGCTCATCAAACCTATTTCTTAATGATATTTGTTTTCTTCATATTTTTGTCCGATTTTTTTTCTTCTTACATTCAGATCACTTTTTTCATTTTGTACTAATTTTTATAATTGTGTTGAAACTTTCAAAAATGTTTTTTTTTGGTAGCAGATCAATAATAAAAAAAAATCAAAGTGGAATAATTTCAAGAAATGATTTTACTGATTAAAATCAATTTGCATGACCAATATTGTCTCACATATCTAGTCACTAAATCCGATAGTACTGAGATATTGTAATGCTACTTTATTTACTTTTAGGAATTTTTATTTAATTCTTTCTTATTAAGTTCTTTATCTGAAATGGCACATAAATTCACATTAATTCTAATGTGTCATCTAGTTCATTTTTAATGGCTACAAAATATTAAAAAAAAAAAGCAATTAGAATAATTATTTAGTTAATCAACATTAAATCTGAGGTGTGTTCAAAAAGTGTGGAGACTGGGGCTATATTTATCAAAACAAAAATGAGCAATGTTCATTTTATCAAATACAGTCCCCTTGATGGTCAACATTTATTCCAGTGAGTTTTCAATTGGTCCAAGGACCCCTAATACTCCTCTTTTGATATGGTGTGAAGCTGCATGATTATATTTCTTTTAATATCCTCACATCGTTAAAGATAAAATTTCAGTTAATGAAACAAAAGAAGAAAAGTTGTATGGGGCTAGATCTGCTGTTCAAAACGTATTGAGACTGACTTTATAATTAGTCTTTTTGCTAATTGGCTCTGACTTGTCTAAATATTATAATTTTATTATATATATATATATATATATATATTGGTTTGGAGGTTGATTTTGAAGGTTATCACAATGCAGGTGTAAAGAGTAAGGTAAGAATGGTGTTGTGTGTTAACCTGTATTTTATTCTTGAATTTGCGATAAAATCTCTTTTTCAAAAGATCACTGGAACTGAAGTTGTCTTGTTATGGCATTTCTATAAATGCCATAACAAGACCACTTTAGTTCCAGTGATCTTTTGAAAAAGAATTTTATCTAAAAAAATTCAAGAATAAAATACAGGTTAACACACAACACCATTGTTACTTTATTCTTTACACCTGCATTGTGATAGCTTACAAAATCAACCTCCAAACCAATATATATACAATGCTTCAATCAAATTATAAAACTCTTATATTATATATATATATATATATATATATATATATATATACCAACCCCTCTGCATGGGCAGAATACAACATGAGGTCAATATCCAAAAGCAGAGTTTAACAGCTGTGAATTCATAGTTTTCCTTCTCCTGGACTGGTTGCCTAACCAAGATTAAAGCGTCCAGTCTACCCTACTATTTACTAATAGTTGGAGGGAAAATAGTGGTATTAGCGCTATGTGAAATGCAAAGGTCCATTTCCTATGACACACCTCTATCATTTTATCATATATATATTTACCAAACCCCTCCACACGAGTAGGATGTAACACAAGGTCAATTTCTTAGGCGGAGTTTAACAGGTTTAAATTCAGAGTTTTCCTTCTCCTAGACTGGTTACCTAACCAATGTTAAAGAACCCAGTCTGCCTACTATTTACTCATAGCTGGGGGGAGAGTAGGATTCATACCTTTCCCAAAGGTATTAGCGCAAAGTGAAATGTAATTACCACATCCAGGATTTGAACTCGGGACGACGAGTCCATTTCACATGACTCTAACCATTACACCACACGCTTCCTACTTTTCATATCATTTTATCATATAAGTTGCTCAGCTGTGCCCACATCTTCATTTAGATTCTAATTTTGAAAATATTTTAAGCTTATTATTACTAAATGTTACAGAATGGTATAAAAATGTTTACATTTAAGAAAAGTCATTAGATTTATAACTGATAAAAGTTTAAGAATAATTATGATATTTCAGACTGTTGTTCTCATCTTTATTGTGTGTAAACATAACGTTCAGGCACTTTAACCTCAGGTTTTGTTTTATGATTTTTTTATCTATTATTTTAATTACCTTAGAATAAGTCATCTTCAGACAATTATCCATAAATTCAAATGCAGTTTTAAAATAAGTAACAACTTCCATTTAATTTTTCTATATCTAATCACAATTTTGTCAATAAGTCTAGTGGCATTTATGCTGCTTCGAGTCCCCTTGAGTGAGCAGTAACAATTAAACTCTGAAATTGCATTAAATTCATGGGTAATCGTCTGAAGATTACTTATTTTAAGGTAATTAAAATGATGAATAAAAAATACTGAAACACAGCCTGAGGTTACAGTGGCCTGAATGTTGAGTTTATTTGCAATAAAGATGAGGACAGTAGTCCAAAATATAATTATTCATATCAAGTTTCATCTCACATTTTGATTCAATTTAAGGCAGCCATTAAGCTTAGTATAGAATCATATCCTATTTATAAAATTTATATTATAATCAGTTGAGTATAAAAATACATAAGGGAAAGTACTATTTACACATAGAATTTAATGGCTGTCCCCATTGAAAATTTATGATTGGGATGTATTTAAATGATCATATTTATGCTATTACCTAAAAGCATGTGTGGGCTGAATTCTGACAGAGAAATACCTATTTCTTTATTGCCATTGCCTATAAAATATAGTAACATGTTACATTTTATAGGCAATGGCAATGTAGAAATAGGTATTTCTCTGTCAGAATTCAGCCCACCCATGATTTTTGGTAATTATATTTTCATACTTTAACTAGTTGCCCAAGGTGAAGGGGCATGGGTGTAGAGGATTTATAGTTCAAAGGTTTCATATTGCCTGCCAACCAAAATATTACTCTATTTTTAATATCATATGATAGGAATATTGGATCATTACAATATACATTTTATTTTATTCAGAAACTGAAAGGAATGGTTTTAATGTTTGAGACATGCATGTGCTATTTAACAGCACTGGGTGGTATCGTCAGTTATGTTATTAACTGGTTCATTGGGGGATTTTGTGTCTTTCAACATAATATCCCCCTCACCAGTTAGGCCCTACTAGAGATGATCAAACTCTAGTGTGCCAATCATCTTGTTCAGAAACTTGTTTGATCATTGAAAAGAATCGTTTTAATGGAAATACTAATCTGTTAAAAATGCCCCTCCCTCCACCATTTCTTTTAACCTTTTTGAAGAATTGGGATTTTTTTATCAGAGGTTACAAAACATTTTCATTATTCCCTTGACAAAATATACATCCTCATGGCTCTTATTCAATAGAAACATCTTCTCATTGACCAAATTCATTAAAAGAAGATGTTAAATTAATATGAATCAAAACAGAAAATCTTATATTATTCAAAGTCAAATAATTTCAAACATTATCATACAAGATTTTGACATTTGAATGAAAAGTAGTGCTTATTTACACCCTATTTTAATAATTCTTATTAATTATTTACTATATATTTTCAATTATTAAAAAAAAAATCAAGAATTATTAAAAAAGAATTCAATTCTTTTTGTAGTTTGAATTTCAAAGATGAGAAATTAATATACTCTGACAGGTGACCTTATTGGATGTTACAGTCACAATCTTTTGGCTATTTGGTTTGGAATTCTCAGAGGCTTACTATGAAAAACATCTAAAGAAGGCCAGAGAATACAACTGCCAAAACATTGTGACCACTAAAATAAGGACACTTAAACAAGTACATGAATATTTAATAAAAATATGATTATGTTTAAAGATATTTGCATTTACTATAAACCCAGTAAACTGTTTATTATAATTTAGTTTTTAAAATGTAAACTATCATCTCTTTTTGTGCTTGAGTTAAGCAAAATTTCTTTACCACAGCCTTTTTTCTTTGATGTATGATTTGATATCATTTAACATTAAAGTTATACTAAATGATGAACTGGTTTTTATTGAGATTGACAAACTTAGTTTGTTGATATACAAAAATGGTTGTTAAATGGGAGGAACTTCAAAATTATTAAGTGATAAATATAAAAGTAAAAGATTTACTAGATCCCAATTCAAAATGAAGAAGGGTGGGAAACCTGGAATCGTTAGGTGGCCATTGGTATCTATTGTAGAGTTATTTTAGATAACCTTTTATGAATTTGTTTAAACCTCCATCTTTGTACAAACATAAAAAAGTTAATTCCAAATTGAACATTTTAAATAGTTTTATGGATCAGAAAACCTCTATCTGTGTACTAACCTAAAAAGAGATCCAAATTGAAAGTTTTCAGTATTATTGGATAAAAAGAATCTCAATCTTTGTACTCACCTATGAAATTGAAAAGTTTTAAATAAAGTTTTATAGATAAAAAAAGCCTCAGTCCGTGTACTATCAGAAAAATTATAAATAAATTATCTGCCCTTGGCGTCAAGGGTGAATTCCAATATATAATATTGGCACCTAAATTGAATTGAAAAAAGGGACCATATGATCTTTAGGCACCCCTTTTTGATCTCTATTAAGAATGGACATGTTTTCAATTACACCGTCAATATCCGGTTGTTTTAACAGATAATTTTTAGATTTTTTTTAAATTATAAAACTAACCCCTAACCCCTAACAAACAACCGGATATTGACGGTGTAAATGAATAACATGACCTTTCTTAATTGAGATCAAAAAGAGGTGCCTAAAGGTAATATGGTCCGAAAAAAGTCACATATAGTGTTGAGCAGTCAACAGCGAGACATATTTTCTAGTGCTCCCTATAAACTCTTCAAACCCTCAGCAGATAAGTCTGATCACAAACACAATCAAGTTTGTAACTTTTTGTACCTTTTTGAATATATGGGTTTTTTTTATCTTCAATTGTTGTTGTCTTTTTCATCTGAATTTAATTGCCTATAACCTGGAAAATTATATGAGTCCCATGAAAACATCATAGTACTAACCTAAGAAAAGTTCCCAAATTGAAAGTTTCAAGTAAAGTTTTATGGATCAAAAAACCTCACTTTTGTACTCACCTAAAAAAAAGATGATCCCAAATTGAAAGTTTAAAAGTCCCACAACATTAATCTGACTGGAAAGTTTGTGTTTTCACTCACATATCTTTTTTTCTCACATTTTTCACTCCTATTGCAAACCCATCCCCAACCAGGTCATGATATTTTGTTCATGACACTGATAAGCTGTTATCCTTATTGCATGATTTGAATGTAACTCTTCCAATATGAAGGGAAAAAAAGAAGTAATGATGGTTACACTATACTTTTAAATTACAACTTACTGATGAAGAATTTATTCACAGTCCTGAAAGAGTGAGAAAGAGAGACAGCCCAACATGATGAAGCAATGAAAATATACAGTTTGGTCTTATTTTTTTTTTTTTTTTTACTGTTGTTACAAAAGGAAAAAATCAACAGTAGACAAGTGCATATTTTCATCTGCTTTTACTTCTTTACTCTCTGCTGTGAAATAGCTTCCTCTAATATTAGTAGTAGCATGGCATTGTGTTTTTACATTTTAAACTTTTTTATGGTGTGTTTAATAAAAAAAAATAATTTTCAATTACTAGAAATCTTTAATTTTCCCAATTTTTAAAAAAAAAATGTCTAATAATCTTATATAAAAATTAAATATCTAATGATTTTAAAGTGAAATGACAGTAACAAAATGAATATAGTTATAACAAAAATTAAAACTTCATATAAAAATATCTATTGTAATTAAGATTTCTATTATATGATAGATAAAGAATACAAGATGCTTAAAAGTTATCTGTACAACAAAAATAATAAAAACTTTTCTTTCTTTTTTTTTTAAATGGCTAATAGAAACTTTAGAAACAAGTATAAGATAAATTTGTATCATAACTCTAGGTCATTTCATTTTTGATTGGACAGATATTTTCAACACTCTCAATGATTATCTATTAGTTTCTGAGAAAAAGAAAAAAACTACTTTGCTTCAAAATTATTTATTCAGACCTTTTCTCAAAAATGAAAATGTCAAATACTTTTGCTGAGGTTACTCAAACCATTCAACTAATTGAAAGCTTAAAAATTATAAAATATAAAAATTAAGATATATCTTAAATGTTGCAAACTCAACTTTGCACAGAACTTTGAATTAACCCATAGTTAATCAAAGAAAACAATGTAAGTTTTCAGTTTGGTAATTTTTTAAATTAATGTACAAATATTAAAAAAAAAACATAAGATTCATTTGAAAAGCAGATTATGTTTTTTTTTCTTTTCTAAAAGCTTAATTTAGAAAAATAACATTGAATTAACATGAACAGACTTTGATTTTTTTTTTTCAAAATTTAAAATCTAGCCAGAATTCTCAACCTTAATCCTTAATTATGTATGGTGCTCTTAGTGGAATTTGATCTGGACTTCTTCTGTGTTGTCAAAAGCAATATTAATTATTGATAATGTTTGATCATTTGCATACCTATTGTAGAAAATGTAAGTTATTTTTACAGTACTTGCATACTAGCTGGCATAATAAATCACATACCCACAATAAATAAAGGTATCAGGTGTATTCTGGCTGCATGGAACCCTGAAAAGGTTATGCTGATTATTCTATGAACCAGCACTGCCAGAGATATAATTTGAATATTACTTTTTAAAACTACAATTTTAGTTGAGCTAAATATTTATTCTGGGACGCAGGCTTTTTTCAAGGTTAAAGGTTCCTTTTAGCAGAGAATACATGAATTAATAACATTTTTAAAATGAAAAATAGTACATATCTGCTCTTTAAAAAAAAAAAATGAACTTTAATTGATAAAAATTCAGGTTAAGAATTTTGCATAGGCTTAATCAAATTAGATACTTATTTTTACCTATTCAAAAATTAAAGGAATATATAAAGGAATAAAAAGACATTTGTAGCAAGATGGGGATTATCCTGAGCGAGAACTACTATATGAGAAAAGATTTGTAGCAAGATGGGATTATCCTGAGCGAGAACTACTATATGAGAAAGAGAGGAAGAAGAAATAAGAGATAGTAAAAGTTTTAAAAAAAAATAGGATGAGCACAAAAACGACATATATCAATATTAGAACGTTACGTATATCTGTTTTGGTTC